>PVIH01001234.1:0-250038 GCA_004025045.1 Sigmodon hispidus
TGTTTTCTCTCTCTCTCTCTCTCTCTCTCTCTCTCTCTCTCTCTCTCTCTCTCTCTCTCTCTCTCTCTCTCTCCCCCCCTCCTTCCTCCTCCCATATCCATCTCCCTCTTCCTTCCTCCATCCAATATTTGGCAAAGCAGATGTGAAAAAGGAAAAAGCATCTATAGTAAACTATTCTGAAACTTTAGAACCCGAGAATGATTCTTACAAGTCTCGCAGTGTACAAAAAAGAAAAATCAAACCTAAAGAAGCAAATGTGTGGAAATAGACCAATGCACAGGACTCTGAATTTTTAAAGAAATTGGCTACTCAAACAAGTGCTTCAAAGGAACACCAAAACTAGTGACCCCAAGAACTACACCCCACAAGAGACCACAGAGAAGTTGAATAGATTTCCTCAGTTTCTGAGGGGGTCAGCAGAGGTGATGGGGCACCAGGCAAGAACTCTAATTATGAAGAACTCTGAGACGTAAGTAGTAGCCACCTGCAAAAGACTAAACCTTTAACCAGAGTCATCTGCCTGAGTCAACAACCCTGCCAGTCCAGACTTTCCCACCACCACACAGCACTTAAAAGAACCAGGCAACTGTGTGTGAGAAGATGTCATGGGCAGGGAGCCAGAAAAAGAACATAACACAGGGACGTGTGTAGCTCAACTATGATCTCAAAGACTTCCTTTTTTACAGTTCTCCCATAGCAAGCCTTCCCCTTCCTTTGTTTCCTTGGCAAAACACAGAAAACTTTACCTAATGTGACTTAAAATACAAGCGAGATTGCATATATATATATATATATGTATATATATATGGTCCTCCCTTGAATACTCATATGAACCCATCATATGCAGACACAGGTGTTCAGAGGATTAAAATACAAAAATCTCCATGGTGGTAGAGGTTATCCTTGGCTACACAGTTAGTTTGAGGTTTGCCTGAGCTATGTGAGAGCTTATCAATATAAAAAAGCAAATTAAGTTTTCTTATTTTTTTAAAATGTTATTACTGACATCTTAATAACAGTAAAACCTATCAATCCAGAAAAGAAATGATGAAGTAATTAAAAACTATGACAAAGTTTAATAAACAATATACCAAAAAAAAAGTACAGAGGAGTCAAGATCAGTTTGTTTAGAACTGGGGTGGTAGACCAGCACAAAGCAGCAGCAGAGGCATGTCTGAAGGATGCTCTTTCTCTCCATCCTTTCTATTGCCCGCCCTCTTTGAAGCTGTTATCTCTTGTCTTCCTTGGAATCCTAAAGACACAGCAACTTTGTGTCTGCTCCTTCCTATTCATTACTCAGAGCAAAGAGACCGCTCAGAATGAAATCACATGCTACTGACTGCTTTTAGACCCATTCACTGTACTTACAATGCAATTCAATGTCTCTAACTTGGCATAAGGTTTCAAAAATCTGGTCTCTTCCTCAGTAGCCTCAATTCCACTTCTGAAGCATCTACTCTCTCAGCCATAGTTCAGCAGTTCTCAACCTCTGAGTCAAAACCCCTTTGGAGTCAAAGGATACTTTCATAGGGGTCACCTAAGACCATTAGAAAAAAACTAGATATTTACATTATAATTTATAACATAGCAAGATTATAATTATGAAGTAGCAACAAATTTGAGGAGAGTCACCACACTATGAGGAACAGTATTAAAGGGATGCAGCATGAGGAAGGCTGAGAACCACTGATTCAGTGGGCTTCATTCCTTACTTCTGCTGTACCGTGATTCTTTCTGCTTTGGGAATTACGTCTGCTGTATCTTCTCCTTAGCGTGTTTGTCTCTCTCCTTTCCTCAGCTTAGCTCCTGTGCCCTTCCTCAGAGCCTCATCCATTCCCTTTCTAACATAACCCCTTCTTCACTCTCTCCAGGTTAATACCTGGTTTTATTCCCATAAGACGCCTCACTCCATGCCCTTCACACCACTTACACTGATAGATAAACATGTTATTTGTACTTATTGACAATTGAGGCCATGAGGGTAGAGACCATATCTGTGCTCCCACCATTGTTATCCACAGCATCTAGATCTGGGCATGTAAACAGTAGATCCTCATTAGCAATGTTTTCAGTGAATGATGAGCACCCATGACTAACCGTCCAGTTCTTTCTCAGGAGATGGAAAGTCAAACACACTATTCAAAGCTTCAAGTTGCTGCGCCAGAAAAGGTACTCTTGCCTCAAGACTTCTTATCCCTGCATTCTCTTCCTGCCCTGGCATACATAGCTCTAAAGCTTGTTCAGATGCCAAGTCACAGGATCCAGTTTCATCGCTGGACAAAAGGTGATTGAGATGAGAGACAATAGGAATTATTCATTGGGTCATATGAACAGTAGATCATAAGTGAGAAATTGAGAAATAAAGACTGAAGCTCAAAAGAAAAACCAATGAGTAGGAGGTGTGGATAACATATTGACACAGGGATGACAGGTAAGTCAGATTGCTAAGTCTGGCACACACACGTACACACACACACACATCCACACACCACAGAGAATGAGATTCCATGATAATTAATAGAAATAGTTCTTCTGTGGAACAAATAAATTTCTGGGAGATACAACAGGGCCAAAGTTTTATTTGACTGATTTTAGATCATGAATTCTTCTTGGAGGGGAAGAGGAGATATAAAGAGAATACAGGTGGAAAATGGATTTTATTGATATTTTGTATATGGGAATATACTTAACAATGATGTATGTACAATTGTTTTGTTTGTTTTTAAGGATGAGTCTTTAAAAAATACTAATGGGCAGACTAGAAGCCACAAAAATGGCTTATGTCTGATGAAGTGTTGAGAGTTGGAGATGAGAGAGAGGTACCCCACTCTTCTCTTCAGCCAGATCACATCTTGGACACAATCCTTTCTTTCAACCAGTGCCAGTTTCAATGAGGAGGTGTGAATCTTGGGCCAAGACTGAAGCACAAGGTTGATGAACACAAAGGGTAGAGCTGCTTCAGCCTAAACAGAGAAGGCAAGGTCTCTTTTATATTTCCGCTGAAAGAAGTACAATGTTTTAACTTAAAACTGGAGGGCTATTAGTTTCCCCACCAAAAGTAAAAGAGTCTCAAATGTGGGATTCCACATAGCAGGGCTGCTTTTGAACTCCCCAGCCCTCAACATCTGCAGCCATTTCTATTCTTCAAGTGTTGCCAACTTCTGCTTTAAGGACTGATATCTCATGCACACATGGGTTCTGGCAGCCTCTGTTCAGTACAGCAAGCTGTGGGAAGCCTAGTCAGCAAGGAGAGGGGTGAAGGGTTTTTCACACATGGCTTTAACTTTGCTTTGTGTCTGAATATCCGCCTACAGAATAGTTTCAGAATGTACAAATACAGCATGCAAGGTACAAATGTGCCTGTATTCTTCTGCAAAAATAACCTCCAGGCTTATGTAAGGGTAATTAAATAGAAAGTATCAAAGAAAGGGCAGGGAGATGGCTCAATGGGCAAATGGAAAAAGACAAAACTCTTCTGACCCAAGTTTCATCTCCAGGACCCACATGGTAAAACAAACTCACCAATAATTGTCCCCAAATACTCACATTCACACACACACATGTGAACAAATATAAGAATAAATAAATTAATGATAGTAACTAAATACTCTCTAAGCACCCTAGGACGCACTGTGTTCTGATCTTAGAGGAAGGACCATGCATTTATAGCTGATTCTTGTGCAGAAATAGCTCAGTGGGCCATAGTGGAAACAGTGCAAGCGCTGGACTCACATGAGCTTTGAACCCTGCCTATGTAACCATGAAAGAGTTTCTGGTTCTTTTTGAGGTTCAGTTTCTCAATTTTGCTTCATATAAACAAATATCAACAATGAACACTTCAGACATCTGGGGAAGGGCTGATAAAATCCCATAGCAAGTGTGCAAAGCCTGTAGTGGAGGGAGCACACACTCATCAGATGGCCACTACATTCACACATCACAATAAAAAGAAAATACATTGCTTTCTCTGTTGGCGTTTTTAACAATGATTACCGGGATCATAAACCTCAGTTTGTAAAAATGAACTTAGCTTAGATAAATTAATCTGGTCAGTGGCAAGCTGTTCTCTATCCAGATTTCTGAATTTGTTAGCTATTCCCCAAGCAGCATTTCTTTTATAAAGGCACGGTGAGGACCCATACCATCAAAAGCTTCAGAAAGTGAACTGTGTGCCTCAGTCATGGCAAAGACATGGACCCATTGAAGTTCTTGATCTCAGCTTCCTTTGGTCCATCTGCTTGTTTGCAAATGTTTAAAAATGTAGGAAAGAAAAAGAATGCATTTTGTTTGAGATTTAAATTCTATTCAAGTACAAACATTTGTATATTATTACCTATCATGTTTTTTTTTTTAAACTATTTTTTCTTTTAAACTTTATTTATTTATTTGCCTTGGTGTTTGCCTGGAACTGGAACTACAGACAGTTGTTAGCTGCCATGTGGGTGCTGGGAATCGAACCTGGGTCCTCTGGAAGAGCAGACGGTGCTCTTAACCACTGAGCCATCTCTCCAGCCCCACCTATCATGTTTTTAAGAGGATCTCCATTAATCTGTGTTACCATTGACAGTACCACTCATACTTAATTCTTAGTTATCAAGGGACAGTCATTTTAATCCTGTCTCTGGAATTTGAGTTTTGAGCAACTAATGGAAAACTATAAAGCACACTGCTAAAAAAAAAAAAAAACTGTAGAATTTCACAAACAATCTACACATTTCAATGATTTTATTGAACAGTTATCTATTGACCCTTTGCTCTGATCAGGGACTTAAATGCTCACCTGACACAGATTCCTCCTTATAACTGTCCCCTAGAGTGTGTTTGAACGTCTTGGCATCTTCTTTTCACATCAGTCTCTAACCCTAGACTGAGTCCTTATGGTGGACATAACTGTCACATCAATTCTAGAAACTTTATTTCAGTTCCTACTCTCAGTGACGTCTACTTCCTGTGAACTTATGCAGAAGGGACTATGTCAGCCTACACTTGCATCATTGAAGCTCTGTCACACTCCTGTGTGGTTGTTATTGTCCCATCATCATTTAATATTTAATCTAGTTGTCTAAATGGTCATTGTTTTGTTCCTGACAATTAAATTGTGGACATATTTTATTCCTAATCCCAACATAGTTCAGTATGATAAAGAAAAGCCCTTGTTGCTCAACATAGTAGGTACAACAAATGTACTGATCTTCTGGGGTTACTACCCCAGCACTCAGGAGGTAGGACAGGAGAATGTTCTGTCATAGACCAGTGTGATAATATAGCCAGATTTAGTCTTAAAACATAAAAGCAATAGAAAGAACCTTAGAAATATTTTAAATAAAAGAGCCAAAGGGTTTCTTAGCAGACACTATTCAGTAACATAAATTTGCTACAAATAAGTGTCCCATTTTTATTTAAAATGGCTTTTACCAAAACTAAAGTGGTTTGAACCCTAAGACTTACACTTACAAATCCTCACTCATACTAACTTTGTATGCATCATGCTGACTCTGGACTTTACTGGTGCCTCAGCCAGGTCAGATCTTATTTGTCATTCAGACCAATTTTCTTTCACCTGAGGCATTTCTGTACTTTGCTCATACATTTCTGAGTAAACTGTTTTAAAGTGAAATGGCTCTTACTTCTACTTATTCTTCTTGCATGATATACCTTAGTGAAAATTAGAGACACAACTTGAGACTTTATATGTAAATTAATTCAGAATCTGTCTATAAGGGCAAAGCAAATTTGCCAAAGAACTTTTGTGGAGGGCTAGGGAGATGGCTGAGTTGGTAAAGGACTTGATTTGCCAGCAAGAGGACTTGGGTTCAATTCCCAGTTGTGGCAGTATACTGGTGCATGTGCCTTGCCTTCCTAGGGCTGGTGAGATGGAGCCTAGCTGGCCAACCAGGCTAGCCTACTCAGCAAGTTCAGTACCAATGAGATATCTTGTCAGAGGAAATAAGGTGGATTGCTCCTGAGGAGCTATACTGGAGGTTGACCTTTGGCTGCTACATACATATGTAGGCATACATGCCCACAGGCACTGCCCATGATCACACACAGAGATGTTATGGATTTGAATGACAGGTGTCTTAGTTAGGGCTTTTATTGCTGTGAAGAGACACCATGACTATGGCAACTCTTATAAATAAAAACATTTAATTATGGTGGTTCAATTACAGTCTCAAAGGTGAAGTTCATTATCATCATGGTGGGGATCATGGTGCCATGCAGGCAGACATGGTGCTGGCTGCATCTTGACCACAGACAGCAGGAAGTTAACTGACTGTCACACTGAGGGAAGCTTGGACAAAAGAGACCTCAAAGACTGCCCCCACAGTGACACATTTCCTCCAACAAGGTCACACCTCCTAATAATGCCACCCTTTTGGGGGGCTGTTTCCTTTCAAACCACGATGATGGGGTCCACAAGCAAAAAGGTTTGGGATCACTCAGAAGAGCCAAACTTGAATTAATATCTTCACAAGTTCAGGGGAGCAAATGAGGAGGTAACAGTGTCTTTTCTGTATTTCTGAGGCAGGGAGAAAGCACAAGAGAGAGACAGAAACAGAGACACAGAGAGACCGTGACAGAAACAGAGAGAGCACTTATAAAAAAGGGGAGGTATTTATAGTAACTCAAATCAACATGTCCATAAAACAGGATAAGGAATGTCTCAATGCTACAGATAAAAGTTATTTGGAAAGCGAGCACTCCCTTTAACCCAAGGAATGTAAGTTGATTAGGTGAGCGAGGGAGAACAACACTTATTATTAATAATAATAGAATGACTTTGAACTTCTCCAGACCCTTTCATCTTGGAATTTCAATTTTCCTATTAAGCCTCACTTTTCCTCTATCACATCTTGTAAAGAAGTAAGTTTATAGCATGCAAAATTCCTGGATTCTCTTAGAGTTTTAAGGACTTTGTAATCATTTATTTCTGATTCAAGCTACAATCTACTGAGTAAAGTAGTATAATTACTCCTTTATGCAGTTAGGGAAACTGAGACAAAAACATGATGTGTAGCCAAGACCGCACAGTGAGGTGCTCAAAGAGCAGAACCAAGGTCAAGTAATACTTGACTCTGAAGCTTTGGGGGTGAAAAAACTGAAATTGGTCAGTTTTCCTATTCTTGCCTCCTGAACAGCTGACTTCCCAATTCAGAAGAATTTTTTTTTTTTTTTAATAGACCCAAAAGAAAAAGAATGCTAAATCTGAGTATTTCAGATACTAAAGACAAGGGAAAAGTTCACTAATAAATCAAAATTCAAATGTGCATGTGTGTGTGTGTGTGTGTGTGTGTGTGTGTGTGTGTGTGTGTGTGTATGTGTGTGTGTGTGCCATTTCAAACTTCCATAGTGGACAACTGAAGATAAATAGCAATGTTCAGGCTGTATTTATGTCTACGGTGATGCTATCTGATCCAGCTCAGAGGGGCTTACTTCCTCATCTCCCTACCCACCAAGCACTGGAGGAAGACCTGACAGTATCTCCACTGCATCACAGACCTTGCCTTAGGCCTCAGAGACAACACCAACAACTGCTGGATAGTGCTGGACATTGGAGGGAGGCCTTAAAACCTACTCATTTAATGTTAGGTAACTTAGAATAATTGCTTTAAATATCATATTTTAAAATTCAAATACTACACTGAAAGAAGGTAAATACTTTATCAAGCATCTGTGGTCACTTGACCTTTTCCAAACCCAAAATGTTAGCCTTATTAAAATCCACAGCTTTTCTGCCTCTCCCCACTGGGAAAGTGGAGGAAGGAAAAGGCCTAACCCTTAGACAAGTATTTTATTTAAATTCAGAAGCCACTGAAGTATTTTATTTCCTTTGTGAACTTTCCAAGTGCCTTCTGCCCCAGGCAACAAGCAAGGGGTGAATTTAAGAAGCGCTGAAAGCAAATGTGGCTTGGCTGCTCCTGTCAAAAGTGAAAATCAACATGTCCTGTAGTTGGGAGAAACAGCCTTCAAACTTGTATTCTGGATATGAAGCAGGGTCAGATCAGGCCAGGCAGGGTCGTTGTCCCCACCGGCAGTTATTGTCAGAAAAGCATAGTGTCACAGACAGACACTGCACTAGGGAGCGCCCCTTGCCTCTCCTATCTCTGTACCCCAAAGACAGATAAGGCATCTTGGCATAGTCTTAAACCACAGAAATGGACCGCACCTTCCTTGCTAATATGAAACTGTAGGCCATGTATGAATGAGACAGCTGGCCTTATGGGATGGACTGTGTAGGTGTCCCTGGAAGTCCAGAGTTGCCAGGGTTGCCTGTTTCTCTATCAGTTAAAACAAAAATGGAAATATGAGTCTGCTTTCTTGCAGTACAATTGGTGTTTCTATCCTGTTAACTCACCTAGCAGAACAACAACAGAAGGATGTTATCCTGTAGATCTTTCATTTAGTTTTCTGGAAATATTGCCATGAATCTCCTACCAACACTCCCCCCAAAATGCTAAAAGAAACAGTTCCAAAGCATGACAAAGCACACTGAAAGGAGAAGCAGAGTAGACAGGTTGCAGAAATAGCTAATCACTTTAGACCTTGAATTAAATATCCTTAAAGCACTTCATGGGAGGGAGGGAGGGAGGGAGGGAGGGAGAGAGCAGGAAAGAGATTCAGAGTGGAGAGACAGATGTGATGAAACAGAGGGAAGAGAAAGAGAATTTTCAAATCAGAGGATGCTTTCAAAGTCCTCTTAAGGACACACAATTGGGTAAGCAACTGCTTACCAGAAATTGGCCAAAGTTATTTCCCCGAGTGCAGATCAACTGCAAATTCATCAGAGAAACAGCTCCTAAAATCTGAGTAGAAGGTTAGAAGGCAGATGCTCTAGGGTTGGCTTCAAATCTGCCAGGCTGGCTTGGGGCAGCCCCACCACCACCACCACCCGCCCCAAGTCTTCACTCAAATACAACATTGGACCCAACTGTCCCTTGCAATTATGCTTCAGCGGCTCAAGCCTCGTGCTCCTGCTTTCTCCAGTTGATTAATAGTGCTCACATTTAAATGGTCACAGTCAGCCCCTGCAGTCATTAACAGCCCATTAAGATGGATGAGAATTACTTCTCAACTTTTGTTTCAGTCTGTTGGGTTGTGGACTTAACAAAACAGCTAGGCAGTGATTTAGGGAGGGAAGGTTATCTGAGCAGGCAGACTGGCTAAAACTTCCTCTTAAAACAAACAGCACTTTTAAATCCCTTATAAAAACCTTATTCTTGGAGACACTCTTCAAATACCATCTTAAGGATGCTAAACCCAGAGTTTCCCACACCTGGACTTAGGCAGATACTTGGCATAGTTCTTAGTGATGTTGACAAAGCTCTCGGTGGGTTTTTTCTTTCTTTTTTTTTTTTTTTTTTTTTTTCTTCTCACTCATTACCCTTTCCTTTGCCGGAAGCCTGTAATTATGATCAGAAGGCTGTCGTTTCTAAGGAAAAGCAATAGTAGCATGAATATCTAGTTACCTATGAGGAAGGATACTCCAGGGTAAGCTATATGTGACAACCAAATGTTGGGTCAATTTTTCCAAGGGGCAGTGGGAACCTCAAATATCTGGAAAAATTCAAGTAAGTTCATTACTTCTATTTAAAGAAAAACTGGACAACCTGACATTTTGCATCAAGATGCTCCCTGAGATGCTGTTGAAACACCAGAGCTGCCATTGGCAGTTGATATTTTCAGTTTTGAAAAAAAAACAAAACAGTGTTCCTTCAAGATGATCATATACAGACAGGGGACAGTGGTGAATTTGTAGCAAAAAACCTATTCACAGACTGGAGCACAGTGCTGCACTTCTCTGTTTGAAGGATTCACAGGGAGGCAGGACACACTTTTCTTTAAAGCTGGAGGTTTAACAGCCACACTGTAACCACCTGCACTACCTTAACTTTTGATTTAAGAATTTATTTGAAACAATAGAGATTCGTCACTATTGTCTCTCTCCATTGATAAGGGTACATTTAAAATCATATGGCAAAAATATAAAAATCCTAAAGAAAACATACATTATCTTAAGTGAGTAAGGTGAAAGTATATTGTTTCATGCCCTTCATCATAGAGATGGGAGGGGAGAGGGGGTGAGAGGGAGGGAGAAAAGAAAGAGAGAGGAGGGGAAGAGAGAGAGAGAGAGGATACTTTGTCCTTGCCATATAGGAAGAGATTTCCTTATGGGCACCTGTAAGCAATGGGTACCAACCACATATTTTCATCCACATTCAGCATTAACAGAAGGCAAAAGTTTTTCTAGAGGTCTAAAAGCCTCTAATTTTTAAAAATTATTAGATTCCTATTTGTTTCATCCCTAAAATTATTAAACTAACCACATTCTCTGATTCTTCCTGCTATATTGAGTGGTTGACTGTTAGTGCAAGGTTTAGGTCCTCCACTAGGTTTATAAAGACAAACACCCTGCTACTGTGCATCAGCTGCTTTGGCTTTATTGGATTTTCCCATTAATACACAAGCATGATTCAGTTTTGTTTATGTTAATGAAATTCACCATGGACCCTGTTATGAGCTTCATATCTGTGTAACCCCAAACCCTGAGTCCCAGTGGAGTGGCATTAGGAGCTGGATGCTCAGGAGGCAATTAGTGCTTTAGAGTGGAACCGTCATGATGGAATTATGTCCTTATAGGAATGGAAGGCAATGATCTTTCTCTCAACTATGTGAGTACACAATGAGGGAACAGCTATCTATAACCAGGAGGCATGCCTGGCCCAGACACCAGATCCACTGATCTTGAAGTCCCAGTCTTTAAAACGGTGGGAAATAAAGTGTGCTCTTTACACCATCAAATCTGTGGTATTCTACTATGGAGCCTTAATTGAGACGGATTCTGTATCTTCCTTCAAATGTCACTTTATTTCTCAGATCCAATTCACAGGAAATATTCTCAAAAGAAATTCTCACTGCCTTATCGCCCACTCATTTCTCCCTCTGCCTCAATTCTTTTCTGTTCCCACCACTGAACTGATATAGCTGTCACAGCTACCACCAAACTCCATATTATTGTTTCTGTAAATACTTCTCTGACCTCATCCTACTTGGATTTGCAGCTATATTTAAAAATGATGCCTATTTCCTGTTTCTGGCACACAGTCCCTGCTCTGTGCTCTGCTACTTTTCATCCCACCTCTGGACATGCTTCTGAACCCATTGGTTGTCCCTCTGCACTCGCATAGCTTTGGATGCTAGTGTGCTCCAAAGATGCTTCCTTGCATCCTTTTTGTCTCTCCTAGTAGAACAATAAATAATAATTTTAAAAGTGAAGCAGGTTAAGAAATAATTGTTCTTATTAATTCTCTAGCCCTGGAAGACAAGATGGCTTGGGGAATTAGAAGAAAACCATGGATGTAATATTTCTGCCCATACCTCCCAAGGGTTGAGATTAAAGGTAAGTACCGTTGTGGAGAGTGGAAGAGGCCTGAGTGAATGTGTATTGTTTACATGAACACAACCATGTCAAAGACCCCGATGACTCAGACCCATGAGAATATCAAAGCTTCCCTCCATTAGGCTCAGGAAACTGGCAGTGCCTTTCTCTGGTCCAAATACAAGTGTTTAAAAACAATTTGACCAGCACGTTCAGAAACTATCACCCACAACTCCCTCTTCCAAGACGATTGCAGCCTGAAACAGCTCCCTTTAGAGACCCCTAGCAAGTTAACTAAACTTTCCTCTTTGTTCAACTGTAGGCCGTAAACTCACCTTTTTATTCAACCCATCCCGTCAATCACATGTCAAAACACTGAGTTTCTGGGTTGCTGTTCTTGCTGCATCAGCATCAGAGAGCACACACCCCACGAGACACCAGCTTTTTTGTGTATGTCCCCCTTTCATTCCCTCTTGCCCCCATCAGATTTCCAGGGCCATTGCTATTCAAGATTCAGCACATCATCACACCTGCCTTAGTCAGTGGGATCAGAAGTTCATGGTCATCTTTGGCTATACAGTGAATTTAACATCGGTCTGGGATACCTAAGACTCAGAGAGAGAGAGAGAGAGAGAGAGGGAGGGAGGGAGGGCGGGCGGGAGAGAGAGAGAGAGAGAGAGAGAGAGAGAGAGCGCTGAGTACAATAAAAAGTGAAATATATCCACTGAACTTTTTTTTTTTTCACATGGAGGTTGTCAACACTCTTAGAATCCATTGATTATCATGAAGAAAAGAAAAAATTATCTGAGAGAGGAGCTAGCTAGGAGCGAAGGAATAAAAGCAGAGAAAAAAGGGAGCTGCTAGCATGCTGGGGAGCCACATGCTTTAAAATTCTCCAGAATGTGTAGTAAGATTTATATGTGTATGTAAGTCAACTCTAACCAACCCCCAATGGGAAGTCAGTTAGCACATAAAGGAACCCAATTAGGGATCCAAACTTCAGCGGCACTAAGACAAAGGCTTCAAATATTTTCAAACTACCCATAGTTAACTAATTAGTATAATAAATATTAGAAATACATTTCCTTTTGTGTGATGAGCAGGGTTCATGTATTTGAAGAGCAGAAGGGATTGTGTAGAAGTTGTAATTCCTACCTGAAAAACAGTGAAGAATCAAAAAAAATCTAGTAATTTCCACCTCAAGTTGTGCTGTTATTCCTGATCAACTTCAAGTCCCATAAATTATCAGGTGTTCTTTATAGCAATTCTTCAAGTCAGTGGCAAAGGATAGTGATTAGGGAGTCAACAGATTTTACAGGACTAGTTTATGAGTTGTGTTTCTAGTTTCTAATGTTCGTAGAAGGAAAAAGTTTCCAACTGAGACTTTCACTGTGTAAAGCAGCACATGGAACTAAGGTCATCAAAAGGAGCCTTTAGGCTCATCTGTCTGTGTGGATCAGAGATGTCCACATTTTAATAGCAACAATAAATAAGTAAATAAATAAATAAGTAGTAATTGTATAACAGTGACAGTCATGCTGATATTTTCAAACATGCATATATGATGCTTCAATTATGAGTTGCCATGTTTACCAAAACCACTGATCTCTGCTAAACTGTGACTTTCTCTTGAGACTGATAACAATTTTGGAGAAAGGACACGAATGAGGGACAAAGTCTGCCACTAAATGCAAGGGTGAGTATGAATCCAGAAAGAATTTGCTGTTGTTGGTCACTTCTCTTGCTTCTAAATGAAAAAGTATTGGGGAGAGAGCAAACAATTTAAAACCAAGAATAAGTGAAAGAGAGGGTGGAGGCAGCAGAGCATCAGTGGTCGGGAAGCCTTAGCAAAGTAAGGAAGAGAAGATGGGGAACACTGGTGAGTGACTTTCTGGGTCTTACAACAGGAACTAAAAGGAAATCCTACCTCCATGAGGTAAAATTTTTCTTTGAGAATAAATGGTAAATAATTTACAGTTTTAGATTGTTCAAAACCAACTGGATCAATGGAGCCCGAGTTTACTATTGAGTGTGTGTGGAGTCTGCTGTTCTGGAGACATCAAAATCACGATTGCATGGGACTACAAAAGGCAAAAGAAAGATCTGGGACTTCTCAGTGGGAATTTATTTTGCCTTTTCCGACAGTCCCATTATTGGAGATTGAAGAAGGTCATTTATTCTTTTCACTGGGGTATTGCATCATCGCTTTATGAAAAGGAGTTCGATGTCAATTACTGTACAAACACCTCAGCAAAAGGGTGTGGCCACCACTGCAGCTGCACCCTGGTTTTAAGGGGGAAGGTAGGAAAAGGTCAATATGAAGTTTGTAAATTCTATTTCTTTCTTAAGTAAAGTAATGTGGGAGCAAGGACCTGGTTTTGAATTCATTTCTAGCCAGCTTTTGTGTTATTGTTATTTTGAGGCTGTCACTGAACCTTCTATTACATTTTATTTCAAAACCAACATTTTAAGTCATTATCTTTTAGATGGCAGTCATATGGGAATGAACCTGCGCTAAACTGCTGGAGAGCAGAATTTTAGTTGCTACGTTTTTTGCATTAAATGGAAATAATACTAAGCGTACAATAAAACCTTTGTTCTGCTTTCTCCTCAACTTTTTATTCTTTATGAATCCCTGGGAAACTAGTATTTGACAGGAAGGTTATATGCAAAATACAAAGGTCAGAAAGCATGTGAATTATTTGTACATATGGTCTGGGGCTCATGCATTACTGACTTATAAATCTGGAGTACTTCATCTTGATGCTAAAGTTTGTGGAATGTTCCGGATATCCCAGCACATGGTGGAAGAAATGGGAGAGAACTGGCAGAGGCCATCATCCTTTCTCACCCAGTTTAACTGACTGAGACAGGGTAATTTTGTTGGAAGAGTCTGCTGGCAATCTGTAGGTCTCGGCTTGCTCATCTATGCCTTACTGAGAGAAAGAGCTCTTGGAAGAGAACCAAGGCATGCAACTTTTGCTGCTCTAGCTTATAAAGGCAAATGATCTCCAGGGCACCAATCCTTTCACCTTGGTAAACATGCAACAGATCTGCAAGAAAGAAAAGCTGAAAGACATCCCATTTCTTCTCCTGCAGCAACTGGGATACCTGGAGGCTCCAGATGGACTAATAGGTGCCTCATGAGCCTAGGCTAGAAGAGAAAAGACCTAAGAAAACAAAAGAGATGGAAGTCTGAGGATTAGAGAGAGAGATCTCCAGAAAGCCCCAAGTTGGCTTGACTAGAAGGCCTATTTTTCCTCCTGGTCCCTGCTACACAAATAAAGTTTCTCCAACAAAAATCAGCAAAAGTTTCAGATAGTCATTTTGTTTTATTTTTAATCTCACAATGGGATGTTGTGTTTTGTGTTGTTTTGAGTTTTAATCAACTCCATTCCATCCTGTTTACAAGCAAGTATTCCCTCAACAACGTGCTGTGTCAGGGAATGACTTCGAGAGGCAATCTATTAAATAAGGGCTGAAGGGTGTTTTCTGCTGTAATTCTGTTTACTAATTTTAACTATAGGCTGAAAATTGTTTGCAATGGATAAAAAAAAATGCACTGAAAGCAGAGGATGAAAACCTAAGTCCTACACCTAAACTGAAGGATATTTTCCTGAGTCATACATTTCTTTTAAATTATTGGTATGGATGGTCAGTGCATTTGAGGACACAGAACAATCTGTAGTAGTGCTTTCATCTCTGGAAATCTAATATCAAGTCAACTTTGTGGTTTCCCAGGCCCTTATCAGAAAACAGAAGCATGAAAAATAGCATTTGATATATGGCCCCTAGAGAAAGCGGTGAGGCAACCCGGCACCAAATTACAGGAACATTCCAATTATGGATGTTATACCAAGATCATAATCAATAAAGCTATGACTTTTCCCCACCAGAGATCCATCACTTCGAGAAAACACCTGAGCTTGCCTTTCAAACTCAAGCCTGTGAGAGAGCAGAGACAGGAGAAATGAAGGGAGTCACTTTATATCTAATCCCACCATTTTTAAAGGAAATAAGAGAAATTCACTGTGGGAACAAAGTTAGGCAATTCTCAAAGTGTCAACATCCTTTCTAATAGAAAGGAAAGCCCCTGCCCATGAGGATTTTACAGCTTTATGTTCTCCTTTTACAAATTTCTTGGAAATGTCAGCTTTCACCCATTAAAAACACCAGCAGAGGCTTGGCAATAAATGCAGATTTTTCTACCACCAACAAATGAGACAAATAAATCCGGAGGTTTGAATTTCCCCTTTACTTTCCCAAAGGTAGACTGTGATGCTGAGGACCCCCCATTAAGAGTACAATGAAATCTTGACAGGTCATCATTTCACAGCCACAGGAAAAGGCCTTTGTATTACAGAAAAAATGGGGTCAAAACACAGAGGCAGGTGGAATCTGAAATGCCACTAGGCAAGGCTCCTGGACAGTTAGTGCAAGGCGGATGTACACAGGATGTCATTCCATCAAGCGTCCAGGGAGGAGTAAGAATTTTAAATGAGATGAACAGATAAGACAATCTCAGTGAAGGGCTGTGAACAATGGTAAGCGTTCACTTCTGGATTTGTGCTACTGTGTTACCACTGCCATTGGCTGACTTGACTTACCTTAGCATCAGTCAGCCACATTTATGACTTACATGACAATAGTGTGGAGAATGAAAGAACTGGAAAGTAAAGAATACAGAACACATCTCACAGTCAGGCCTTGTTGGCAGAGAATGAGACATATTTGCGTCATCCTTGGGCTTGAATAGAAGAATTCAAGAGGGCACCTACAGCAAAAATTGGCATGATGGGGGGGAATTCAGAGACAGGGCTCATGGTGCTGAGGAATCGGGAGATGGAAAGTGAAGCCACCCTCTTTCCCACTAGGTACAAACGGGACTGCTGATGGAGAATGTAGATAAGCAAACCACTAGGCTTTCTGGACGGAGAATTTTCTTATTTGATTACCTACATCTCAGAGCTGTCTTCACCAGAGCCTCTGGTAGCTCCCTCCAAGTGCTTCTGTTTCTAGGGAAAATGTAAAGCCCTGGACATTTCTAAAATGATAGTCAACAGACAGTATTGTATATGTCACCTTCCCATAACTGTTACCAAAACCAAAAACAGACAATCAACCTTAGAGTTGAAAAATATTTCATCTACCAAAGTATAATTATTCTCTTCCATTTCCACTCATTACTAATTCACTTAGCAAATATTTATCACAGTACAGGAATGCAGCAAGACTGTTTATTTCCAACATTTTTATTTTTCTTTCTGAGTTTCTTGTGACTTTCCCCCCAGTTAGCCGGAGGCAAGACATAGCCTTGAGGAAGAGTCCATTTTGGATATTTGTTTTTAATTTCTAAAACAGCCTCTAGAGAATCAAAAAGAAGGGCCTGAGGGAAGTCGGTGATCAATCTCAGGCTATAAAAATAGAATAGCTAAAGAACAGAGGAGAAAGGCACAGGGGAAAAGCTGAGGCAGGGTGGGAGCCCCAGTAGACTGGAGACAGCTTCAGGCAAAGCCAGAGTCACCTCCGGGACCCCAGACAGGCAGCACAGGAAAGATGAACTGCCGCTCTGCTCTTCCTGAAGTTGGAAACTAATAGATGCATCTTTGTAGTTCTCTAAACTTCCTGTCCCTTTCTGCACTTGAGCTGGCATGCATGAACCCCTCCCTTCCCTCTCTGCACAGTCCCCCAAACAAGCAGAAGTCCTCAAAACACCAAACAGGACTGTCCACACCCAGGCAGCAGGGATGTGCTGGGAAACATCAAGGGGGAGAGTGCCAGCATTTTCTCTGGACTCAAGACAATGCTGCTCCTCTTGGGCAAGGAGAAGAGGGTCTACAGTAAGGGAGAATAAGTGAAGATCACCGGGTACTTAATCAGCAGTGAAACAGAAAGGACTCACTCCCGAATCGGAATCTGATTCTGAAAGAATTCCTAGCCTTTAGCTGTAGGGTGGGGTGCAATAGCCTCCAAACACAGCTGTCTAAAACTATCACAAATTTAGTGACATAAGCAACAAAATGTGGAAGCAGAGAAATGACTGAGCCCATAAAGGGCCCCACACAAGCACAACGATCTGAGTTCAGATCCCTAGGACCCACATAAAAAGTGATATGCATGTCTTCGATTGCAGCATTGGCAGGTGGAGACAGACAGATCTTGAAACTCTTTGGCCTGCCAGCCTGGCTGAATTTGTGGACTCCAAGTTCAGTGAGAGACACTGTCTCAAAAAATAAGAGGCAGTGCAATTTAGAATAACTGGTAGCAACCTCTGGCCTCCACATGCACATGTACACATACACATATGCACATGCACATACATGCAGGTGCACATTGAACACGCAGACACAAAGCCCACAAGAGCAACAATAAAACGTTTATAGTAACCAAAGTGAGAAGACTGAAATGGTTTTACTGAGATAAAGGTGTAGGAGAAGCTACATTCTTTATAAAAGCTATAAAAGAAAGCCAAATATTTGCTTATAGAAACTGGAGTATTAACCTATGACTCCCTCTGGCAATGACATCACTTGGACTACTGTGTCCATTGTAGTATCACCTACACTGACTCAAGTCTTCCATCCCATAAGGACTTCTGTGGTTATCTTGACTCTGTAGACAATCCCAGAACCTCTAGGTTCCCACATTCAGGCAATAGTTAGAGTATAGACAGAAATCAGCAGTCTCTTTGCTATTTAGATAGCACATTCACAGATTCAGAGATAAAACAAGTGTATACACCACTTGACTTTCACAGAAGAGTTGAGAAGAGGTAATGGTCAAATCAGAGTCCCAAGTGTCAGAAAACAATGACTGTGGATAAAAATTATAAGTTGATAAAACTAAACTCAAAGATGCCATAGCAGGCTAATCTTGGTGGAGTCAACTAAAACCCTAATTTCTGTGCAAGCTATTGAAGAATTTTCATAATTGGATCGTGTAATGTGAGAAGACACACCCTAAGTCTGGTTTTCCTCTCCCAGTGGCCGCCTACAAAGAGAACATGCAAGATAGAAGGCTTTGCTTTTGGCTGCATGCCTTGTTCTCACTGGTAAGTTTGTTTCTCCATTCTAACATCGAGTGTAGATTAACAGCTCACCAGGAATCCTCCTGGATTCCAACACCAGATTAGGACTGCTGAGATAATCAGCCATGGACTGAACAACTACTGGATTCTAGGTCTTTCTGTCAGGAGACAGCCTTTGTTGAACCAAAGCCTCTAAGTCAGTCTCATATATCACACACATATGCACACACAGCTTTGGCTCTATTTCTTTAAGGAACTCTGATACAACATGACTAGTTCAGGAGGGCTCAGGGAGGAGAGTAGGGAGGAAGCCAGGGAAAGCCTCGAATTGCAGTTCATGGAACTGGATTTTAATAGGAAAACAGTAAATTGCCATTGATGGAGTGTAAGTAGGGACCTAACACCATCAGATTGCCTTTAAGGAAAAAATCATTCTACTGTATACTACAGGATGCACAAAAGCCCAAGGAAGTAGTGAGTTTGAAAAGAAGAAAAGAAGTCTGTTTTTACAACCCAGCAAAATGTAACTAGAGTTGGAACCTAGACCACAGATAGGAGGAAGTATGGATGGATGCAAAAAAACTGCAGAGGGTCTATTTATAAGATGCGATGATTAAAGTTAATGTGGAATCCACAGAAAGGAAGAGTAGAAGAAGATGACAGTGTTTCCTTAGTGTGACTACATGCTTGGTGATGCTCTGTCTGGCACCGTTCACTCCCTGAAAGAGTAAAGGGAATTGGGATCAGGTTTCAAGTGGACATGATATGACAGCAAATAATTTCATTTTACTCCCAACATTCTGCCACCTTATAACCACCTCCCAAATCTCAACATAAACCTATACAATGCCCAGTTTGGGGGATAACTGCAATGCCTAGCCACACCCTCACCTCTACCAGTTTTTTAATAAGCCCAAAAAACAACATTAAAAAATCCTCCCAATAGAGGTCAGGTGGTAGGGCCAGCCATTCAGTCTCTGTAGAAAAGGAAATTGCTTCAAGCAGTACATTACTTAACTGTGGCAAATGGTTTGACTGATTAGTCCAGGAGCCTAGAAATAAAAAAAGAAAAGATAAGGAACAATTGGTGGGAGGTGGGTGGATCCAGAAGTAGGCATGATGCCTGAAGACATGTATCATGTCAGTACACCCTGAAAGAGACACTAATCAGCACAGTAGACTGGCCGTCTTAAACAGAGATGTAACGCAGCCTATGCCATCAACCATTCCCAATGCTGGAGCAATACTGGAATGAACAGCTACGTTAGTAGGAATGGAATCTATGACAGCCAATCAGTTCCCCATTCACCAATGCCCAGCTAGTTAACATGCTTCAAACTTAACACTGTGTCAGCAGCAAAGACTAAAATATATGCTCCTCATGGCTTCATCCCCTAAAAAGAGAAAACACTGCATTCTAACAAGGAAAATTCTGCACACCTCTTCCACAGAGGCAGCACAATAGAGTGGGCAGAAGAGATCCCATACAATAGACTTGGACCAGTGCGAGTTTCTTCTCAAGGGAGAGTGCCACACCAGAAGCTCAGTGTTGGCCTTCTGTTGCTAATGGAGACACTTCTTGCCTGGAACTGAATGAAGACATAGTGCGCACAGACAGCAGGTTTCTCTCTTCACTTTAAGAGGCTGCCCAGTCCCTGTGGGTTTCTGAGCCAAGTAGCTACCCAATAAAGAAAGGAGTCACTTTCTGAAGAAACCCATATTTTTAAGTCAAGGCAAAAGACAAAGGCATGGAGACCCTCAAGATAAAGATTTGATAGTAAAGCCTCTTATCAGATAAACACATGGACCAAGTGACTGGGCCTGCAGGGAATGCAGAACAGAGGGAGATAATGAGAGCCAGCTGCTGCTCTGAGACCAAAGACTATGAGCAGATCTTCAGCTCACCCTACAGATAGCACTTTAGCATTTGAAATTTTAGGGGTGTCAATTCCCAAAGGCCTAAATTTAATATGTAAGAACAATGGTACTACTGGGTGCATTGGCTGACAGCAGCCCACAACAGAGTCCTTTCCCCAAGGACTGACCTCCATTGCAAGAAGCCAGTTTGCCCAAGGTTACACCCATATTAAATTGCCAGTGACCGGGGATTTAAAACAAATCACATACGGGATCCTTGCCTCAAGACATCTCAAAAGAACTGTCCCCATTGGAGGGCACTGCAGGAACTGGCTGAAGGCCGTGCTGTAACCATACTGCAGCTTATTTTCTCTCTGTGTATGGCCTGAGTTCCCTCTGCCCATTAAAAGTGTCATTGCTAAGCTCACTCCCAATAAACAGGCTTCACACAAATCTAGTTCCAGGGTTTGCTTCCCATGGAATCCAAATTATACTTGGCTTCTTTTTCAGTTTTGGCATGATTCAATCTATTATAAAGCTTTCTGTACATTTATAGCACTGTATAAATAAAAGTCCCAATTGCATAAGCTAGAATACTTCATACTCTTGGTATTATAAACAAGACCAAGTTACTGAGCCTTGTGGTTATTATTCCTAGGTAAGTCTAAAGCTAGTTATATGCCAACAAAACATAATACACACATAAGAACTCCAAATAATAAAATATGTTCTGTCTAGATCACAACTTAAAATGTATTAGAAATAACTTATTTTATGCATGTCATACTCTTCTTGAATCTTTTCCAGAATAGGATTTATTTTAATTTTTGTTCATCATTCTGTATCTATTTTGATATTGGTCTGCACTCACCAGCTCCAATTGCAAAGAAGAAACTTGCTCTGTGATTTCATACTTCTATGCTATGTTTCTTAAAGTACATCTTTAAAATGTGTTTTAAATGCATCTTGATCTGTCACTAAAGAATCATGCTTCAAAGTAAAGTACAGTGTATGATGTCTCTGGTTAAAGACAAGGATTAAGACATAAGATTTTTTTCTAGAATCAACTTGAGAGAGAATTCTACATCATTCTAACCTGAGTGTCATTAGTCTCTCACATTTTCAAAAGTGACAAAGACCAACCTTTTTACATCATGTGTGCCCTTGATCTTGTTTTTATTTCTACCAGGATCTCCATATTAATGTGTTATAGGCTTTTATCAAAGCAATCAGACTCCAAATATGAGTCTTGGCTTTGTCCCCTCTCCCAATGATGATTCTTATTTCATCTTAGAAATTAATACCACCATTTCCTTTATTGATCAAGTCAAACCTGTATTTGATTCATTATTTCTCCACTCCCAAAGTAATCCATCACCAAGGTCTGCCACCTGTCTTCAAAATGTACCCTGAAACTGCCGCCACTGCTCCCCATCATCACAACAGCTCTTGATCTTGCCAAACTCCATCTAGTCTGTCCTACAGTAACCTCCTTGCTGCTCTTCCCACCTCCATTCCAGTCCCTTTCAGGACACATAACCATCAGAGAGCAAAAATGTTTTAATGTAAAGCAAAACACATTATGATTCCACTTAGTCCCTAATGCTTCCTATTGATCATGCAATGAAATAAAGGCTCCTTATCATAGCTCACAGGCTATTTTCTCTACCCTTTCTCCTCCTGGGCTCATGTCACATCATATCACATCCATCCTCTTTACTCTCCAACCTCAGACATTTTGTCTTCAGTTGGTATTGTAGTTTTTGATCAAATGTGCCAGTTTCCTTTCCGTCTCGAAACACCTGCTCTGTTCCTTCAGTCTGAGAGGGTCTGGCTCACTGCATCCTGTCACTAGCTAATGCAATCAATAAGTCTTAGCTCAACTCTCATCTTCAACAGGTTTCCCAATCAGCTTTAAAACAGACTACAGTACTCCTCTTCCCAGGAATACATTAATTGATTATCCTATTTAGTTTTTATAAACTGCTTACTGTCATTTATTCTAATTCGTTGACTATTTTCTCTTCATGACACATAAAAATGGGAACCTTACCTGACTCCTTGCAAGTGATATGCTAATATTTTATCATGGCTACACACTACTTGGTACTCAGTAGACATATATTAAATGAATAAACCAGAAGTACAAATAAAATAAATATGAGATGTGAAATAGATATATTTATGATATAGCAAGTAGAATATATAAGCATAATATAAATATATACAGTCAAGTTTATAGTTTTAGTGCTTAGAACAAAGATTATAATATACCTAGAATGGGATTTATAGCTAACAAAATGTGTATCAAATGTGAAAAGGTATACATGTACATATACATAAATACCATTTCACCTTTGATACACATATATATTAATGTACACATAAATATATAAATATATAAATATATGTATATGGATATTATACATATGTATGCAGATACAGATATAGATATATAACTCTGTGGCAATAGTTATTAGGCAAACATCCAAACTACAATGAAAAATCAATTCATACCTGATAGAATGAATATTATTCAAAAGACAACAGCCATTGGTAAGGACAAGGCAAAAGGAACCTTGACCAAAGTTGATAAGATTGTATTTGTAGAGCCATTATGGTAAATAGTATGGAAATGTCTCCAAAAAATGAAAAGTAAAACTCCATATTATTCTGCAATGTTCCATTTCTGTTTTTGTTTTTGTTTTTTTTTTGAGACAGGGTCCTATGCACTTGAAGCTAAGCTCAAACTCTCTATGTAGCTAATGATGGCCCTTTTACCTCTGCTCCTTTTGTTTCTATATCTTGAGATATAATCAAAAAATGAAACTAGTACCTCAAAGAGTTATCTTCAGCCCATTGTTCATTGTAGCATCATGCATGGTAGCTTACATATTAAATATGTCTATTGATAGAGATGTTAAAAAATGTGAGATAGAAATACATGCAGACCCATGCCCATACACACACACACACAGAGAGACAGAGACAGAGAGAGAGAGACAGAGACAGAGAGAGACAGAGAGAGAGAGAGAGGAATGTTTTTGGCATTTAGAAGAGGGAACTTCATGATGCATTGGTGGTATGGTGATGAGCACAGATAACTTGCAAAGGAAAGAAATAGTATCATGTACAATGGCATGAATGAGCCTGGACATTGAACTATGTAAAGCAAGCTAAACAAACCTGTTCTTATTTATATGGGGGGAAAAAATTGTTGCAGCTATGGAAACAGAAAGTGCAATAGTGAGTTCGGGGGTAACAAAAAAGGATGGCAAAGGTGAGAATATGTTGGCCAAAGGGTGTAAAGATTTAGATATATGGGGTGCATAAATTCTGGAGTCCTCATGCACAGCCTGATTGCTCTGATTAATAATGTTGTACTACAGTGAAATTTGCCAGGAAAAGGACTTAAGTTTTCTTATTACACACATACAAATAAGCATATAGCCTGGTGGTAGTGATATACACCTTTAATCCTAGAACTCAGGAGGCAGAGACAGGTGGATCTCTGTCAGTTTGAGGCCAGCCTTGTCTACAATGTGAGTTTCCAGAACAAGTTTCAAAGTTAAAGGGAGAAACCCTGTCGAAAAAAAAAAATGAGATGCTTTGCAACATACATATATTAAAGCTTCACACTGTGTACTTAACCATTTTTAACATTTATTTGTCAATTATGTCCCAGCACAGATTTATGAAGACATCTCTATGAAAAGTATAGAATTTGGTCTTCTTGATTGCTTTCTTTTTATATAAGGGAATATACTGCAAACTATATTTTTTCAATACTTAGGCAAATATATTCTCTTGCATTTTAAGGGCCCTTGAGTGTTGCGATTTATGGAACTATCTAATTTAATAATATTTCTTACATTTCATACATTAGGTTCAATATTAAATATTTTTTGAGTAAGCACTCTGCCTTGTAAACAAAGCAGAAGTGTAGGTCTATAAGGCAATCAGAAGCAGAGATAGGATCGCAGAGGAGGTTTTCTGTAATTTGCTACCTCACTCAGCCAGCGAGGAAAGGAACCCACCCCCTGACTATGATCTCATTAGTACCAATGACAACCAATTTAAATGATATCTCGGTTAGAAAGAAAAATCAATGTGACTGAGACTTCAACATTGTAAATGAAAAACTGTTGAAATTATAAATTAAAAATCTTCACATAATTACAGATCTCTCTTTGAGTATTTTTAATAGCCTTCGTGGTATCGGCAAAATTCCCCATCTATACCTCCTTTACTTTGTTCTATTCCACTTTTTTAAGTGAGAAAAACCACTAGTGCTTAATTTTCATATTCAGGCAACGTTAACACCTAAGAAGTGCAGAGTGAATTCAAGTTCACACCTCTTCTGTTGCTATTAGTCAGCTGAGGAGCATTTAATTAAAGCAGTGAGATTTAATAATTTCTCAGAGTCTTCTTATCTGTGATCTGAACACACCTCAGGCCTCGAGATAAAACTGAGTCTCAGGGTACTAGAAGGAATGAGAAATAGCTCTCCTCATTTCTATCATTGTGGCTCCTCTAAGTGGTCAGTAGGAAACAGGGGCAGGTGAGTTTCTGATGCACAAAGGAACTCTTATCTATTCAGCCTAGAACCAGTCCAGTCTCCATCTTAGGGCAGTCATGTTATTTCCTTGAATGCTATTTGTTTGGTGTTTCCATCATTCAGTTTGAGTTTGAGACAGATTTCTACAGTCTGGTCATGTTTAAGAAGAAAGATATTATCATAAGTGAGCGAAGCAGGCTATGTATTTCTGAGTGCTAACAACAAGCAGGATATTGCTCTACATAACAGAGATTGGTAAATCATCAAAGCAGTCAAGCCTGGTATCTTGTATTGTAATTTCCAAAACTGAAAATGCAAATAGTAAGCACATATGTAGTATTTCTTATGCAGAAAGCTTCATTATAAAGCAATTTGACATGTTTTAGTTCTTTTAGCACTTATAAGAACCACTATGTGAATAGTTACATCCATAGGTCAGGACTGAACTCTTGAGTTGCTGAGATCTATGACTGTACAATGTCTCTTATACATTGCACTATTTCTGCCTGCTGAGTTATAATGCTGACAGCCAGTAGAAGTCTTCTCCTTCCATAACATGCACTCTGAATGAATAAGACAATAAAAAGCTCCACAATTTCAAATAGTGACTAGAACCACAGATCCACAGAGAAAACAGTACCTGTCAGTACATGTAGGGCCATCAAGAACATCTCTAGAGAAATGAGTAGTAGAATAAGAACTGGAAAATGGAAGGAATGTTAGCAACAATGGGGCCAGCATGTATAAAAGTTCATGAGGCAAGGACCTGCTGAATACCTCAGAGCAAGCTCTGTAGAATGAGCGACCAAGAGCAGCCTAAGGTCAGACTCAAGGCAGCAGTGTCCTGTCCCATGATCTGATTCCTGGCCATGTAGTGGAGAGCAATGCAGACCATAACAGCAGGTGAGGATTTTATTTCCAGAGCAATGGGAAGCTACTTTAATGAAGACACAATTAAAGCTTATCAAAGATTCTAGGTGAAAGGGGAAAAAACAAATAGAAATGTCTAATTTAGGATACTTGGCACTTTTCTTAACTTGTTCATTAATTAATTTTCATTTTCTCATGTTTGCATCGTCTAAAATAAGCTCAAAAGTGGGTGGGTTGTTATCATTCTACCCACACGTTTCCGGCATATGCTCATTAGCAGAAATGCTCCACCATGGAACTTAGAGCAACTGCTCCGAGCCCTACAAAGAATTGTAAACAGAACCAATTCCAAGAGTGGAGGAGGGAATAGCAAGAACAAATGGCTTTGCAAACAGTAATGAGGCTCTCCTTCCTTCCGGATGCACTTGATGGTCACCTGACTTCACACTGGGAACAGAGTCCTAGTTTGATTGTTTTCCATTTACTGAGGTTTTTTTTTTTTTTTTTTTTTTTTTTTGGTCTTCATCTCATGAAGTTTCACTGGTTGTCTGTTTGTGTGGAGGATAGTCTATAGAGTCAGAACTCTTAGCGCACAGGACTAACCAATCAGAACAGATAAAACAGTATTGGGGCAAAGCCCTGAGTCCTCTGCTCCTAGGAATTACCACTTGTATTGATATATCATGAAGAGCTCCTGGAGTCTAGGCAAGGACCATAATGGTCAAGCATGTTGACACAGAAGGCTTCTCAAAATAGGGGCCAGTGCAGAAGTAGTTAAATACTGAAGCATGTCTCTGGCCATGAAGACATTTTGCTGCCTGGGTTGCTCTCTCCTCTAGACCCTCTATAATCCAACAATCAAGATTCTAACTGGGAGTGTTCAGGAGAAACAGGCCCAAGTTGATTTCACACGGTGTTATGTCAGTTTCCCTAATACTTGGACTGTTTACACAAGAACAATCAACTGTATGACTTTTGGAACATGCCCCTCCCTGTGAGAGAACAGATTGATTCTCATAGTACTTTTTTTTTTCCTAGCGTAGCTGGCTAGGCCAGACCAGCTCTGTTAGGAAAACACCACCCACCTCAGTCTGGTCAGCTGTGAACCAGACTGTTGTCCTAATGCAGACACCAAGTTACAGCACAATAGAGGGGAACTTGGCAGTGAATCCTGGATGATTGGCCAACAGCCTAGTAATAGGGGCATTGTACTACATACACTTGTAGTTATTATTCTTTAAGACAGAGCAATACAATAACATATAAGAACCACATGTTTATCTCAAGGAGAAATGATGAATGCCATATCCTCATCTGAAATAATTAGTAATAAACTTAATAGGATCTCTAGGTTTTTGAAATCTATTAGCCATGTAACTTTTCAATCAACCTTAACTGATTATAATGTCTACAGATATATGAAATATAATAAAGCATTCAAATCCATAAAATATCAATAAATTGTGATGTTTTTAAACAACTCTCATGATAATTTGAGCTCATTTTTGCTGAAAGTAACTAATGATACCATTACAGTATCCACTTCTAATTTCTGGTATTTGAGGGAGTAGGGGAGGAGAGGGGCCTCCCTCTATGTTAATGGTGATTCTTTCTTTGCAAGAAAGACCTGATGGACCAGCAAAAATGACTTTCATGGGTAAAAGCACTGAATGCCAATACTGAGAGCCTATCTATGCACTGGAAGGAGATATTTTACTACAGATACTTGTTTTCTGATCCCTACACATATGCTGTGGCATAACTACACATGAGTATGTACACACACAGAGGGACATACGGATACATGAACATACTGATACAGGAAAAAAATGATTATAATGTAGTAAAAGATTTTAATCTGAGAAGAAAGCATTTATATTAGTCTACTTTTCACATTTAGAAAATCTGTTTAAGGAAAAAAAGAAGTATAGATTAGTTTGTAGAACAATGTGGCAGATTTGGCATATTATGAAAAGGCATTTATAGTTATTTTTGTTATGATTAAAGGGGCTGGAGAGATAGCTGAGAAGCTAAGAATACTGGTTGCTTTTCCAAAGGACTCAGATACAATCCCAAGCACCTACTTGGCAGCTCCTAATCATCTATAATTCCAGTCATAGGTGATTGATGCCCTCTCCTGTCTTCTGTAGATATTGAATACACATGGTACACAGACACATACAGTCAGAACACTCATGCACATGGAATATAGTAAATGAAATAAATTACTTTTCAAGCATCCCATTGTCAATAAAGTGAGGCCCCATGAGTATGTGTATATATCTATATATAATATTGTTTTTATTTAAGTCATCATAAATATTATCTTAGAAATCAAACCAATTGTTTTTTTATTCTCCAAAATTTTCACACATGTATTTTGATCATATCTATCCCATATTCCCCCCTCCAAATTACCTTGGCTCCCACCCAACACATCTCTCTCCTTTCTGACCCATGACTTGCTCTTTTGTTTCTTTCTTTATTTCAGTGAATAGATTTTGTTCTCACATAATATATCCTGATTATGGTTTCCCTTCTTTCTACTTCTCTCAGAACCTTGCTGCTTCCCTTCTCATAGAAATCCGCTACTTTGGTAAAGAGGTTCTGCTTTTAATTCCATGCAAAATGAGAGTCTCTGAATTCATTTTGGGTTAAGAAAAATCAAGTTTGATGAGAAAGACCCCCTGAAAAAATCTCCAACGGGAGCAGATGGCTAAGATGACCCAGTGTTTCAGAGCACCTTTGTAGGAGTTTCCTCTGAGTTCTACAACCAGAACAGCTTCAAGGCTTCAGGCTAAGATGATCCAACCTCACAGAATTCTCTAGTCAGAACGTAGTCATAACCCTGAATTTTCTCAAGGTGCCCCAAAGATTACCAGTGCCCCCAATCAGCAGAAAACAGTCTAGAGAACTAGGCCTACATGCCCAAAAGATGAGTCATAGATATTTATCATTATTTAAAGGGGGTGAGTTCAAGCTGTTATTGGTAATGGTCAAGGGGAAAAAAGCTGAACAAAAGAGATTAGATTTAGGGATTTCAATGTAAAAAGAAAAGAAGGGATATAGAAATGTGATAATTCAAGTTAAGATAGAAAGTCAATTAGGTACAACAGTTTAGACTCACCAAAATAAAATAGATAATGGAATACTTTCTCTAAATTTGTCAAATGCAAATGAACTAGACATTGTTAATGTAATTCTTGCTATATTTATGGTACTTGCTGTATTTAGACAAAAAGGGAGATATGTTGTGTGATATTCTTTTGAGTTCTAACAAACAAAGCTTACTTGGAGATCAAAGGGTGGTACTAGCCACTAGTTAACCATAGTGCTGAGCTGGGTGGTAGTGGTGAACACCTCTAATGTCACTACTTGGGAGGCTCATGTCTTTGATCCCAGCACAAAATGAAAGGAATTATAAGCTGCATAGTAACAGGATCTTGCCTCTTTTTGGTAGGATTCAGAGAGGTAAGAAGTAACTATGGCTACTCATTTACTTCTCAGATCCCTAGGCAAGCTTTATTTGTCAGAACACAAATAAAATATCACACAACAGAAATATTCTTTCATTTCTGGCTCTCATTAGAAAACAAGTATATTTCTAAGAGATAATAAAATAAAACAAAAACAAAATTTTAGAATTGGACAAAATAGAATTTAAAGAGACCAAGCAAAGAAACAATAACCCACTTGTTTTCACGCACAGAAAACCCATAAAAACACTAAACTAGGTGATGTGTTGTATATTTAATAAAATCAGTCTAGAATATCAGAGAACAGAGCTGTCTCTCTAGCCTTTTTTGTTTTGTTTTTTCAAGACAAAGTTTTCTGTTTAAAGGTCTTGACTGTCCTTGAACTTGCTTTGTAGATCAGGCTGGCCTTGGACTCACAGAGATCCTTCTGCCTCTGCCTCCCATTTGCTGGGACTAATGGTGTGAGCCACCATTGCCTGGTTTTTTAATCTAATACCAACCATTCTGTTTACTGCTGCAGTTAATCTTGGAGAAAAAAAGTCTGTAAAGGTTTCTTTTCGTCCTTGAAACACTTTTGCAAAGGAGTCAATTTTTTTTTTCTGTTTCTTCAGTGCTATCCCATGCATTCAAGGCTATCATTTGGCATAATATAGTGATTGCCTTTCTACATCAGCATAATCTGCCTCCCCAAGAAGGTGGTCTTGGGAGATTTCGATGTCTCTATCTCTGTTTCTTTGTTTTATTGTTTTAGCCTCCTCCTTTCACCGTGTCTCCCACTGTGAAAGTGGCCTGGCCTCCAAAAGAGTAGTTACCACATCAGTAGAGCATAGGGCTTTTAATCTCAGGGTCCTGGGTTTGTGCCACACATTGGTCACCAAATAGTGCATAAGTTCTAGTTAGCATATAATGAAAACTCAGAGTCAGATATTGGGGAAAAACTGAAATATCAGAGAGAGGAAACAGACCACAGTCAATTCTTACTCACTCAACTTCTAAGGTCAAACAGGGTAAATGCTGTCTTCAAGAGTCTCTAGCCTGACTGATCACTTCTATACAATGAATGAATCTCTACCTCCTTCTACCTTAAATATCTTTCCTGCCCAGCTGTTTTACTTCCAGGTTCAATTCTGTATCATAATCCTAGAGTCACAATTAAAAGTGTGAGCTACTACTGTTTGGTTGTTAGGCCTTGAACTCACAGAAATTTAGAAAGATCTCTGTCTCCTGAATGATGAGATTAAAAGTGTGGGTCACCACTCTCTGACCTTCATGGTTTGATTGTGGGTGATTCTGTTCTCTGATATCCCAGGCTGATTTTTATTAAAGATACAATATATCACCTCAAAAAGCCATGCTAAATATGCAAAAAGCTTGTAGCATAAAAAGAGAGGAAATACATATATATAATATATTTATACATCTTATATATAATTTTAAGAATAAGATAAAAATTTGAAAGGTGGGTAGCCCTGTCATGACATTGTGAGACAGGAACCTCCAAATAGAGCATTGTTACGTATCTATTAGCCATCTACAACTGGGCATGCAGCTCATCCTTAAGAGTAGTTTGTTTCCCTGGTAACACTCCATTGGAAGAAACTAAATTTTCATTTGCAAGTGGCTATCAATTGTAGATTTCCTCTGGGTTCAGGAGAGGGGTGCATGTGTCCACTTCTCCTTTCTGTTCTAGGGTCCCAGTTGACGCAGACCTGTGAAGGCCCTGTGTTCTATGAATACATAAGTGAATTGATCACCTTGACTTCTAGGGTCTTATTTTCTTGGTGTCCTCCATTCCTTTGGGCTCCTACACTCTTTCTGCATCCTCTTACACAGGATTCCCTGAGCCATGAGGGGAAGGATTTGATGGAGACATCACATTTAGGTCTGGGAAGCCCAAGGTCTCTCACTCTCTGCATAATATCTGGTTATGGTCTCTGTATTTATCCAAATCTGCTGTAGGAAGAAGCTTTCTCTGATAATGGTTGAGCAAGGCACAGATCTATGAGTATAGCCGAATGTCATTAGTGTAGTGTAAGTATTCCTGGCATATCATGTCATGAACCCAACATGACAATGGTTGAAATAAGAATTTCTGGCATGTAGCGGCCATGTGGTAAAGCACCTAGGTGTGGCTACATGGATCTGTGCCCACCTTTCTCTTAAAAAAAAAAAAAAAAAACACATGACAGTCCTCTCTCTCTCTTTCTCCCCCACTCCCACCCCCCTGCTCTTAACTCTCTTAAATAAACTCTTGTGTGGCATCTGGTAGGGTATGCGTGTCTCTCCCCATGCTTGAAACCAACAATTAGGAGTCATTTTATTACTACTTTTTTGTTGTTTTTATTTTTTAGAACAGTAGCATTTGATTTTCCCTTAGGTCTCTAGGCTATCTAGTCTCAGGTCCTTGATCACCCAAGCAATGTAGGATATGGGTTCCATCTCTTGGAATGGGTCTTGGGTCAAACCAAGTATTAGTGGGTTAACTCTCACAAGCTTCCTGTCACCATTGCACTAGCAAATCTTTCAGGCAGGACACCATTGTAGTTTAAAGGTTTTTGTCTGGGTTGGTATTTACATTTTTCCTAGGGAAGCAAAGTACTTTGCTGAACAACAACAACAACAAAAACAAACAAACAAACAAAAAACCTGATAACATGGAAGGGTAAAGGTTCTATGGAGGCACTAGCTTGATTTCTACATATTCAATGAGTTATGCAGATGTTATCTTTAGCAATGGGCCTTTGCTGTGAGTTTGTGGAGAGCATCCTATAGCCTTGGCAACAGTCTGGGCTGTTAAGAAATTTCCATTTGACCCTTTCAGCCACCAACTTATTTAGATGTAACCCAAACTCACTACTGGAAGCTTCAGTTGGTGAATAGGGATGGCCAGTTGTCATTCAGTCTCCTCTGGTTTTTTTGTTTGTTTGTTTGGGGTTTTTGTTTGTCTGACGATTTCATTTAGACCACCTTCATAGATGTATATATATCTTAGGAAACTTCTACTGGGTGAGGTTTCTATATAAACTCCTAAATTGCCCTTAATTTTAGCTATCCCTCTTTGTATGCACTGTCTCATTTCTAATCCCCTCCCGCTCCCACTTCATTCTCTCATTCTACCATCTATCCATAACTATTCCATTTCCCCATCCTACTTTCCCACAGTCCCTTATTCCATACCCAGCCTCTGTGGTTCTATGGGTTATAGTTTGATTAACACTGACTTAACAGCAAATATCCACATATAAGCAAATACATACCATAGTTGTCTTTCTGGGTTTGGGTTACCTCACTCAGTGTGTTAGTTAGGGTTTTCACTCCTACAACATAACACCATGACCAGAATGCAAGTTGGGGAGGGAAAGGTTTTTTTGGATCACACTTCCAGATCATAGTCTATCACTGGAGGAAGTCAGAACAAGAATTCCCGAGCAGGAACCCGGGGGCAGGGGCTGATGCAGATGCCATGAAAGGCAGCTGCTTACTGACATGCTTCTCCTGGCTTGCTCAGCCTACTTTCTCATAGAACACAGGACCACCAGCCAAGGAGTGCTGACACCCACTATAGGCTGGGCCCTCCTCCACTGGTCACTAATTGAGAAAATACCTTACAGCTGGATCTCATGGATGCATTTCCTCAGCTAACGCTCCTTCCTCTCTGATGACTCTAGCTTGTGTCGAGTGGGCACACAAAACCAGCCAGCACAACTGACCCTTTGTCAACGTGACACACAAGGACCCAGCTGCTTAGCCACATCCCTTCCTTTCTTACTCATCCCCAAGATCTCACATTAAAATCATAAAAAGTTTGAAAGACCCATCGTCTTTACAAATTTGAACACATTAAAAATTTTAGTCTCTAAAATATTCAATCTTTTTTAAAAGTTTAAGTCTTGTTGGCTCCTCAAAAAAGTAAAACTTAAATACCTTCTTGAAGAAGGAAAAGGCAGGGTACCAACATAGACTGAACGAAGCAAAAACAAACTCCGATGGTGTGAATAACTCAGTGGTCAGTTATCTGAGATCCACTTACAATATTCTAAACTCCTCCAAAGGACACAGTCACTTCTCCATCTCTGCCTCTGTAGCACTCACAGCTTGTCTTCTAGGCTCCAACTGACTCCGCTCCACTTCTGCTGCTGTTCTTGGTGGTCATCCCATGGTACTGGTATCTCTAAAGTGCTGGCATCCCTTGCTACAACTAGACTGTACTTTCACCAATAGCCTCTTATAGGCTCTCTTCATAGTGCCAACCCTCAACTCTTTTGCATGACCTCTTTAGTCCAGGGCCTTCAAATGCCACTGAGGATACAACTTCACCAATGGCCTCTCCTGGACTCTTACAGTGCCAAGCCTCAGCTGCTCACTATGACCCCTTCATGCCTTCAATACCAGTACCACCTGGGAAACATTTACACATTAGCAAGACTTGCTGCCAACACAAGGTACAAGCTTCACCACCTGTGGAACACAGCTTCTCTGCTCTCAGAAAACACTTCTCAGAAGATTTTACCTCAACAAGGCTGGTCTCTTCTTAATCTACTAAATCCAATTAAACCACTCATTTCCTAGCTCCGGTTAACCATCATAAATTGTCCCAGTAATGTAAAGGTTTAACTTTCAGAGTTCTGGTATCTTTTTAACCAAAGCTGATTTTTCAGCCCCAGCTAACCAGAACCATGGAATATTAATTTAAAATAACAAATAGCCCTGATAGTCTTTAAACTTCCCATGAAAGTCCACAGGCCAGGCCTCTACCCTCTGCAATGCTCTCAACATTCTTATCTTCCAAGCTCCCACAAAGCATCCCCAGAGTTTTTAATACTCAATGGCTCCTCTAGCTCAAAGTTACAATATCTTTCCATAGTGTTCCCTAAAACAAGATTATATCTACCACAGTAATGCCCTATCCTGGGTCCAATTTTCTTTAGTTAGAGTTTCTATTGCTGCAACTAAACATTATGATCAAAAAAGCAAATTGGGGGGAAAGGATTTCTGTGGCTTACATTTCTACCTTACTGTATGTCACTGAAGGAAGTCAGGACAGGAATTCAAGCAGAGCTGGACCTGGAGGCAGGAGTTGATGCAGAGGCCACAGCAGGTAGCTGTTTACTGGCTTGCTCAGCCTGCTTTCTTATAGAACCCAGGGACCACCAGCCTAGAAATGACACCCCTCATCGTGGCCTAGGCCTTTCCCTTTTGATTACTAGTTGAGAAAATGCCTTACTCACAGCTGGATCTCATGGAGGCCTTTCCTCAGCTGAGGCTCCTTCCTCTGATGGCTCCAGCCTGTGTCAAGTTGACACACAGAACCAGCCAGTGCACGCAGGATGACTTTTTTCTATTTCTATCCATTTATACAAAAATTTTTATCTTTTAACAGCTAATATTCCATTGTATAAATATACCACAATTTTTTATTTATTCTTCTGTCAAGGTACATCAAGGTTGTTTCCAGTTTCTAGCTATTATGAAGAGAACGGCAATGAATATGGTTGAGCAAATGTCAATGTGGTAGCATGGATTGTCCTCTGGGTATGTGCCCAAGAAGGGCAGATCTTGAGATAGATAAAGTCTCATGTTTCTAAAAAAAACTGTCATACTGATGTTTATAGTGGCTTTGTAGGTACGCAGCCCATCAGCAATGATGAGAGTCCCCTTACACAATATTTTCACTTGTATTATCTTAGCCATTTTGATGTGTGTAAGGTGAAATCTCAAGATAGTTTTGCATTGCATTTTCTTGATGAATAAGGATCTCAAACATTTCTTTGTTTCTCAGATATTTAAGTTTTCTCTTTTCAGAATTCGATATTTAGATCTGTACTCCATTTTAAATTGGGTTATTTGTTGTCTTGACATATAATTTCTTGAGTCCTTTAAATACTTTGGATACTAGCCCTCTATCAGATGTGTAGTTGAAAAAAATTTTGTCTCATTATGTAAGCTGCTGCTTTGTCTAAAAGACTGTGTCCTTATAATTTCTTGAGTCCTTTAAATACTTTGGATACTAGCCCTCTATCAGATGTGTAGTTGAAAAAAATTTTGTCTCATTATGTAAGCTGCTGCTTTGTCTAAAAGACTGTGTCCTTCTTAGTTTCCTGAAGTCCCATGTACTAATTGTTGCTCTTAGTGCCTGTGCTGACAATGTTCTGTTCAGTTGTTGGGGGGAGGTCTTTGATCCATTTGGAGTTGAGTTTGTGCAGGGTGATATATATAGATCTATTTGGATTCTTCTACATATTGATCCAAATTGGCCAGCACCACTTACTGAAGATACTGTCTTTTTGCCAGTATGTATTACTGTCTTCTCTGCATAGGTATGATGGTTGGGATAAAAATGCTTTGTCATCTGGGAGTGGCACCACTTCACTGATTAGGAGGTGTGGTCTTGTTGAAGTACAAGTAGCCTTATTGGAGGAAGTATGTCACTGGGGGTGGGCTTTGGGATTTTAAATGCCAGACCCAGTGTCTCTCTTCCTGCTGCCTGTGAGTCCAGATGTAGGACTCTTAGTTACTATGTCTGCCTGCATGCCACCATAATTCCTATCATGATGATAATGGACTAAGCCTCTGAAATTGTAAGCAAACCCCAATTAAATGGTTCCCTTTATAGGAGTTGCGTTGGTCATGGTGCCTCCTCACAACAATAGAAGAACACTGACTAAGATAATAGGTGTTTGTATTAATGTCTTTGTCTTAAAAGAAAATTGCATTGATCAATATCTGTTTTGTGATATTATGATGTTGGTTTTATTACTGTAGCCTGTAGTACAAGGTGAAATCAAGGATGATACTACCTCCAGTGGTTCTTGGATTATTCATAATTGTTTTAGATATTTTGAGCATTCTATCTATGTGTGTGTTTTCATATGAAACTAACAAGTGTTTTCTGTTAGAATTTTGATGGGGATAGCACTGAATCTATGGATTGCTTTCGGTAGGGTGGACATTTCTATTATATTTATCTTATTGATCTGTGAACATGGAAGACCTTTACATCTTCTGACATCTCCAGTTTCTTTCTTCTAAGACTTTAAAGTTTCTAATCATACAAGTCTTTCATTTACTTGGTTAGAGTTGCCCCAACATACTTTATATTATTTGAGGCTATTGTGAAAGCTGTTATTTTCCTTATTTTTTTTTTCTCAGTCTATTTGGAGCGACTGGCTTGTTAGAGTTTTTTTTTGGGGGGGGGGTTGTTTTGTTTTGAGTTAATCTTATATCCACGCACTTTGCTAAAAATGTTTATCAGCTGTAGAAGCAACCTGGTGAAATTTTTAGGGTCACATGTATTCTACTGTATCATCTGCAATTTCCAGTTTGTATCCCCTTGATCTCTGTCAGTAGTCCTATTGCTCGAACTAAAATGTCAAGTACTATATTAAATAAGTATGTTGGGGTGAGGAAAGTGGATCTGCCAGGAGTGGATGCTGAACTAAGCCATATTGGGACCTTGGGACCTCCTGCCCTTGCTGGGGAGGAGATGGGGAGATGTGGCGAAGAGAGCATGATTGGAAGAGGTGGGAGGAAATGAGTTTGAACAAGGATATACATGGATAAAAAATATTACTTTTTTCATAATAATAAAAAAAATAAGTATGGAGAGAGTGGACAACTTTGTCTTGTTTCTGATTTTAGTGAAAATGCTTTAAGTTTCTTTCTATTTAACCTGATATTGGCTATGGGCTTGCTGTAAACAGCCTTTATTATGTAGAGGTGTGTCCCTTGTATCACTAATCTCTTAAGGAAGGGGTATTGGATTTTGTCAAAGGTCTTTTCTGCATTTAATGAGATGATCTTTTTCTCCCTTAAATTTTGTTTACAGGGTTAGGTCACTAATTTTTATATGTTGAACCATTCCTGCATCTCTGGGATGAAGCCTATTTGATCATGTGGATGATCTTTCTGGCGTGTTCTTAGATTCAGTTTGCAAGTCTTTTATTGGGTATTTTTGCAACTATGTTTATAAAGAAATTGGTAAGAAATTCTCTTTCTTTGTTGAGTATGTGGTTTGATTATAAAGGTAACTGTGACTTCATAAAAAGAATTAGGCAATATTTCTTCTGTTTATATTTTGTGAAATATTTTGAGAAGTATTGGCATTAACACTTCTTTGAAAGTTCAAAAGAATTCTTTGCTAAAATCATCTGACCTGGGCTTTTTTAGCTGGGAGGAAATTTAATGACTGTTTCTAGTTCACGATGAATTATAGATCTATTTAAATTGTTTATCTGGTCATTATTTAGCTTTGGTAAATGGTAACTGTCTTAGTTTCTATTGCTGTGAAGAGACATCATGAACACAGCATAGCACAGCTCTTACAAACTTTTAATTGGGACTGGCTTACAGTTCAGAGGTCTAGTTCATTCTCATCATAGTGGGAAACATGAAGGCAGACTTGGTGCTGGAGAGGTAGCTGAGAGTTCTATATATAGATTCACAGGCAGCAGGAAGCAATAGTGACACCCTGGCTTTGGGCCTTAGGGACCAGTTTTATCTAAACCACCACAGTACATATTAAGAAAATTATCCCTATCTTTTAGATTTTCCAATTTGGTAGAGTACAGGTTTTAAAGTATGTCCTTATGATTCACCAGATTAGCTAGTTGTTATGTCCCCTTTTTCATTTCTGATTTTTTAAATTTGGATATTCACTCTCCATCTTTTAGTTATTTTGAATAAAGGTGTATCTATCTTGTGTATTTCCTCAAAGAGTTAACTTTGTTTCATTGATTCTTTGTAGTATTCTATTTGTTTCTATTTTGTTGATTTTAGCCCTGAGTTTGATTATTTCTTGCTGTCTGCTCTTCTTAGGTATGCTCTCTTCTTGTCTTTATGGAGCATCAGATGTGCTCTTAAGTCACTAGTGTGCAATCTCTCCAAATTTTTATGTAGGCATTCAGTGCTATAACCTTTACTCTTAGCATATCTTTCATTATTTCCCATAAGTATGAATATGCAGTATATTCATTTTCATTCTAGAAATGCTTCAATTTTTTTTTGTTTCTGTCTCGACCCATTTTTCATCCAGTAGGGAGTTGTCCAATTTCCATGAGTTTGTAAATAATCTGTTATTTCTGTTGATGTTGATATCCAGCTATAATTCATGGTGATCTCATAGAATAAAAGGATTGTTCCAATATTCTTGCATCTGTTGAGACTTGTTTTGTGTCAAAGCATGTGTTCAGTTTTGGAGAAAGTTCCATGAGGTGCTGAGAATATGATCTATTTTATATTTGGGGGAAAAGTTTTATAAATATCTGTTGAATTCTTTGGATTTATAATATTTCTGCTATAAATATCTATTAGCTCTCATATTTCTCTGGTTAGTTTTTACGTGGGTGATCAGTTTATTGGTGGGAGGAGGATTGAAGTCTCCAACTATCACTGTTTGAGGGACAATATGTGATTTAAACAGTGTTTTTGTTGTTGTTGTTTTTACAAAAGTGAGCACTCTTGTTTATAAGCATACATGTTAAGAATTAAAATATCATTTTGGTGGATTTTTTTTAATGAGTACATAGTAACTTCCCCATCTCTTTTGATTAGTTTTGGTTTGAAGTGTGTTTTGTTGGATATTTAAATCACTATATGAGCTTGCTTCTTAGGTCTATTTGCTTGGAATTTCTTTTTCTAGTATTTTTACCCTGAGGTGAATACTTGATGTTTAGAGTGGTTTTTGGATGCAGCAGAAGGAAAGATTCTGTTTTTGTATCTATCCTGTGTCTTTTTAATAGAGAATTAATACCATTAACATTGAAGGATATCAACAAGCAGTGTTTATTAATTACTATTATTTTGATGTGTGTGTTTTTAATTTGTTGGTCTGGGATTATCTATTCCTTGTGTTTTCTTCAACTGATGTCTTTAGGTTGATGCTAGAGCATTCTGTAGGCCTGGATTTGTAGATAGATATTGCTTAAATACTTTTTTTTTCTTAAATCATGGAATGTTATTTTCTCCATTTATTGTAATTGAAGGTTTTGCTGGGTATAGCAATCTGGGCTGGCACCTGTGGTTTCTTAGCATGTGAAGAACATCTGTCTAGGCCTTTCTGGATTTTAGAGTTTCCGTTGAGAAGTCAGGTGTTATCCTAATGGGTCTGTCTTGATATGTTACTTGGTCTTTTTCCCTCATAACTTTTAACATTCTTTCTTTGTTCTGTACATTTAGTATTTTGATTACTGTGTGCTTAGGGGACTTTCTTTTCTGGTTCCGTCTATTTGGTATTCCATATGCTTCGTGTGCTTTGATAGGCAGCTCCTTCTTTAGGTTATAGAAATTTCTTCTATGATTTTGTTAAAAAAAATAGTTTTGTACCTTTAACCTGTGTTTTTTCTTTTCTTTATCTATTCATATTTTTTTATTTTCTGGTCTTTTTATAGTGTTCCAGATTACCTGGGTGTTTTGTGAAAGGAGATTTTTAGATTTAACATTTTCTTTGACTGATGTCTTCTATGCCCGAGATTCTCCCTTCTATATCTTGTATTCTGTTGGGGAAACTTGCCTCTGGGTCTCCTGTTCACATCCCCACACTTTCCATTTCCACATTTCCTTCAGTTTCAGTTTACCACTTTCTGTTTCTACTTTCAAGTCTTGAACTGTTTTATTCATTTCCTTCCACTGTTTCTTTGTGTTTTTATAAGTTTCTTTAAGGGATTTATTTGTTGCCTCCTTAAAGGCCTCTATCATATTCATAAAAGATGTTTTAAGATCTTTTTCTTGTGCTTCAGCTGTATTGCAGTGCTCAGGGCCTGCTATGTCAGGATTTCTGGGCTCTCAGGGCTGCTATTGATTGTATTTTTATGCAGGTTTCTAGGCATGTGGGCTTTTTAAAAGATTGTAATTATAGCTACTGATATCTGGTCTTGTATTGTTGGGTAGGTGTTTTGTTCCTTGGATTTTGTTGCCCTCTTTAAGTCTTAGGAGGGTGTGTTGTCTGGTAGGGAATTTTTCTGGTATCCTGGCAGCTGTGGTCAGTAGATATTCCAAGTAAAATGTGTTTCCAGGTTTTGGGAGCTGACACTTAGGAATGAGGATGAGTTTGGAAAGTTGGTGTAGGCCTCCATAGGACAGAGGAAATTAGGGTATTCCACCAGGATCTGCCAAGTCCACTGGGAATGGAATCAGAGAGAAAGAGGTCAAAGCAGATGGTCTGTTTCAGAGCCTGAGATTCAGGGAGGGGTAGAAGAACAGGCACAGTCTGCAGGCTGTTCCTTGAAAAAGGAAGATTTAGACAAGCACTAAAACCCTGCATAGGGCCAATGCATTTCGTATAATTGGCTGAGATATCTAGGAATAATTCTGGGCTGTACTGATCATGTGAGTTCTAGGAGATGGTGACTTGAGCAATGACAAACATGTTCTGATGGTTGTCAGGTGACTAGAAATCACTCTGTGCTTGTTTAGATGGAGCTGGAGATTGAGGGTTTGGCCACCTTTGTTCTTTTCCATTTCACAACTCTGATCCAGGTCTTTGGGAAGAGAATGTAGATGAGCCTCTAGTAGCAACTGAAGTTTGTTAGTCTTCTTAAGTTGTAAGAATTTCTGGTCCAGGCCTGGTGGCACCTGTCTTAAACCATGGCACTTGAGGTATAGAAAGGAGGAGAGTAGGAGCCCAGTTTTGATTACATAGCAAAACTGTATTATCTCACAAATTAAAAGACGTAAATAAATATATTGTACTTCTGAGCAGTGAAATTATTATTAACTCCTAAATTCAACTAGACTCACAATTAAGAATGAATGGGGTATCTTAAAATCTTAGTCTCAACAGCTGAAAGCCTTGGGAACTCAACACTGTGTGACATCTGGTTATTCCTTCTCCCATTGTGCTCATTCATAACTTATTCCTCTTTCCTAACTCTGAAAATCCCAGAAGAGTCCTGCTGCAACCAGCTAGTGGGTTTCATCATAAAAATCACTGGTTCAACTACAAACTACAAGGTTTTCATTTAAGCTAAGCTAAAAATAGCCCTGCCATATTTTTGTCCTTTAATCTCTTAGTTACTTATGACTACGAATGTCTTAAATGGCCTCTGGCTTTCCTTGGACGCTCACTCACCATGTCCAGTTAAATCCAGTGTAAACTTTGCTGGGTCCCTTCTTCCACTCTCTATTCGTACAAACACGCCAACTTTCATCACTGCCAATATCTATGTGTTCACAATGTCTATGTGTCTGTGTGTATGTATTCATGCATGTGCATGGGTTACTATAGTTATGTTGCATAAATAAATTGACATCTGTATGTCTGGAACCAATTTCACCATCTTCTAAATATTGTTCACCCTGAGAATTCATTGGGGGTAACCTGAATTCCAGATTTTATAGTAATCATAATAACAACCTCAGTTTACATTTATTGGGTGTTTACTATGTGTCAGGCTCTATCCTAATTGCTTTGAGTTTATTGGCTGTCTAATCCTCTTAACAACCTAGAAAGTAAATACTATTATCCTCACTTTACATAGAAGGAAACAAAAGCATGTGGATGTGAAGGTCACTCCTGAGTACATAGATGAGCTGAAATTCAAGCAGAATCTGTTTGAGTGGGAGCCTAGTCACATAACTGCCATGATTGTTAAATGTAGGCTCCAGGAAAACATTGTCCAGAAATAAACTCTTACATTGATGTCTATAACATTACAGGATGTAAAAAGCTTTTATATGAAAATGCCCTATTAAATTAGTGGTTAATTTACTATTATTTCTATTTTACAAATGTACCAAAAAATGCAAAGATTAATGGCCTTATTTACCCAAGGTCATTAAACTAATGAATGGTGAATCTACATCCCCATTCAGGCAAAGGATATTTAGATCAGAAGATTGCTTTCCCATGGGCTCTTTGTCTAGAGATAAATGTTTGAAACTTAGATAAAAATAGCTGGCCAAACTCATTCTCTGTAACTTTATAGCATTAAATGGCAGCCTCTGGGCTATCTGGGGGACATTGGCATTAATGATCAATTAGTATTGTAATTTATTTTATTTTCAGTTTTCAAATTGATGTTACATCTCTTCAAAACTGTTTCCCTCCTTCTTCCTTAATGCTCTTTGGCTTTCAGTTTCTGTGTTTTCGAGTCTGACTCCACCATCAGATGAATGAAATGGAAAAGACAGAATCCATGAACTCTTCAACTTCCCTTTTCAAACAGGCAACAGTGATGCCAAGCGAGTCTTGATTGCTTGGTCTGAGAAAGCAAAAGCATGGCTTTACACGCTTTGATTTTATAAAGCCCGCTATGCCTCCAAAGCAAAATAAAATAGTTCTTCATTGTGGGTTGACTTATACCCACTTAAAAGAAATATACATGTCTTCATATTTACATATTATACAGTTCATCAGGATGTGACTTTATCTGAAGTAGGATGGTTGCAGGCCTAGCTCATTAGGTTTACAGAGGCAGAAATTGGACTTGCTGGGTTAAACAAAACAGAGGAAATAAAGCTGGATAAACAAGGAAAGGAGATGGGGTTGAGAGGACCTGGAGGTGACCACCTTCCAAATGCATTGCACAATGTTCCCGAAGCCTAATTGTAAATTAAGAAAAAATGAATGAGCGTGTACTGGATTAGGCATTTTTGTCCAGTGTTACTGATGTCCTTACAGAAAGGAAGGAAGAAAAGGAAAAGGTGATCATGTGGAGACAGAAGCAAAGATTGAAGTCAAATCCCCACTGAACAAGGTATGTTCTCCTAGGGCAATGGGAAGATGGAACAGGTAAGGAAGGATCTTCCCCAAGTGCTTGGAGAGGAAGCAGCTCTGCTAGTACCTCTATGGCAGAGTTCTAGTCTCCAGAAGACTAAAAGAATCAACTGCTCCTATATATGAGGTCATTCTCTTCATGGTAATTTGATAAAGCAAATTTAGGAAACTAACACATTCATCTTTTACTTCACTCTCCCCATCTCATTCTCACATTCAAAAAATATTATATATATATATCAATGTACCATAAATATTATATAGTATATAATATATGGATATGCCATTTGTTTTATGGAAACATAAAAGGTCTCTGAGATACTCTGAGACTAGACTTAGAGAAAACAATGACAATTTGAAGACATGATTACTATTTGACATTTGAAATAATAATAGAAGCACAGATCCCCATTGAAATTCACACATTTTATGTAATTGTAAGACTCCAAGTACAGTATCCAAAGACAGTAGTCCAGAAAAGAATACTTACAAATAAATCACATAGGACTTTTAAGGAGGCTGTTGTTATTTTCTCCCAAACTATTTCCGTCTACTTGTTCCCTGTTTAGTGCCATTGAACTAGAGCCTTGGTCTCCACAGAGAACAGCTGTCACAAGTGCACACGCCTAATGCTTCTTGGGTCCCTGCACATGTCCCTCTAAACACCCAGCTGCCAGCCCATGTCTAGCACTGCTGGTAGACTGTCTGATCCCTGCCTCTCTTTTATGAGACCTACAACTCTGTTTGCTCCTCCAAAGGTCACCTGCCTTCTCTGTGTCTTTCATCCCCTTTACAAGGACAGCAGATGCTTTAGAGGAAGGGCCCAACCTGCTGCGCTATGACCCCATGTGACCTAACAGGTTGTGTGTGCAAACATCCTATTTCCTCCTTCGCACATCCCTCTTGGGTCTGTAGAACAAACAATTCAAATAATATAATCACCAGGGACTGAGTGGATGAGTAGACATAATGGACCTTGTGGCAAGCCCTGGTCAAATTTAAATTGGCCTCCACAAGTGCTTATCCTAATCCAGATTTAAAATGGTTTCAACTCCACAGTCTGGTAAGGCTATTCAATTAACAAGTTGTAGCCTCTCCTGCTATGCAAACAGAAATGCCAAACATCCTACTTACTTCGACTAAACAGTTGAATTTTCTCTGACAATAAAACAAATAAATGTCTTAAGCATTGGGCTCATCAGTTCATAAATTCAAAAAGGTTTACTTGATCTCATTTCCATCAAAATTGGTAACATCTGGGAGGCCTCCTCTAACATTTAAATGGACATTTAGAAATAATGCTCTTCCATATATTTAGGTATGTTACATGTGTTCTGCAGCTAACTTTTCTTGGCAGGAGTTATCAGAATGCAGTCCCGCTTCCACAGGCAGCATAAACATTGTTCTGGTTGACTCCAAACCTGGATGCTCTACAGCTTCCAGGGCCAAGCAAATAGGAAGATTCAGGGTCCAGCCTTATCTGCCAGCACTGAAGCTTCCTGTAGTTGTAGCAGAACATGGGATCTTCTAGCAGGATGAAAATGCTAGGGTGACTCCACAGATCAATTGCACCTCACTCTTGTCTGTGGTTTTTGGTTCAGGGCTGTACCCTGGAGCTGACAGTGATCCAGCACTTGCTAAGAGCCTACTTAGAACATCTGGAATTTGACAGGGAAGTCCTGGGGGAGTTGAAGGCACTTCCTTCTCCTTGACTGGCCCAGCTCTATCCCTGTATTAAGTGAGATCTTCGACAAGTGGAATACTACACTTTCTGATGTGTAGCCCTCTTAGGAATGTCTCCACTGAGTTACGTTTTAGTATCATATTGTCAGCTACCAAAGAGACTGACTCAGAAGGTCAATCCAATCTTTTGATATGACAGAGGGAGAAAGGTGCTGTTTATTAGGAAAGAAATCCCTAATGCAAGAATCCACATAAAAAGTTCTCTTTCAGTTTACATCCTGAAATGATTTTTCCCACATACTAATGTTTGCGCATGTGTTTGGGTTTAACAATGAAGGTTATGTAACCAATTTATTTTTGTTTTTGCTTTAAAAGCCAAAAATTTCAAGTCAGTTCAGTTCAGCAACAACTGAGGAATTTTCTTATCATCCACCATCCCAGTGATGTAATTGTGATGCTTTTCTAATTGTTTTATGTGGCTGTTTATATTTGTCTAATCACATGTTTCAATTCCATTTTACAAGCGAATGCAAGCATCGGGGACATAGAATGGTAATTAATCCTAAGAACTAAAGTGATACTCTAAAATGTTTTCCTTTAAAAAGGAGTTTTAAAGGCCCCTCAGAAGACACAAGTAATCATCTTCATTTGAAATGCAGTAACAAATGAGCAAAAATGATCATGCTGCTATGTGGTAACAGGGGCTATATATGGTGCTATGCTTCCCCCCCCCAATCAATTTATCTTGAGTTTGGAGACTCCCCAATGTATACAAAATTCAGAAAGAAAGTGCAGACAAATTCATGCTTGTTGCTCACATCCACAGAGTATTAATAGCTTTTAGAATTGAAATTGTTTTATTAATTTGATTAGGTTGAAGGAAAAAAAAATCCAAGACTCATGAATAATTCAGGTTTCTGTCAGCTCTTACAAAGCCTTATGGAAAGTACTGTTATACCTCAAAAAATGCCCTCACAGTAGACCATACATTTAATTTTCAATAACATTGATTTATAGTTTTATAAAGAAAAATAATAAATATAATGAATTACCCCCATATTTTCTGATCTCAGTCACTATAAAATAACTGCTGTAGTTTTACATTTCCAGTGTGAAATATTAAATGCATAAATCAAAACAAAATTATTTTTCATCTAAAGAAAGGGACTGGTTTCTGAGACTGACAAATTCGTTTTATTTTAAAATTAATGTTTTAACAGGGGAGGGAAAAGCTCTAGTGAATCCCTACTACTTTAGGAAGAAAGAAAGTTCTTTCATTTGACTATTTTTGCCTGTAATGTTTTTCAAACAGGTACGGTGTGTGATGCTATTAAGATCCCCACAACTAAACTTATCAGGAGCCAAATGGTGCTTTCTTACATGAATCATTTTCCTTTTCCACTTCCTTTCTCATGACGTTTTTTTTTTTTTTCCATAATTGTTTCACTTTAAATTGCCACCTCGAGATAAGCTGCGCCCACAATATGCTTCTCCAATGCCAGCAGACTGGCATGTTTGCAATTCCAATATTCTCTTACAGCTAAGACTAAGCAATCATGTAATGAGCCGAACATTATCGAACAAGAATTCAGGAGAGACACAGATTTCTAAATAGGCAGAAACAGATGTGTGAACTTCTATATTTTCTCAACTTCCTTGCTTAAATTTCATTGAGAATAAGAAACTGCATTTTGCAACCTTATTTTTGAAAGTAAATCTAACTATGAAGATTTGTTTTCACATTTAAATAACTCTCAGCTTTTGTGCATGTTCAAGATTCACTCACAGGAACTTTCAAACGTGTAAAATAAAAACAACAACAACAACATGGGTAGCTCAGAGTTAACAGGCCAAAAAGAAATTTAAACCACTTAATAGCCATGAGATTGGAAACATAGCTGTAGCATTGTCTCCAAGGCTTGGCTCCATACAAAGAACAGATCAATTTAAATCAGCTTTTAAAAAAATATATTAAGGGCTTTTATGATTCTTAAAATGTTATGTATACAATTGCCAGTTATGAATATATTTGCTCATTGATTCTAAAACTAAAACTACATATCAATCTTTAAGTTAAAAAAAAAATCCACTTGTTACATGGCTAAATACCAAGTAACTTCTGTTGGAAACCACTGAGTGTGAAACAGAAACTATGAATCTTCAGACACAGCTTTACAGTGCTGTGTCTTCTGAGGACCTTCAAAAGGAGGAGAGAAGACCTCGGAGGTCCTGAACCAGCCGTCTGGAGAAGATCTGAATAGCCCTCCCTAAAAATAACAATGGGCTATAGACTTCATAAACATTTTTAGAAATTAAATAGCTGCTAACTCATTCCATATGGAAGCAAATTCACAGAGTCCAACATGTTGTTCAATGAGATCACCATAACGTATACAGGAAAGGAAGAGGCAAAGCCGTTCTAAAGTCATTCAGGAGCAGCCAGAGGAAACAGATGATCATGAACCTCCTTTAAAAAAAAAAGAAAAAAAGACAAAAGGTTCTAAAAACTACATAATACTGGGCTTTAAAACTCTATGGACAGGCCATGTTTGGTCAGAAGATATTTAAAAATCCCACTAATATGAAAAACTCAATAAAATGGAGCACAGCAAAATTATTCAAATTTCAGACAGTAGTTATTATTGCAAATCATGAAGTTGAGGTTTTCACTTGGTGAAAAAGACATCTCATGAGTCTGTTTTCACAATCTACTTAGCACATACAGAATCACTGAGGTTTTGCACTTGTATTAGCATACAAAATATTAAGTCTCCTTATGCAATTTGTTTTTCAAACAACTTTTTATTGTTGATTATCCAGTGCCTGCCTCTTTGTTCCCTGGAGCCTGGAGCCTCCTTTCCACTTTCCGGTCACGTGAGCCTACCTTCCTGTCACATGAGCCCTCCTTTCTCTTTCTCAATACTCTCCCCCCTCGCTTGTGGTCCACTACCTAATTTCATGGCCCACCACAGGACTTTTAATGCTGGAAAAGCTGACTGACTGATTATAGCTTATAGAGCTATACTCCATGATTCAAAATGGCCTATTTGTCTTTGTACTCACAAGTCCTGGTCCTGAGTAATCTTCCCAGCTCCAATTTGGGGTTTGGTTTGCATTTGTATTCTCCTTGTGGAATAAACTGGAATGAGAGAAAGTAAAACAACAGCCCGGTCTTCATTTGTTCGGCTGCTTTCCAGTGTTTCACCCTGGGCTCATCCACACGCGGGGCTTATTCATCCCAACTTTATGTTAATAACGTTGGGGAAATTGGTTTCCTCTGGTAAGAAAACACTTAAACTTCAAAGTATTTCCCCTGTATTCAGACCCATGATTTTCATTTTTTGATCTTTACATCTGTTGTTGTATAGATTCAAACCCCCACTCCCCCACCCCCTGCCCACATCTCTACCTCCTTCCAACAATTCTAAACACATGTTTACTATTTAACACCCAGAACTTCATCCTCACAGCTTCATATTTATGATTTTGAGTGAAACGGTCACAAGAAATAAAATTAAAGAAGAGATAATATCAAATACATCCTTGAGACTAAATTTATTCTGGGTTTTATAATTTAAATCAAATTGGATTTTTTTTTTTTTTTAAATAAAAGGAAGGTTAAATTTCTGGGCTGTTGCCATAGTGAAAAGTAATAGGGAAAAGCTATAGGGGAGAAGTGTAGGATGTCTGGTGCGGCTGATTGCATTCACACTGGGGAGACACAGTGGGGCCGTGATATTATTACCTATATGATCACTACAGCATGTTTATTCTTGGATACCAGCAGAAGCCTAGAAAATGTGTCTAAGGCAAAGGGATGGGATAAATATGGAAATTTTGGTTATGAAGATTCAAATTTCTCAGAATTAAGATTTGCTGTGAGTTAACATTTGTGTGCTGACCTGGACAACAGAACCTAAAATTAACCCGTTTTAATCTTATGGCCTAAAGATCCGGTGGTTTGTGTAGCTTTGGGAGAGCAGAGCGGAAACAATTTCTTGCTGTTTAGTCTCAATTTCAGGGCCATTTTGTAAATCGCTGGCATAGGTGGTCATTTGTAGTGTGGACATTTGTGGAGAGTACACTTTCAGAGTTGATAGCTGGTCATTTGAAGAAAGTACACTGACTCTAAACACTTAGGTTGCCCACTGATGGGTGATTCCTGAAATTTCATCATTGAAGGTTGATTTTCCATATTATCCTAGTAAAAATGGCTACTTACAGGAGTTGAAGGAGGTGGCTCAGAATGTAAGCAAATTCGGCTCAGTAGTTTTTCTTTTTGATTAGATGAATGCATAACCAAAGGTTAACTCTATGTTTTGAATGCATCCATCACCCCAAAAATCATGCATTGGAATATTACCAGCCAAAGCAGCTACATTGTAAGATAGTACTAAGTAATGGAGGTTCATAGCTAACAAATGCTTCTCCCTTACAAACAGACTAATGGCAATTTAAGAAATGGCTGACGCTGTGAATTTGATCTTTTTTGCATGGCTTTCTTACCTTTTTTCTTTGCACCATAGGAGCATATAGCAAGATACCTTTGGGCTTTCTAGTCTCTAGAACCACTGGCCAAGTAGTTCTTTATTTTATAAATTATTCAACCTCAGGCATTCTCAAATGGTCACTTAAAAATTGAACCAGGCATAGTGGTATCCAACTATAACCCTGGCCTTAGGAAATGGAAAAAAGAATCACAAGTTTGAGACCAGGCAGGGTTATATAGGAGTGAGCCACTGACAAAACATTCTGAAGTAAATTAAAATATATCTTCTTGAAACTTTTGAGGTTCTGCAGAAGCTTCAGTTGAGATGTAAGTGACATATAAGTACTTTAAAAAAAAAAAAGATTATATTTGTAATAAGCAACTGATAGCCAGTTGTGAATGTGAGGAACCCTTGACCTGGAATTATCTTTACTTCTGAATCTCCTTTCCAAGCTTGCCTGTCCAACCTCATACACATCACCCTTGGATATTCCTACATCTACAGAAAGAGGAAACATATCATAAAGAGCTCAAATTTGAATATTAAACAAGAAAAGATCGGTAATGAACAAAAAGGAAAAAAAAGAAGCTACGTGATCTATGTAAGGCTGGTTCCTCCTGTGCCTGATTGATGAAAATAGATATTCTGAGATCAACACCTACACACACACACATACACACATACATGAGTGGGTTTTATAATACAACAGAATCCAATTGAGAATTACTCTCAGGCAGAAATATGTGGTCTATGAGTGTTCATGAGTTATACTAGCAACTACCACAAACAATCCCAAATCCCAGTGGCTTAACAAAATAAAAGTCTATTTTTTGTTCATATCAGAGTCCTAAAAGTTTCAGGGCTTCTCTGAGCAGGTTTTCTCTTAAGGACCGGCTTGGGGATAAAAGTTCCTTCTGTCTTTGTCACACTGTCTTTCACAAATGGCTTCCACCACCACCAAGGAAAATGAAGACAAGGCAGAAATGGTTAGAGGCATCATTTATGCTCACATGTCTGACCCCTAAACCAGTACAAAGAGTGTTAGAAATATAGCTTTATTTTGTACTCAGGAGAAAGAAAGAAGATAAATGAGCACATAATCAGTTTCCACAGACCTCCTTCAGAAGCCCCCCTGCAGTCTTTCTTGACCACTGTATCAAATCCAAAGTCTTGTATCTATAAGCAAAATGCAATCCTTTTCTGCAGGCTAGATATGCCCAATCTAGTTCTTCTGATACGTGAACTGTGAAGTTAAGTACTCTATGCCTCACATGCACATTCCCTATAATACTATGGGATGAAAGCATAGTACCTGCAAACTGCAACCTGCAACCTACAACCAACAATCCTCTATATACAGAAGAACCTGAGCCACACAGTACACAATTGTCTTTGTTGGGGTTCTATTGCTGTGAAGAGATACCATGATCACAGCAACTCTGAGAAAGAAAACATTTAATTGAATTGGCTTTCTTACAGTTTCAGAGATTCAGTCCATTATCATTATGAAAGGAAGCATGGCAGCATGCAGGCAGATGTGGTACTGGAGTAGAAACTGAGAGCTCTACATCTTGTAGGCAACAGGAAGTCAACTGAGACACTGGGCAGTATTGTGAGCATAGGAAACCACTAAGCCCAGCCCCAAAGTGACACACTTCCTCCAACAAGTCCACATCTTCTAATAGTGTCACTCCCTATGAGATTATGGGACCTAATTATATCCAAACTACTACAGCAATGATCCATTGTAATTCTTCAGTTTCATAAGACACATGGAGGCAGTTCCCTATGTTGTACAGATCTTGCTGAATTTGACTCTTCTCTTTGGAAGAATCTGCCTATCAAATCTTCTTTACAACATCTGACTGACCTTGGTACACATCGCCATCCTTAGTTGTGTTATATGGACATGATTCAGGGCATGGCATCCTTGTGGATGTTAAAACATGTCAATGCATGGATTTTAGATACTAGTCTTTAAAATTAAATGATTGGTCTAGGATTTAAGTGAACTAGGCTTGGGGGGGGACATCAATAAATACTACAATGATAGCATCTGATATAAGGTTCAAAGTTTACTTCAGCAGTTAAAAATATCTTTGGTAATTTGAGTGAGAATGACCCCATAGACTTATATATTTGAATACTTGGTCTGCAGTTGATGGAAGAGTTTGGAAAGAATTAGGAGGTTTTTCCTTGAAGGAGGTGTGTCATTGGAGGTGGGCTTTGTGGATGCAAAGGCCTATACCATAACCAGTTAGCTCTGCCTCATGGCCTTACCTCAAGGTATGAGGTCTTGCCTTCTGTTCCAATGCCACGCCCATCTGCCTGTGGCCATATTCCCCACCATGATGGTTACCATGCCTATCTACCTGTTGTTATACTCCCCACAATGATGGTTATGGATTCATCCATCCTCTGTGGCTGTAAGTTCCATATAAACTATTTCTAGTTTAAGTTGTATTGGTCATTGTGCTTTATCAAAGCTAGAGAAAAGTAACTCAGACAATAATATCTTTAGTCTGGACTCACCATTTTTTAGCAATACATTTACTTCGCTGGGCCCTGTAACAGGCTTCCAGTGCATGTGCCATGAGCTCATGAGTACTTCAATCTTACGTCTTAGATATAATTTCTAAACCAACTCTGCCTTTTTATATTCATATCTCTCCTGACAATTTACCTTAGAGGATGAGGCAATCTTCCTTATCAGTAAGTAACCAGCAAGAATTAGTTGATAATCATCTAAGTGAATGATATACCTTTAATCTGATCTCCCTCAGTTATTTGATTCTACCAACAATTTTTTTTCAAACTCAGCTTTTTTTGTTTCAGATTTTAAAACATCTTTTCAACTAAAAATTTCTAGACTCCATATCTTCCCTTCAATTTTTGCTTGTGATTCAACTAGTTTATTTCTATGTCCATTGTTTTTTGTAATACCTAGAAAAACATAACAGGTGATAGAAAGCCTGCAGTTGCATTCTGCTTCATTTCAACTGTTCTCCTACAAATTCAGGCTAAGCAGGGATTTGTCCTTGTCTCTAACATGACAAGAGAACCTCACACAATTTAGATTTTTAAATGGCAGCACTTCACTTCTGATATAAATCTTTCCGTGGTTGCTATAACAGACATCTACAAAATTTCAAATGCTTAACACCAAAGACCATGTTTCTCATTTAGACCCATTCTGGAGTAAGTTGGCAGCTCTCCTAGGAAACTATACTCACAGTGCAGACTTAAAGATTCTATATTGGTATCATGTCTAAGATAGCATTCCTAGTCTTTGCTAGTCCATGTTCAGTTGCTGTTACAAACTATCTAAGACAAGTAAATAAGGGAGGAAAAGTTTTCTGGCTAGGGGTCTGAGGGATTTCAATGACAGTTGGTTTGCCCCCTTGCTTTAGTCTGGGATCGGTGCAGAAGCATCATGGCAGAAAGTGTTGTGGAAGAAGGCTACCCTTCTCGTGAAGGTCCAGAAACAATGGATCTTCATGAAGAAAAAGAGAAGAACAGAAGAGGACAAGTCATTCCCTTTAAAATTATGCCCCTGAGAAACATACTTTCCCACCTGGATCCCAGCTCCTGATTGTCCATTCAGATCTGAATCCATCAGTAATTTTTTTTTATTGAAGAGGATACTTTCTATCCAATTGTTTCTGAACACCTACAAAACCAAGTCTCAACACATGATCTGTTGGGGACATTTCATATACAAACTATAACATTCTCTAAGGCAGGAAGCCAGAAGATGAAGCCACTTTGAAGTTCAGCCTGTAGGTTGTAGTTGTAGGTAACCTCTCCATTAATATTGCTTTAATCTCACCATAACGGCAAGGGTCTTGAAAATATCATTTTGTACCTACACAGAAAGAAGAAATGGATTTACCCATTTGTCTGACAACGAGATTACTTGTACTAGTACATGAGGCTACTAGCTGTAACTTCAACAGAAGACTAATCTTGAAATAAATTAATCTGCTGCAGCAAAATTCCATAATCATTATATCACATAGATAGAGAAGGCCAGGTGTTCCCTATTATCCTGTAAATTACCGCCACTTGCCTTCCCATTGAGTGAGTGGGGACTGTCCCTCTACATTAACAATTCTCATCATCATTAGAAAGTAAGCAACCAGGAAGCTAACTCCCTTTACTGCTGGCCCATGTGGCTATTTTATCCACAAGTTTTCTAGGAAGAAAACACAGCCAGTTGCCTTACACACAGACACAAATATAAGAAAATCTGCTTTTACTTTCCTGGAAACATCTTTGTTAAAACTATTGAAAACCTAGTAGAAAACAAAATATGTACATGTTACATAATCATCTTCTAAAAAGTAAAAATACGCCTTTTTTTTTTCTTTCAAAAACTACATTAGTCAGGCTAGAGACACGGTTAATGGAGAAAAGCTTCTCTCGCATGCATAAGACCTTATGTTCAATCCTCAACACTTAAGAAAAAGGGTATGTATCAGGTGCCAACATGCATGAAAGTATATAGGAACTAAGAAAAATGATACGTAGACATTCACCTTAGAGAATAAGAGGCCGAGATTCAAACAAGGTTTCAAGAATCTCATAACAAATGCATTTAAGACAAGTCAACTGTTCACATTCAAGACTCCATTTTCAAATGCTACAAAATGAGTAAAAAATAACATTTTTATGCATGTACCATAGAACTATATGTTCAAAACCATTGCTGTTATACACTGTAAGGATAAAAGGCACATCCAATATAATTTGGGCCATGCAATTAAGTACTGATATTTTTATTCTAACTCGCCCATAAGAGTCAATTCAGTTCCTCAAGTCATCTCTTTTCCATCCACGACCCTACCATTTGACTTATCTTCCATGAACCCAGACACTATCTCTCTTCTCTGGTTCATCCTCTGCCATGGTCTATGTATACAGCTCGAACTTGCTAACAAATATCCTTTTCTTAAAAACAATTACCCTTCCTCTTAATAGCCTGAGTCTGACTTTCTTATTTTTTTAACTTCCTTTTAACTTATTCTTTCTGTCTTTCGCATCATACAGCTCCATCCCATTCATTTCCTGTTCCTATATATCTGCCCTCTACCCTTGCATTCTCCCTCCCAGCCCAAAGTAAAATAAAATTTAAGAGAAAAAAAGGAAAAGAATCTCATCATGGAAGTTGTAGTGTGACATAGTAAGTCATGCAGTGAACCCTTTTATCCATAAATCTTTATGTGTAAGTGTTCGTCATTGCAAAGAGTCACTGTGATTTGAGGCCTCTGGTTTCTGCCACTCTATTTATGCTGGGCCTTCACTGGGACTCCCCTTAGATATTCTGTTGTTGCCCTGTGTTATGGAGATCCTACAGCTTTGGGACCGACCCCTTTATGTGCTCCAGCAGATCATAGACTGGATAGATGTAGAGGTAGGCCAACTCATAACTTTTGTTCTAGGCCTGAGCGGTTGCAGGGTTAGTCAGCCTGTCAGCTCTCCCATGTCTTTACCACCAGGGTAAGCTCTCCAGTATCCTCGCTAGTTCACTTTTTGAAGCAATAAGCAAGGGGTGGGCCCAAGCGCTCCTCAGGGTCCACTTTCCCACACCTACTCATTTTGGGCCAGCTCTATTGTGTTGCCCAAGTGAGGTGTTGCCCAAGGGCTTTAGCTGCAGGAATAGTTCTCCAGCTCTTATGACCTCAGGGCCAGCTCTCCTACCTGCCTCACGTAGTGAGGGGCATCTTTCCTCCTTGCCCACACCACCATATGGCAGATGAGGGATGGGGCAAGATCTCCCATGATCAGGTGGTTCACCAGCACCCTTGTCAGCACAGTCAGCTCTACTGTGTTGCCAGGTCAAGGTGCAGGGTCCACTTTCCCAAGTGCTGCAGTTAGTAAGGGTGAGAGTCTGCTCCCTCATCCACCACAGGTAGCAGGGACAAAGTGGGAGGAGTCTGACTCTATAAACAAAAGTAACAAAGATCTAAACTCTCAAATGTTTTCTTAAGACAGTTTCTATTTGTGAAACCAAAAGATCTCTCTGGAAGCAGACATCTTGATGTGTGCATGGGACATAAATTCAAATCTTAAAAATCAGCTCTGAACGTGACTGAAGGGAGAGAAAAAACAAGTGTTTCTAGGGTTGTCTCCAGTCACTTAGCTCCACACATCTTGGCTGTCTGCCATAATTTTCTGCATTCCAAAGCCTTCCCCAGCCTTTGCTTTCATCAAGCATGTACGACCAGAGAGTCTCAGCTCTAGCTCTACCTCACCTACAAGTACTAAGAGGCTATTGATGTTTCCCCCAAAAAATGCAACGCTGATCACAATAGATACTAATTTTTTTACATTGGTATCTTACTAACTTCCACTTATTGCAGTTTATTTACTTACTTATTTAAGTATTTATATATGGGGGGGGAGGTAATATACATGTGAGGAAGCCAGAGAATAACTTGAAAAGATTTGTTTTCTCCTCCCACCATGTAAGTCTTGGGGGAATGTATTTAGGTTGTCAAGATTAGCAACAGACCTGCTTACATGATGAGCCCTCTTGCTGGCCCAATCAATACCAGTTTTTGAGTGCTTGCTATCTGGCAGTCACGAGGCTGAACTTGATGAGTATTGACTCATTTATGTATCATAACAACCATATGAGGTGTTTTTATGTTCTTCATTTTATGAATGAAGACATGAAAGAAAGTTAGATTTTTACTAAAGGCATACTACCTATAGTGATGGAAATATGATTGTATCCTCATATTCTGTCCCCAGTGTGTGAGCTCTGACATACTTCTGCCCTTGGAAAATTTGCTCTGTACCTGTCTGGAGACTACAGCTAATGTTAAATGAAAAACAAATCTTCCTTTCAAGGTAGATCCTGTCACAATTTTGAGACCTAAGTCCTAGGATGTTTTCACATTGATTAACTGAGGATGATCACTTAGTCCGGCATTATTATTTCAAAAATTACTTACAGCTCTTTACACTGGCAGGAAATCAGTAAGAGTCGTCATTGTTTACGTCCTGCTGCTAGAGCACTACACACAGGAGCTATTTCCTGAGAGGGTACTCAATGAGAAAAGACAGCTATTCAATCACCCAGACCCCAGAAAATGTTAAAAAAAAAAAAAAGCAAAGTTGTGTAAGAGGGAGTCAAGTCATGATGGATATGCAATTAGTATTGAGCATCCCTCCCTTGAACTGAGTTCTGTCTGTTCAATGCTAGAAAGATTCCATCAATTTGTTTATTCATATAAGCCAACTTCCTCAAAGTATTAAATAATTATAAGCAAGCGATTTACTTAATAACCTGCAAGTATAATATATGCATATAGATTCTCCTGAAATATGATGGGGTTATTTCCCAAGAAACATACTCTATGTTGAAAATATCATCAGTTTTAAAAAAAAAAAAAAAGGCAACTAATGTTTTCTATTTATATCTTAGCAACAAGGTTAATCTGTAGAGTAAGTTGTTTGCCCTGGTGATCATGTGACCAAGTGAAAGTAATGACTGGCTGCCATCTTCCAGTGTCAGAAGAGAGTATCTAAATGTTGCTAAATTGAGGCAAGATCGAATTCACAATTTAGAGTGTAATCTCTACTGAATATCCATTGCTTTTGTATGATCTTATAGTTGAAAAATTGTAAGTCAAACCATCTCTGACCAGGGACTGCCTATATTTAGTATATATAGCCATGCTCAACAAAACTGTTTACTAACCATCTGCTTGAGCATTTGATAAATTAAAGAAATATAGAATGTAATGGCAGCAGGGAGCCTCATGTGTCTTGTTACATGCATGAGTTCTCTCATTCATGTCATTGGGTGACAGAAGGAATAGCCTTGGAGCAGAAGAATATAGTATTAAAGTGTCCAATTACACAGAGAAAGTAAAAATCAAAACATGCTCAGACTGTGATCTGGATTTAAGCTCTTACTTAAATTGCTTATTACTCTCTTTGGGAAGTAATTATGAGCGTATCCTGTAGTTAGGCTTCTGGATGTTTCTTCCTGTATCTTGCTCTTGGAATGGTGCTTGACCTCCCACCAGTAGGGTTCAGAAACAGGAGACAGTAGGCAGTTGGCTATGTAATAATACTTAGGACATGACAGGTGTGTTTGCCTAGACTATCTGTCCTTTCCATCATGAGAATTTCTGCTTCATGTTTTTTCTGTTGTTCTAAAGTCATGCTTGAAGATGAGAGTCCATGATGCCCTGCTTGCATGATTGTATGTCTTAACTCAATAATGGTCACTTGCATAGTGACCCAATGTTGGATGGCCAGATAACAAGAATCTAGAGAACATAACACAAGTCAAGTCTATTCTAATAGAGGCACCAGGGAAAATAGAATAAAATGGGAATAGAGTGGAAGTGGTGGCACCATCTGGGGATGCAGGGCCAAGAGTAAGCACTTCTAAGGTGAGATCTAGAAAACATTTTTGAAAAGGGCCAATGGAAAGATATCAGGTAATTCAGTGAGCCTAAGGCATGAGAAAGCCCATATTGTTCTGATAGATAATAAAGGAAGAAAGGAGAAACATGAAAAGGTATTGTATTTGTGAAATTCCACAGCCTCTGGGTGGGGTGATGGGGGGGAAGATCAGGGTATAATGGCCAAGATGTTCAAAATTCCTTATGATCGAATCATCCTCCATTTTCTTCTTCACATGTTAGTCTCAGGGCTTCAATAGTGAATACCTATGAAGCTGGTAGGTAAGACAGCAGAAGCGTTTGTTTCTCCCAATCTTGGTGGCTGAAAGACACCCGGTGGCTGAGAAGACAGTGGGTAGATGGCATTTCAGGAGGACCAAGGAGAAATGGGCAGCTCAATGCTTTCCAGGTCAGAGATATCAATGACCCTGGGCCTTTAGTGCATTTCAGACAAACAAGGCCAGTGTTTCCTGTGCCGTGTGTCTGTCTTTATGTTTGTCCTTTATCAGGCCTTGGATTGGTGACTATCCCAATCAAGTCTAGAATTATCTCAACTTTTAAAAATATACATTTGTAATTAAAATATAATTACACAGCTCCCCTCCCTTTATTCCCTCCAACTTCTCCAGTGTCCCCTCTCTCCCATGTCTCCCCAATGTCCCTTTCAAATTGGTGACCCCCTTTTCCTGCTTAGTCTGTTGTTTATGTGTATATGCTTTCAGAGCTGACAACTTTGGATTGGATAATCAGAGGCATTATCTTCACATGACATTCTTCAAACACCCTATTTACACATAAGGTCATATCCACAGGTACTAGTGTCAGAATGTCAACAAAGCATGTGCAAGGAGAAAACTCACTATAGGTCTTTATCTGGCTGGCAAGGAACTTAATTTATTCTTAGAAATCACTATTCCCAGGGCCTTCCCATAATTCAGACAGGACCACTCGGCAGAGTAACCATTCAGCTGAGGCAGGTAATTTAGAAAAACATGACAGCTGTGACTATGAAGCCAAATAGCTCCTGATATTTAGACCATATTCTTATTATGTTCAGACCATATTCCTATTACGTTCTTCCATTTGGAGCTTCTCCAGCATCAGCATTTCCATAAAGTTTTCAGAGTTTCGCCCTTGGTAATGATCCAGCATTTGAGCACAGCAGTAAGACTTTGGCTCAAAGACACAAAGGATCACTGTTAGGATTGGGAGTGGCACCTCAGGAACACAGAAGGAAGAGATGAGCTAATCACAGGGACAAAGGAAGCTACCCATCCAATCAAAGAGAGTCTTAAAAAAAAGACAGGCTAATGGAGTCTTTATGTTTTGTAGTTAGTTTTAGAGTGATTCTGAACAGAATTGCATCCCGAGTAGCAACTAGAAATGTTTAACATGTAAATATAGTTTTCATTCTGCTATTTTCTCATCTTGAGTCTTTTTTTTACAACTACATCCACACCCAAATTCCAAGTAGTGCAAAGAAACCAATTAACAGATCAGTCATTGAATAAATGAAACTCAAGTTATCCGTGGCATGTACTGAAAATGGGCCACTGTTAATAAGCCTACACACCCATGCAAATCATAGTGAATTCGTCCACTGCCATCAGTGCTTAAAATGTCAGCCCCTGTGAGTGGAAGCTTTGGAATGTGTGAAAGGAAAATGGAGATACAGTTGACATTAGAAATGGTCATTGGCAGTGCAGTTTCATTACACAAATTAGAAAACTTGAAAAGTTTTAGAGGTCTAAGGAGATGGAAGTAGTCTCACAAATCTTAAAAATCAGATTTGAAAAAAGATCAGAAACCAGGTGCTCAATAATATCACTTTAGAAATACAGGTTAACCACTAGCCTCCACCTTCAGCAAGGCTAAGCTGTATTTTTTTAATCTATAGACTCATCTAGCTAAGGCCATTGAGAATTAAGTTTGATGCTGCTTGTTCTGCCCAAATTGTCAAAAAGAAAGCAGAAATCCCAAGTACCTACTACTTGGTATACAGTACTTTAAAATCTGGTATCTATAAGTAAACAAAAAAAGTTCTTACCCTATGCAAATACCATGCTAACAGAATAAGACAGAGTCAAGAAAAAGTTTAGAATCAGGGTATAAAACAATCTGGAACTTGGCTTTTTCCTCCCTACTATTTAAGTATATTTCCCCTACTATATAACTTCCTTTCTTGGGAAGGGTTCAGATAGCCCAGGCTGGCCCAACTCATTACATAGCAGAAGGTAGTCTTGAACTTCTGATGCTTCTGCTTGTGCCTTCCCAATGTTGAGATTACAAGTATTCAAGTGTGTTCTACTGCTCCAGGTTTATGTCATCTAACCCAGTGCTTATGGAATGCTACTAAGCCCTCTACCAACTGAGAGATCTCTAGCCCCACAAACTACCTTAGTGGGTAGAAGTCTCTTCTCAACAATAATTGTTTTCATAGACACTATAGGAATAAATACAGAGACATACTAATGAGATTGGTAAATTATATGAGAAGACAAACAAAAAAAGATTGATTAGTACAAGGTCAAAAATTTCAAAACATATTTTTACTATTTGGCATTAACAAAAACCAATGCAGAAAATTGAGAAAAGTCATATAACCATAGACAGAAAAGGGGGAAACAAGACATACAACACAACCATAAAACGGACTTATATGAATGGAGAGATGGCTCAGTGATTAAGAGCACCGGCTGCTCTTGCAGTGAACCCATACTCAATTCCCAGGTGCTGTAAGTTAGAATCTAATTTTTCAGAGTTGGAGATGGAGCTCAGTTGGTAGAATACTTGCCTAGCATGAATGAAATGCTTGGTTCAATTCCCAGAGCCACATAAGGCAGATACAGTGATATATATCTTTAACACTAGCACTCCAAAGGTGTATGCAGCACTATCAGAAGTTCAAGGTCATCCTTGGCTGCTAAGAAAGCTCAAAACTAGTCTGATTTAGATTCTGTATCCCCTACCTCCACCAAGGAAAAAAAAAGAAAGAAAGAAAAAAGAAAAGGAGGGAAGGAACTTTCAAATAATCTTAAAAGAGATTTTAAATACATAGCAAATTATAATCAAATAATGTTTTATATAAAAGTAAACAATGGGAAACAACCAGCATAAAGTTTCTGTGCTCCTCTTGATCTCCAAGCACATATTTGATGTTCTTGAAACTGGATTATCATGAATAAAGAAGACTGTCTGTGATCTGGTAATGGTGATTTCAGTAAGGTTGTTCCTGGAAGGACATGATAATGCACACTACAATCCCAGCCCTTAGGAAGAAGAAAGGTAGCCTCCTGAAAGTTCATTGCATTTCAAGTTTCAGGGAAACAGAGGCCACATAGAAAGACTCTGTCTTATAAACAACCCAAAATAACAAAATGAGCTAGTCCTCAGATCATGTGCAGAATGGCATGTGGCAATCAGGGTTTCAGCCCAAGCACACTCTGTTCTATTCCCAGCAACTTCAACTCTGCAGAAGCAGTTGGTGTTAACTCCCATCCGAATTCATTCAGCTCTGTACACTAACAGAGAGCCTAACACATGTGATATAATAACTAATTTTGATACATTGTAAGTTTTGTATATTTATTTTAAATTTGTCGTGAAGAATACAGATATATTAGCTATTGGTAAGAACCAATTTTAAAGAAAAATAATTATTGCTTGGCTTTCAAGTTTCTAGGTCAATTTATTTGAAGAAAATCCTGAGGTTCCAAGATGAGTTGCTAAAATCATGGGCCATTTGCACCTACTTATTGGTGTGAATTGAGATGGTTTTCAATATCATGAAAGTGATGCAAAAATTCAAAAATAAAATTGACCTTTGAGTCTGCATCTATATTCTATACAACAGAGCATACATCAGTTCATTAATACAGTATAATTCTCATTAGTTTGTTTTAATAGTAAGCTAATAGTACAAATATAAACTTTTAAAATATTGTTTCAAGGTAACACTGCTCTTATCTCTTTTATATATGAACTATTTAACATGATACTGAGTTAGAAAATGCTTTTTTAAAGAAAGCTACTTTACTACCCTGGGTGGAAGCTTTATTTTCAAGAAGCAAAAAGGTACTGTAAATATTCACGAGTTTAGGCTGTTGTTACTGGATATAAGAAATGCCAAAATGTCTGTTAAAACTGTCCTTAGCCTGGCTTTAAGGCCTAATGTCATTTCCATCCTGCATACATCTCTGATCTCAAGTAGAGGTTTACAATTCACTAGTCACACTGACCACCTTGGTGCCTCGTGCCTATCTTGTTATTGTCTGACCATTTGCTGATAATTTTACTTGAAATTATTTCTCCAACTGTGCCACCAGACTACTCCCTATGTTCAGCACCTCCTTGGAGATAGAAACCAAGAAATTTTTAATTACCTTAAATCTGCTCCCCCTCCTCTCTCTAAATATGCATTACTTCCTCCTCCTCTTTTTCTTCATTTCTTTTATTGTTTTGTTTGTTTGCTTGATTTGTGATATGGTCTTACATATAATCCGAGCTCCAGAACCTTATACCTCCCAGATGTCGAATGCAGATGTGCACCACCGTATCTGTCTCTTGTTTTTCATTTAGTCATTTTTCTCTTTCAAATGATAGCTTTAATGGCAGCTCCTAGTCCACGGAAGGACACCGTGGAATGGTGAATTCTGAATGTATAAATAAACAAGTGACTGAATGAGTAGATGAATGAATGAGCAATATATTCAGCAAATTGTGAGGAAGGAAAGTGGGAAATGAGGAATTTAGGGGGCCTATTGTCTCCCCACCCTTTTGTCTCCTCAATCTCCACTTCCTGTTCCTTTCTCCAGAAGAGCGTGTTGTGGTTGCTGGGCAATCTTCACACACTGAAAAGTCCCAGCAGGCTTAGCACACCCTGATGGCTGTTGAGTCTTCTTCTATCCTCTGTCTCCAGGATCAGATTCTCAAGAAAGACAAAGGAGAAGTGCAGCTCAGACCTAGGCTGACTCGACCCTTGTCATATCATCAAAAGCAGTGACATGGGATTGATATCACATGGACTCAGCAGGCTTTTCAGAACCACCACCTCAACAGGCATAGCTTGAGGTATCGATGGCAACTTAGCAGGACTTCTGCTGGCCATCAATAATGTACAGCAAAAATAAAAATGCCAAGGAAGCCAATTTCAGATACTCCCATTCTACCATTAACGCTTTGATATCATGAAGTCAAATATTTTGTATTTCTTCTACACTTCTTGTTAGGTTTTGTAACTAGGATTCATTCAGTCCTAATTTTACTTATCTTCAATTTGTAAAACCTTAAATTTGCTTAATAAAAAAAGCTTGAAATATACTATCTCACGGAACTGAATAGGACAGATGTGTTCTGGATCCAAACATGAATTGATCCTGACCTTGGGAATCTATCTATCTATTTATTTATTTATCTACTTATTTATTTGTTTGTTTGTTTATTTTGTCTGTATTATTCTCAACTTAACACCCTGTGTTTCCACCATTTCAAATGGCTGTCAGGAGCTCTGGTGTCTATATTCTCGTGGATTCAAGCCATACTACAAAAGTGCCCATGAACAAACTTTGCTTACATTGAGTTAATAATATCTGATAAAGAAATGTGGTGTGATGATTGGCTTACACTTCAACCACAAGTTCTACCCCTAGAATGAGGACTACAGTGACCTACCCCAGGTTCCTATGAGCTGAAACTATGTAAGAAGAGAGTCTACTACATGAGATGCAGCTGCTGAGCAGAAAATCAATGGCTTTCCACTATGCTTGGCACCTTACTCAACAAGGGATGACTGGGAACAATTCCTTACACATCTATAAAAATCCTGATCTCTGAATTTTGCTTTACTGACTTTAATAAAAATAAATATTAACTACCAAAACAAAGTACTTTCTCACTGGTTTGTAGATAAAGTATCATAAAGTTAATATTCATATACTTTTTTGACTGAATTAACTAGTCTACCAATTAATTCTTAGTGAAGCCTCACAAAATTCCACTCACTAGACATGTACATTAGAAGATATAAACATGTAATCAATTAACATATCCTGGTTAGTGCTTTGACATTTGCAAAGACTGCAATGCATCTAAGTGAAACTCTAAAATAAAATTAGAAAAATAATCCAGAAGAGTTGATGACAAAGAAGTCAGCTGTTTCCAAGATGCCTTTGTCAACCATGCTCTTCACATCCCATTTGCAGTCTGTGGTCTATGAAAACTCCTAGATAGATCATTCTACCTGCCATCCCTGCCTCAGCTCTAGTTCATGGGTAAAGGTCATATGACCAGCAAAATAAGTCAGGTAAGTAAGGCAGACTGTCCAGGCATCTCATGGAACTGTGCTTAAGCAAACAGAAGCTTGCAGGCTCTACAGCTGTAGGTCTAAAGTTTGTGAGTTCCCACTATCTTAGCTTAGTTGTCTCTGTAGATTTCTCCATCATGATCTTCACACACACACACACACACACACACACACACACACACACACCTCTTTGCTCAAATAATCCCTCTTCCCTCTCCTAGACTGGACTCCCAGAGCTCAGCTGGTGCTTGACTGTGAATATCTGCATCTGCTTCCATCAGTTATTGGATATGGCTCTATGATTGGATAGTCACCAATCTGACTACTTGAGTAGGCCAGTTCAGGCACTAGTGTTAGTAATTTAAGCTGGGGATATCCTTGCATATTCCTGAGAACTTTCCTAGCAGCAGGTTTCTCCCTAACCCCATGATGTTTCCCTCTATCAAGATCTCTCTTTTATTGCTCTCCTACTCTGTCCATATTCCAGATCAACCATCCCCTCCCCTCTGTTGTCCTCCTTGCCCCCAGTGTACTCAGGAGATCTCATCTATTTACCCTTCCCAGGGCAATTCATGCATCCTTCTTAGGGCCCTCCTTCTTAGCTGGCTTCTCTGGAGCTGTGGGTTGTAGTCTGCTTATTCTTTGCTTTGCATCTAGTTATCCACTTGTGAGTGAATACAGACAGCAATTATGTCATTAAGATTTAAAACCTCTGTGAATTCTCATCCTTAGAATCATGTCCCCAAATTGTACTTATTTCTTATATGTCTATTTTAGCACCATAAAAAAAAGTGAAGATACTAATAGTAACTCTCTGCTGGGGCCATTATGAAGGCTAAAAGGGTTAATCCACATGAAGCTTTTAGAGACTTGCAAAAAATCCAAGAATTGTTAACTACTATTCTCTCTCTCTCTCTTTCTCTCTCTCTCTCTCTTCTCTTCTCTTCTCTTCTCTCCCTTCTCCCTCCCTCTCTTTCCCTCTATCTCCTCCCTCTCTTCTCTATTTTCCCCCTTCACATTAAGAAATGCTATTAAATTGCTCATGGTACCTTGTTTCTCTATAATGCACACTGCAAATTGGCCTAACCATAACTGAGCTTCAATTGCCAAAGAGATGCCTTTGACAGAGATGGAGTAGCTGACAAGCTGCTAAACACAATGTTAAATTGTTTGCCATTGTTGAGGAGTGGGAAGCTTCTCTTTTAAAATACTCCGAAGTTTAAAGCCAACATGATTAATATTCAGAGCAGACAGACTAGTGTCTATAGCAAGAAACACTGAGGTCAGCATGGATAATGGGAGGCCATGCTCATCCCAAGCCTGTGGTGACAGGCTTACATCCCTACCGAGTCTGGGCACCTCAGGCTTGTCAAAGAGAGGTGTGTCCACATGGCTGTAAAGATGTGAACCTTACAAATGAGTATCATGTAGTCATAAGCATCCGGATGAGTCACAGCCTGTTTTATGGGTGTAGCTCATCTTCAAAGAAAGATTGAACTGACCATAAACATCAGATCATGGAACATAAGCTTTTCCAAAGGCTCCTCATAAAATATACAATAAAAATAAATAGAGCTATCTCCGAAAATTCAAAGTCTCACACAGATTTATTGAGAATCATATGCATCATTTCTCATCTTTTGGACAGCATACCACAGAGCTAAATTTATTTTTAAAATGTTGATAAGCAATTTTTGTTGCTTTACATGACCAGTTATAGACGGATAGCCTCCATAGAGCATGGAAAATGAAGATATTAAAGTATTTACATTTTTACTGTTTTCTTATTTTTCTTTACTATCTAAAATCTTATGGATCCACATCAGTTCATAGACTGTCCATATGTAATCTGACATGACTTTTAAATAAGACATATACTGGAAGTGGCCAAAATGTCAAATGAGTTCAAGATGGAAACAAGAATAAACAAAGTTCAACAGACATATTTTTACATGTCTAGCATATTCTAAATTGTTTTGGTGGTATTATCATAATGTCCTCCGTAAGCCAGTACTCTATTGCTGAGACAGGCTAACCAGGCTGCTCTTGAACTCATGCTGTAGCCCAGGCAGGCTTTGAATTCATGATCCTCCTGCCTCAACCTCTCCACCCAAGAGTTTTTTAACCAGACATGAAAAATTACCTTTTCTTTCTCTTCTACTCTCCTGTCTTTTTTCTCATTTTTTATTATTAGTAAACTCTCATTTTTTTTATCCATGTATCCCCTTGTTCAAATGCCCTTCCCCTCCCGCCCCTACAAGTCACCCTTTTCTCCATCTCCTTAGCTCCTCCCCAGCAAGGGCAGGAGGTCCCAAGGTCCCAAGGTGGCTTACTGCAGCATCCACTCCAGGCAGATCCAATTTCCTTACCCCACATCAAGACTGGCTCAAGTGTTCCTCTGGAAGGAATGGGCTCCAAAGTGCCAGTTAAAGGTGCTTCAGATCCCAAGCTGTTCAGAGTTTGTGATTTGCAGTCTGGACATGCTTTGCTTTTTGTTTAAAGTCCACTAATGTCTACTCTCCTGTCTTATTCTCTCTCTCTCTCTCTCTCTCTCTCTCTCTCTCTCTCTCTCTCTCTCTCATTTAGCTCAGGAAGGCTCTCACTTTATTGCCCCAGCTAGTGTCACCCTCACAATCTTCCCAAGTCAGCTTTCTGAGTACAGGGATTACAGGTATGTGCCAATGCCCAACATGAAAATAATTTTCACCATATATATTAATTAGCTTATTGCTCTGACTTTATCATATCTATCAATTCCCAGCACCATCAAGGTTCCATGGGGAATTTAGAGCAAACACAGGAGGTAGTCTCTATATTTTGGGAGCTTGGATTCCACAGAGAAGTTATCACATGAGCAAATAACAACAAACATCACAAAGCAGACAATAATTTACTTGGCTTTTTAGTAGAAAACTCTATTATCTAGGATCAAAAATGGGGAGCAAGAACAAATCTGGCAAAATTCAGCATATATATATACATATATATATGAATGCTGATATATATATATATATATATATATATATATATATATATATAATGAACCTTAATGGACCTATAGAGACAGAAGGAAAAGACAACATGAATAGTCTCCAGATGTGGGGTGCCAGTGACTAAACAACAGTGAAATCATGAAAAGACTAGCACAGAAACAAGAAATGAACTCTGAGAAAATTAGCCAGATTCTATTGACTGAAATACAAACATCAGTCAAGGGTACTTCTGGTATTTCAAACTTGGGCAACCTGGAAATTTTCCTTATCAAAGATGCAGGGAAAAAAAGGTTACACACAAGGAAAGTTTTGCTAAACTTGGCATAATGGCACATGTCTGTATCAGTGATCTTGAGGTCCAAGTTAGCCTGAACCACATAGTGAATATGAAGGCAGCCAAGACTACATGGTAAAATCCTGGCTCAAAAGAAAAAAAGAAAGGAAGAAAGAAAGAAAAAAGGAAAGGGTTTGTTTAGGAGGTCCCACAGCTGAAGAGAGAGAGGGGTATCTTTATTGATGTTAGGTACACAGATGTGGTAATGATGAGGAGTAGACTTCCGGAGAATTGTGTATCCATTGTAGAATGGCAATTATAATATCATCTTAAGCACCCTGCAGCAGCTCAATGATGCCCCAAGCTCTGAATCTTCCACCCAGGTTCCTCTATCAACATTGGTGGATACTAACAGGGTCAATTCAGCCATATTTTTCCAGTCTTCCCCCTCCAGTACTTATACAGTCCAATCATGTGCTAGATATAATAGAGTTTAGGTTTTTCATGTAAGAACATGGGAACATAAGAAAAGTCCATTGTTTTTAGATTTTTATTTAAGCTCATTATCTGAGTCTTAATAGTTATGTTGAAGCCACTTACTTCAAATGCCTCTACATTCAAAATCTAGAATTACATGCCAATAATAATGAACAGAATAATAATCCCCTCCCTTCCCTCTCTATCACTCTTTCTCTCTCCAAGATTATTTTGTATTTTTCAATTTTTGCCAAATTATTTCAACCTTTATCATCTGTCCATAAGAATAAAAGGTAGAAGTCCAAAAGAAGCAGAAATGGAAGGTTTAATAGGTAAGTATCAGGTTTAAGAGGAAGTGTAATACCCACAGGTGAAACATTTCAGGAAGTACCATTTCCCCATGTTGTCACAGACTCTTAGAACTGTGAAGGATACTGTAACGGTTCCTTCCTTCCTTCCCTCCATCCCTCCCTCCTTCCTTCTCTCCTTTCTTCCTTCCTTTTCATTTTTGACAAGATCTCCTGTATCTAAGGCTGACTGACTTCAAGCTTCCTATGGGACTGAGGAAGGCATTGAACTTCTGATCTTCCTTGCCTCCATCCTGGTACTGGGATCTCAGGCATGAGCCACCACCCCTGGTCTCTATAACACTAGAGAACAAAATGATAGGTTGGTACATGTCACACAAACACCTTACCAACTGAGATCCATTCCAACTCCTAACAGATTTCTTAGGTAGAATTACATCTGGGCCTGACATAGGAGTGGGGGATTTCTTGGTGGAAGGTCTTTCTTGCTGTATTCTGCTTCCAGTTGAGGCAGGAATTTAGGCTTTGCATTTGAGCATTTCTAAAATGATAACCTTCAGACCTTAGTAGACTCAAGAGACTGAGATTGACCGCTCTTTTCCCTGAAGAAAATCTGAAAAGAAAAGGCCATAAAAATGGCAACAGAATTTTAAGATCCTTTTCACCATGTAGGGCTGATTTTCTCATTACAGATGGATAAATTCAGCCAACCTCATCTGTAACTATCCACTTGCTTAACCTCACTGGGCCTTTTCTCCTCCTGTTGAGTTCTGTGCTCCTAAACCCGTGTCTGGTCCTATCACTCTACAATTCCACACATATTCTCAGAGCATCTCATGTCAAACAGATTCATGATGTTTGTGACAGCAGATGTATAATTCAATTTTTAGCCAAGATGACAATTTGGGGATTTCATGTGACTACATGGCTTGATGGTAGCTTCTTAAACTCAGGGAAGTTAACTTCCAGAGTGTTTGTGGAACACGGGATCAGTTCATGTACTTGGCACAGTTGATGAAAACCAGGCAAACACTAATTCCTCAGAATTAGAAAAAAATAAAGTAGAAATATATTTAACCTACAAAGGGCAGTTTTGGTCAATAATACAGTCCTGTGTGGACCTTGGTGAAACTCATTTCTATGTATGTCTGCTTTATCTTAGGTCATTATGTGTGATCAGGTCTGTAAACGTAGCTGCCAGGTTTCCATACTCTTTGTTTGTACAAAGGAAAGAAATACACAGGGAAATACGTGTAGTGTCCAACTTCCAAAAGATTTTTAAAGCTGAAAACATTTTGTAAACACAAGTAAATTTCTTTTTCTCCCCTCTATTTAATTTTTTTCGGGGGGAGGGGAACCATAGTAATGACGGGTGGTAATAATTTCTAGAGGAGCTTGTTGGTTGGCCTTAATCCCTGGGAAATCGGATGGCAGATTAAATCATTGAAATGTATTCTCACCCGTGTCATAGCAAATAAACACTGGAAATGGGCTGCATTTTCCTGTGACTCATATTCCCTGATAACAAGGACCTAGTGTTGAGCGCTGATCATCTACTGTCCATGGAGCCTACTGAGTGGCAGTTTAGTGTAGAGGTGGTAGTGAGTCAGAAGAGGATAGAATACTAAAACAGCAAAGCTAGGAAGGGCAGCAACTGGAGTCCTGTTGGCTGCAAACCAGACCAGCTGCACCGGGAAGGTGCTTTGCCACGCCCTGACAGTTGACCTGCATACATCTGGCGTGGTCAGTTTCGAAGGCTCTTCTCCTGAGTGCCTCGGCACACCGCACTGTGTTGCAGATTCTTGCTTGCTACCTTTCTTTTGGATGGTGGCAGAGCTTCTTCACCAAGATAGACAGAAAAACCCAGGAGCACCACACACACACAGGGTCTCTTTCCCTCCCCACACATTTTGCACATATTTTACAACCAATTTCTATTCGCCCAAAAGAACCTTTCAAATTCCATGACATCCTCATCTATCCACATCTAAGTTGGGTAGAGTGGCTTTGAATGATGAGCAGTCCTCCACTGGCATTACCATTTCATATTGCGTAAGTGCCAATAAAGGAAAAAGCACATTTAGGCTCCAGACAATGTCTGAGGTGGACAGGCTTGCCCTCAGCCCAGCATGGATGATTGTAAACTTTGGCTTGACTATTTCAGACTCTTGAATCTGGAAAACAACTCAGCTGAAATTTCTATACAGAGTGTAATGTAAGGCTTGGCTAAAAGCGAAGCAGTCCTTGGGGGTGGGGGGGTAGACGGTTTTAAACAAGTCTAATTTAAAAACATGAATCAGAGATAAATCAAGTCTCTGAACTTAGAGAACAACATTCAAGCCTGAGGTCCATCCAGCCCACCAGTGGAGAAGGATCCACTTCCCTGCTGCCACAAACAGAAGCCTGGGGCAGCCCTGAGGACTGTTCCGTGAACTTGTTCTGACTGGTGGAAGGCGGACATGGCCCTTGAGAAGAACATTAATCATAATTGGTCCTTGTACCTGAGAAAAAGTAACTATCTTTGGGATCTTTTTTTTTTTTTTTTTTTTTGGTCCGTGTTTTGAACTGGAGAAAGCTTTTATGATGTCTCTTGATGAAATATAACTACCCTCTCTTTCTAAGCAGCCCCTAAATCCTCAAATGTGTGTAAATGGAAAACATGCTGTGGGTCTTTATTCCACCGAACAGCAAGAAATAAATCAGAACTCCCCATCCTTGCTACCCCCTCACTGTCTCTCCCCTGATACCTCACAGATGTGCAGCATTTAGATGGAAGAGCAGAAATGCTTTACGAAATTAATATTTGGAAACTGCTTATTTTCCATAAATGCCTAGCCCAGGGCTTTCTCTACAGTGGCCTGTCAAGATACTAAGCTGATTTTTTGCCTTCTGCCTACCAAAAAGCCTTCCTCTATTTTTGTGGGACAAGAAGGTCCCCATCCCCCCCATCCGAGAGTGGCCGCCATTGGCAGCTTGGTTTTGCACCAGAAGCAAGGGAGGCTATGACTAAGTGGTAAGCAAAGCTCTCAACTATGATATATCAAATGTGTAAATCACTTTAGGATCCTGCTGGGTTCAAAAATACTATATAAACAGCCTTCCTTAATATAATTGATATTGAACTGGATGCTGGAGACTCAATAGATGAATACAAATGCTAGAACTTGCTTTGGAGTTCATTCATATCTAAAAATATGTAGAAGATATACCACAGTGCTCATGAAAGGCTCTTAACTGATTTTAATAGCAGTCATTACACGAGAAAATGAGACTTCCCCTTGTAACAGAGATGAACTGAGAAAAAAACAAAGGAGGAAAGGTAGCCAGTTCAGCACCCCTGTGCCCTGCCGGAATTACTGCTCATCATTCTTGCTTTCAGCAGTTAGCTGGCTCCTTTTGTCAAAGGCTACCACCATCTAATGAAACAATTAGGGCCTGACAGTTTAAATATGCTATTTTGTTCTTTTCAAGCCTAAGTGCCAGCCACTAAGACAAACTATACCACCACCTTCCTATCAGCACAGCCATTGTTATCCCAGATAGAATGCCCTAAAAATAAAATCCATTTTGTATGTGAAGCTTCATCAAGTCAGGTCATGTCTGTTCCTTAGGGCAGACTGAAGTGTACTAATTTCATTATGCTATTTTTAAATGTGGCCTCCTTGGATCTTTAAGTTTGTCCTACATAGCTCAACAGAGCCTCAAGTTAATGTTCAGGGCTTTCTTGCTAATCACCTCTGCCCACCCTGCCCTTGGTCACCTCTGCAGGCCTATATAGTTATACGAAATAGGCACAGTAATGATGGGTATGGTCACATTCAGATGAGCAACACCTACTGAGCACCATGCAACACATGAGCTGGTGAGATACCTACTGGGATTCAGTTTCCCGAATTCATTATTAAAGTTACCCCAGCTTTCTAAAAGGGGGCGGGGAGGAAGCACAAAAAGAAAGAATAGCTTTCTGGGTGTTTTAGTCGAGGTTCTCTAGAGGAACAGTACCTATTGAATGAATGTTCATTACAAAAGGCAATTTATTACTTTGGCTTATGTACTCTGTGCTGGGTAACCCAACAATGATTGTCTTCATGCTGCTCCCTAGTCCATGGAGCTGGATGCCTCAACCATCCCAATCAAGTAATGATAGCCTGAAGGCTTTCTGGAGAGTCCATGTCAGAATGAAGAAACAGTTCTCATGTTAGGAAAGGAGTATTCCCAGAGAAGGGGTGGATATGCTCTCCAACCAGAGAAGGCAGGCAAAAAGCAACAGCTTTTCCCTCATATCTGCATCTATTGGGGCTCCTGCTGGAGAGATGCCCCTGCTCCTGAGGGAGAGTCTTACTCTCAGCAAATGCTTACAGAAAACACTCTTTCAGAACTGCCAAAGATGGGGATCTTAGCTGATTCCATGTGATATCAAGTTGATGAAGAAAACTAACCATTACACTAAGATACTATCATGAGCCATTTTGAGTCTCTGTACCCACTTGTGTCCTGTCTCTTGGATAACAAACTTCTTTTAGTTGTAAAGTGAACACAGACCTTCAGATGAATGAAGTTTGAAGAAAAGTATATGGTTAAAAGCTACTCAAGAATAGAAATTCTTGACAAACAAACCAACTCAAATGCAGTATGTGATATAGATACACAGTAGTTCTCTCCTGGTTTTGTTTTCCACAGTTTAGTTACTACAAATAGTGTAAAATATTATTTTAAGGGCTGCCATTTTGTTTTTGTTGCATTTGTTTAACTCTGTGAAGCTGTGTTACTGTGCCTATTAAAACATTTGATAGTCTAATAAAGAACTGAACAGCCAATAGCAAGCCAGGAGAAAGGATAGGAGGGGCTGATGGGCAGAGAGAATATATAGGAGAAATATGTGAGAATGACTTAACCAGAGAAGGAGGAGGACCCAGGGGCCAGCCACCCTGCTACAAAACAAGCCATAAACTAAGAAATAAAGGAAGGTATAAAGGAATAGAAAAGGAAAAGCCCAGAGGCAAAAGACAGATGGGATAATGTAAAGTTAAGAAAAGCTGTCTAGAAATAAGCCAAGCTAAGAGCAGGCATTTATAGTTAAGAATAAGCCTTCATATGTGATTTATTTGGGAGCTGAATGGTGGGTCTCCTAAAAGAGCAAAAACAACTAACAATAATAAAATGTTATGTAACAAATTCTAAAAGTAAACAATTCATAGAATTTGTTGGATTTTTTATTCTGTGTTTTGAGAAGCACCATAAAATCTGTTTCCAAACTCTTCTACAACACCCACAGACAGTGAGTCATCTCTTTATCCATCCATTCCATGTTGTATATAGTGCCCATTCAGTAGTAACCTAGTAACCACTTGGGCCATCAGAATTTGTGTTCAAGTAGCCCTTATTTTACTTAAAACACAGTGAACCCAGAGCACAAGTACAGATGACAAAGAATACACCAGGCATAAAGCATGATGACATACACAGGAAAGAGAGTATCACATGTATAGGCATCATATATACAATCTCTAACAGTAGCTATCCACTTGGAAAGTGTTCTCTGTGCATAATAGGAGACTACTGTATCATGGACTCTCAAATAACACTGTGATAAAAAAAAGGTTTCTCTGCTTGCTTCTAGGTTTTCTTCCTCCATGTTCAAGCCACCATACCATAAAGGTTCTCTCTTCCTAGGGGTCCCACAAAAGGCAAAAGGTAACCATCATATCAGCCAAGTAGTTCTAACAAAGACATCTCCTTTATCCCAGTTATTATATCTAGAATCTCCAGACTGAGACTTTATAATGGTTTGAAGTGCGTGTCCATCCCTGAACTTACAATATGGTCAGAGGAATGGAAATGTCTGGTTTTTTGCACTTAATTTTGTTATAGGTTTTACTAAGGTAGCAAAAAATTTAGATCTGTCCTAGATAAACCTGATGGGTAGAATAAAGGAAGTCTAGCCCATGAGAGCTCACTGACGTTGAGAAGAAAACATACAGAATATGAAAAAATAGATATTCACCACAAAGACCTATGTCACCACACACAAAAATTAATGTTCTACAATTTTTTCTTATTTATTTAGATAAGAATCAGAGATAGAGACTTCACACTGGAAAAGAGTAGAAGAATCAAAAAGATTTTCTTTTTCACACTTTTGGTTGTTTGTACTAATTGGAAGAACTTAATATTTCTTCATCTAAGATTTAGATATTGTCAGGAGATACTAGAAAGAGGAAAAATAAGAAAATAATACCTAATAAAAAGAGGGCAAATACTCAGAATATTGCCACTGGGCCAAAGCACCCAACAGTTCAAGTCCTCACATTAGAATCTGGCTGGCTGCCTTCCTTTCTCATTTTTAATATGATTAAAAACTTTCCTGTTTTTCTGGACTGGCACTACTTTAAAGATTTTTGCTTTCTTTTCTTCTGATTCTCTTATTATTTTGAACTTCAGCATTTTGGTTGTGATACATATAGGTATTGATTTCCTCACATTTTCCTATCTGGAACTGTTTGGAATGCTTGGACATGATTGTTAATATTTACAATCAACTTTGGAAAATTTGAGCTCCATTCCTTCATTTCTCTTTCTCCTCTTTGTTGGAAACTACTATCAGCTTATTTTAAAGAGTCAGTGGTACCCATATTCCTTGGATACTGTTTAGTTTTTCTGTCCCTCAGAAAACTGATATAATTTCATTTGGTGGTTCTCTCTTTTCCCTGTGAGCCTTTCTCATGATTATGATTGTATTATTATTTCTACTTTGTGTGTGTGTGTGTGTGTGTGTGTGTGTATGTGTGTGTGTGTGTAGCTTCTGAAGGCCCAAGGTGACCAGAAGAAGTGTCAGATCCCCCAGATCTGGAGTTACAGATAGAACTCAGGTCCTCTACAATAACAGTATAGTCCCTTAACCTCTCAGCCATCTTGACAGCCTCTGTTTTTAACTTCAGAAATCCATTAGACATGGTTTTCCATCATTCTCTGAACATATTTTTAATAGATTTTAATAGAAGGCTGTGTCTGTTAATTCTGACATTGTACTTCCAAAATCAATTTTTATCATCTGCTATTTTTCTAACATGTGTACCTTTTTGTTTTGTTTTGTTTTGTTTTTGGTTCTTTTAATATACTTTTTTATTTGAAACTCATGTTAGATAATATATTTAAGCAATTCTGGATATTCTTGTCCCTACTGGAGTCAATCCTGGCTTTTTTGTTTGTTTGTTTGTTGAACAATTTGTTTATTCTTGAGGCCCATTTTACTGGACTATACAGCCTTAATGTTTCTACTCAAGTCACTTTGAATCATTTTTATGTTTTAGTCTGCTTTTCCAGGGGCTGCCTCTTCTTGAACACAGGCTATTTGTAAGTATTATAGAACAGGGTTTATGTTCAGGGCCTATAGATTTGTGTCCTTTACCATTAGGTAAGGAAGCAGCTTAAGAAGTATTATTATGGTCCAGGACATCCATGGTCAGACAGGGCTGAGTACTTGTAAAGTCCCCTGATTGCTCCAGAGAAGGCACCATCTAGGACATGTATAGTCTCCCTAAGTGGTTGGAAACATGTAACTCCTGTGCTGTGTAATGGGTGTTACTCTTGGACCAGAGCATCTTACCATTTAGCCAGTATCCAGTGACTGTGCCAGGCAGCTTTCTGTGGGTTGATTGACCTATGTGTAGTAAGAGTGATTTAAAGTCTCTAACAAGTCCTGTTCTGACCGATGCTGCATAGCTGCCCAGCACAGGGCAATCTTTCTGAACAAAGAGTTGGCTGTGATTCCAAGAGAGTTATGCTTGGCTATCTCTGACTATCATTTTCTCTGTTAAACTTCTGGCTGTTGACTGTGTTTTACTTGTTGTTACTTGTACTCTGAAGCTACTAATTCTCTCTTAATTATCCTCCGCTGAATCTCCATTGTCTTCAAAACTCTGAGAACTAGAATTCTCCAAGCTCTGTTCAGAGAGTCCACACACTCCAGGAAAGCTCTTTTAAGCCCTGAGCACAGCAGCCTGGAGAAAGAACAGCCAGTTGCCTCTCTTGAACTGACACCCTGGCTCCATGAGTGAGTGATGGATAAACCATAATAAAAGGTGCTAACATTCTGTCTACACTCATACCTCCTCCTGTGCAGTCTCCACACAATTGAGACACACACAACAGGGACCTGCCATATCTGGGGTAGACTGTCCATCCTCGGAGGAGGAACTGGTGAAGGAAGGGATTCTTAGACCTTTCAGCCATAGTTTCTCAACAGAGATTTTGCTCTCAAAGGCTGGGAGGGTGAAAACTAGTATAACCTACCAGCTTCATGGCCAAAGCATGACAATGGATGGAGAGCTTGAGGAAGAAAGGAGTCTTTTCATTTTACCTCTCTTCTTTTGGCTAAACATGCTCATAGTAAGACACCCAGACAAAGAGTTTCCAAACACAGAACTTGGAAGGGGTGTGACTCACACACCACAGAGGCTGGCTATAATTATACTCAATCAATTTTCTAGGATGACATGTGTGTATATATCAATTTCCATAGTTTGAAACAGGATTTTAGAAATCATTTTTATGAGCTAAATGGCTGCCATACTAAGTGTTTAATCCCCATCACCACCCATTCAGGAAACCCCTCCACGCTCACATTTAACATCCATTGCTGTTAAGTTACAAATCCTAAAGTCACAGGCCATTCAAGAGCTTAAAGAGTTATCTAGTCCATTCCTTCTGCCTTGGGCAGGATAATACCTTAGCCAGCCCAGATAGATGAAAATCTATACTGGTTTTGAAAACCTCCAGAGAAAAAACATTTCACAGCCTTCCTTAATAACCTAAATCAGTACTTAACAACTCTCGGTGCCAGGAATTTCTTCCTTGCACATAACCCAAAGCCCATGTGTTACAGTTTAGAGGTCCTTTTCTCATCATCTGTCCTGGAGGAGATAGCGAACAGCTGGTCTGCATACAGCACACTTCCTCTTTAAGAGACACCAGCAGGAGCCTCTTAAAAAACTATATTTTCAATCCTCCTTTGCTTCTGCCTTAGGAATAAATAATCTTAATATTTCCTCATATTCTTTTTTTTCAGTCCTCGAATAACCTTTGTGCTCTCATCTGAAATCGTTTCTCTCTTGTATTTGTCCTCTAAAGATTCACAGTATTTCTCAAGGTCAGAGCCCAGTAGGGCATACCTGAGTGTCTGAGAGCACCGGTTAAATATGCATATTCCTGTGTTCCATCCTAGACTGAGAGAGTCATAATCATAGTTATGATCTGGGCATCAGAACACATAGTAAATTGCTCTAGGCAGGTGTTTCTGGTGCTGTTTGTCCTGCTGAAGGTGCTCTAAAATAGCTGAGCCCAGGTAGATGACAATCTTTGATAGGGTGCTACAACTCCTTACTTACCCAGTAAAACCACATGGATGCTTTGAAGAATTCTGAGGCTCAGGCAGCGCCCCAATCCAGCTAAAACACCATCTCCAAGGTGGCAGGAGGGCCAGCAGTCTTTTCAAATGTTTTCTGTTGGATTTTAAGTAAAGTCAAGAGAATCTGTCAGCTCGTCAAAGCAAGGGAAATGTTAGCATTTTTATTCCAGCTCTTAGTAGCACGAAGACTACCAGCACATAGAGTATAAAGTAATGCTCTGTGTATGTTAGGTGACTTGAATTTAAGCCTTATTGCTACATTTATGTTTATTGGATGCCCTACAGTCTTTTATCTATATCCTGGAGTTTTGTGGGGATATGTGGGCATGTGTGCAGTGGGACTTGTGTGAAAGCATGGACAACTTCATGCAGCTGATCCTCTCCTCCCAGCTTCACCTTGTTTTTAGAGATTGAACTTGAGCTGTTGTTTTTAGATTTTTTTTTTTTTCAGCACTGAGATCTAACCCAGGACCTTATACATGCTAGGAAAAGACTTTACTACTGAGCTATGGCCCCAGCATAGTTTCTTTTAACCCCTTACAGTTTTGAGGTGGTTCTATTTATTAGTAATCATCAGATTCTTAACAAGTTGAGATAATTATGTGAGAACAAGATAACCATAATCAAAATTATGATCAATTTCAGATGAATACTTTTATTCAGGTTTATACATGCATATTATATTATAGATCTAATATAAGTACATATATCTTTTTAGGAAATAAGAAGAAATGTGTGAGAAATAGTACACCTAGTCATATGAGTTTATTGTCTTCATTTGCTATATTGGGATCTGAGTGAACAGCTCTCCACCAGAGCAGGCACTTCAGTGAACAGGACAGAATCTCCTATGTCACAGCAGTTAGCACAATGCTTGCCCAAGTTTGTACTTCCTATATACCTGCTGGATGATACATAATATTGAATAATTATGTTCACTACCCTTGTTAGTAGATAGACCTGACATTGGACAACTCCAAATCATTATAGTAACAATCAATATTCTTCTAAGAAGACAGATTTATATTATTTTTTACATTTTTAAACTTTATTTATTTATATTTTATGTATGAATACTCTGCATGTATACCAGCAGTCCAGAATAGGGCATTAAATCCTATTATAGATGGTTATGAGTCACCATGTGGGTACTGGGAGTTGAACCTGGGTCTTCTGGAAGAACAGCCAGTACTTTTAACTGTTGGACTATAGTTCCAGCCCCTATTTACCTTACTTTTAACAAACCATTTTAAAACAAAAATAAATGGATGTTGCAGATAGTACACATTTTTTTTTAAAGTAACTCTAGAATTGAATCTTTAGAGTCATTATCTAGCTGTCTGATGACCATAGGAGATCTCATTTTGTGAATAAAATGAATTTACTAGTAATGAGCCTTTCCTGTTTTGCAAGCTTCCTTATGATTTTAATATAACAATGGTGGAAGAAACATCCTGGTGTTTGTTTCATTTTGTTGGGGTTTTATTGGGGGTATGGCATGAAATAGGGTGTTATTTCCTCAAGGCAGTCCTAGAGTACCTTTCAGTTGTCTTCATAGAATGTGTCTGCTGCTACCAGGGAAAGCTTCTGACCACTGTCTAAGCCAGATGACTGAGACCGGTTTCAGCTGGCATCATAGCTTTAGTTAGGAGGACTGTAGTCTCCTAGTCTTTCTTACAATGTTATATAGATAAAACATACACCTAAGTGCACATTATAATTTTATCTGTATGTTTTAGTTGCAGTTTGACAGTTTATGTATGCAGACCCAGAGAGACTAATGCAAAATACTTTTCATGGGAAAGTTTTGCAATCCTGCAAATATGATGGCAGAAACTATGCCATCGACACAAGATTAATTCAAATACATTTTTTCAGGCCTCAATTGAAAGATTTATGTATAAGATACGCATAAAACTGGTCTGCCTACTAAGCCATATATACATTTTTATTACCACATCCACTTTTTCCCTCATATGGTTTGAAATCTATATTAATCATTTTTTCTTTCATCATTTGTTTTCTGTCTACTAATGTGTCAGATACCTTTAAATAAACCAGAATGTATAGACTATGAAGCTTTATATGTAGCAACACGGATTTTTAAAAATGCAGAACTCTCCAAACTGAACAGCTGTCCAATTAGTAAATTTTCTAGAAAGTTCTATGAATGAAGTAGATTGGTCAGTGGATGGGAATATTGAAGGTGGCTGATTATTTGGGAAATCAAAATGTACAGTTGAGGCACTTACCTAAGAGTTTTGATATGATAACAGAAAACCAATTGTCACTTAGAAATAAGTAGGAATGGGTAGAAATTGAATTTTTGCCTAATTATTGTGATCAGTTGTTCACGTTGATGAAGTTCACTGGATGCATGTAACCCCTCTTACCAGGAGCAGATGGATTCACATCTCAATGAAATGTGAGAAGATGTAGCTGTACCTTTAACGGGTGTTGACATGACTGCTGGGGCTGATTTCCATAATCCTCCTCATTATAATCATTGCAGGATTACTAGTTTGAATGAAATTATTCCAGATTATACCCCACAAGATCTTTTTTAGTTTTATAAACTTATGCTAAAGAGAGACTCTTAAAAACCAGTTTTTGTTTTTGTTTTTTTTTTCAATCAAGTCAAACTACATTTCTACAGAGCTGAAACATCCTAGAGCCGTAGGGAGCGCAGGCAGCGGCCCTGTGTAACTGGGAAAAGCTACTTCTCTTCTGGATCACACAGCTCCAGCCCAGCAAGTGAGATGTCACTCACTTACCCAGTAGCCCACAAGGATGGAATGTTTGTTTATGAAGAGAATCAGGACTGTTCTTTTTTCCTCTTTGCAGGGCCCCATCACCTAGCTCCCTGATAAATACCTGGACACTTACTTATGAATATCTTGATCTCAGCTTGGCTTGTTTCTAGCCAGCTTTTCTAACTTAAATTATCCATTTTTTAAACTACATTTTCCTCTGGGGTTTTTACCTTTATTTTTATATGTTTCCTTCCTTCCTCCTTTGCGGCTGGCTGTGTGCCTGGGTGGATGGTCCCTGTTGTCTTCTCTCCTTCTTTTCTCCCACCACACTCTTCTCTCTGGCCCAGCTTTCTCCTCCTATTTATTCTCTCTCCCTGCCAGCCCTGCTTAACCCGCTCTCCTGCCTAGCTATTGGCCACTCAGCTCTTTGTTAAGCCAATCTGGTGTTTTAGACAGGCAAAGTAACACAGCTTTATAGAGTTAAACAAATGTAACATAAAAGAATGCAACACATCTTTGCATCGTTAAATATTCCACAGCATAAACAAAATCTAACACATCTTAAACTAATATTCCACAACAAACAATATCTGACGCATAACCAAGAATGAACCTTCTTCAATTTTTGGATGTCCAATAACCAATATTGTCAGGAGAGTTTTTTCAATAGTAAGTGGCTGCTTTGACAAGCTAGAATGCTTTACCTGTAGGTACTGATTTATTTATTTATTTATTTTAGGAAAATCACTGCTTGTTTTATTTGTGAGAAAGAGATGGACTCTTCTAATGGTAATCATTGAAATTTTCTTCAAGGAAAGCATTGATTTGGACTTGCAATGATTTCATCATTGACCCAGTTACCCTGGAAGTACAATGCCTCGCATAAAAGCAGAGTTTATATGACAATTTAGTTCCATCAAGTAAAATTATACTTTAAATTAGAAAGATGATAAAGTCTATATTAATTGAATTTACATCTGAGACAATAAATATTATAAAACCACCTTTTAATATAATTTGCTCTTCTATCCTAGGATTTTGAAAATGATGGTTTTAAACTTGATATCTGATTTTAAAGATGTTTTTAGGGTTAAGTTCTATAGTTTTCTGTGATGGGGTATTTGTGAGAAAATGCTCATAAGATATTTTAGGCTGTTTTAGATTTCTTCCAATGTACAATGAGTATATTTTCTTTGCTCCAGATCATCAGAAATCTTAGATTCTTACCTCACAGGGAAGAAATCCAGAATCAATAAAACTTTTGATTTAAGAAGCCTAGAATTGCCATATCATATGGAATATTACACCTGGAAAATACAATGTTCTTCTCTGGCTTCCTTTGATAAGCCTTGTCATCTATAAATTTGACATTTGTATAAAATACATAAAGGCAGAAAATTTAAGCTGAATTGTTATTAAATTCCTGCAAATGAAGTCACTAAATTATAATAGTAAAGCATTACTATGTAAATTGGAGCTAATTTTACAATATCCCTATCTAATTATTTACAGTGTATGGAATTATGGCACTGTTAAGCAGGACAGGATGTTGTGTGAAACAGTGTGTTTTTAATTTGAGCCATTTTTGCTTCCTGTGATTTTTTTTAGTTATAGTAAGCATGGAAAATGATTTAGCATGGAGAAAACAAGGGCAGATGTCTCCTTCATTGTGTACTCAAGGACTTAGCTAATTAATATTTTCCATGTGCTTCAAGTGCAGAGATGGAGATGCACTCTCTTCGGAGGTGCACAAAGCTTCCCTTTTTTTTCCAGTCTGGCAGAACAAACTACAAAGATTTGCTCCAAGGAATATTTTTAAGAGATTTGTTTTGAGAGATGAAGGGCTGGCTCTCTGAGTGTGAGGCATTCTAAGTGGTCCTAAGCCTCCAGCTGTGTTTCTCTCCAAAAAGGGTTAGAGAAGGCCCCTTGCAACATGGCCTCACAGAATTACCTTTGAAACGGTACTTAAGGAAAGACTTGGAGAAGAAGACAAGACCACTTTCCATCCAGAGAAGAAATCACATTGAATAAACAGTTTTAGTGAAAGGTCGCTGAATGCTGCTTTAAAGGGACCTCCCTCTTCCTAGATAAGAAAACAAAACAAAACAAAAAAACTCCACCAACAACAACAGCATTTGGATTCATTTATGGAGAGCTGACTGCTTCCTGTTGCCCCCACATCTTAGTTTTATCCTTCCTATTACTAGGGGATTTCATACAAGCTAAACTGTCGGCATATGAAAAACCTCTCTGCCAATGAGATGATTTTTTTTTTTTCTTCAGAAAACCTTGCCAAGTTTATGAGCCAAGAAATAGCTGAATTATAATGCCTGGAACTTCAAAGAGAAAGAGGAGTGAACAGCACTAAATATTTTTGTAAAATACCTTTGACTTAAAATCCACAAGGACTGATGGATATGAGAAGAACAGAGTAAAAGTTTAGGGTGTGACAAGGTAGGGTGTGAGAATATCTGGAGATGAAAATAGCCCACAGGCTGAGCCCTCTTGCCTAGTTATTTTCCATTCTTAGCTTGGGAAAGTGACTATTAATTCAAGGGGGAAACATGTCAGATGAACAGGACCTTGCTGTTTTCTCTTGCTTTAACACATTTTGCTCCTTCTGTGAGCCACATGATTTTGAGAGAGCAGCAGGGCTCTTTGGGAACATCCCTCTAAGTCTCTTGATCATTGATTATATAAGAATAAGAAAGACAACGTTTCCCTCATTTTCAATTCTTTGAATATCTTTATTCTCACTCTGAAACTGCCATCAACTCTTACAAAGCCTGAAGAAAATGACCTTAAACTCGACAACATTTTACCACTCCCAGAGGACTGTGCTTTGCAGCAAACTAACAAGACATACCGCTTCCTAAATGTAGACAACAGTTTTATTCCAGGTCTCATTAGGAATTGAATTTACTAGTAACAGAAACAAGATAGAACAATGGATTGAGGTGGTTGGTTTCTCCCACGTGGAGGAAGTCTGGTGATAGGGGACCTTGGACCCTCCATGTTCCCTTTCACTCTGCTGCTTCAACAGCATTTAAATCATATTTCTTACCCTCTAATTGGCCTCCTAGCCAAAGATGGCTGTTGTCATACCGGTCATATCCAGGCAGGAATGATTGGGGACACAAAGCGATACAATTTGACATTCTTCTCCCTTTCATAATATTTCTTCAGAAGTTCTTCAGACAACATTTGCTTATATAATATTGGCTGTAAGTTGTTATTTGGGAATATCTTTGTTGTAGGTAAATTTGGAGAATTTGACACTAAGAAGGAAAAGTCATGGACTAGGGAAGTAGCTTTATATTAAAACATTTGTCTAAATGTTTGAGCTGCGGGATTCAATCTCCGCTGCCACTAAAAAAAATATTCAGGGGGATGGTGAATGGATAAGAAAAGTCAAGCTATTGCTGCACCTCTTAAAATGCAACTTGCCCTACATAGTTCCCTACATACTCCACATGCTTACAAGCATGGTCATTCTTGTTAGCCCATGCTCACTACTTAAAAAAACAAATACATTATCAATTCAAGGGCCTCAATTATGAATAATATATGGAATAAAAATTCAATCACATAAGCAAACTACTAATCACTCTTCTTAGCTATATTGAGAATGGCCAACTCATCCTATATACCTTTGCTCATTAGTTATTTATGGTTAAGAGACCTTGTTTTTTTATGATAGTGAGACACTAGATTGTCATGGATAAAAAGATACAAATAAGGCTGTTGAAAATCTCAACTCCAACACCAATGTTCAGAGATTTTTTTTTATTCCTATTTAAATTATCAGTTGAATTTCACACATTCGAAAATAATGAAGAAACCAAATCCAGTGCTTGTAGACAAACCCACACACAGAAGAAAATTATAGTTCATATAAGTGGAAAAAGGCAGAGGATTTCTTTTATTGTCTAAAAGTTGTCAAGAAAAGTGTCTTAATATTTCAGTGTGTTGGTGAGAATAATGTGGCAGTTAAAAACGAACAAGCATGGCAATAATTTTTTCCGTTTCTCTTTCACACCTTTCCTGGGAGCCCTAATAAACTCTTTAAAGAGCTAAATGCTGACGCCTAAGGAGCATCTTAGAAGATTCCAGAAAGCATGTGGATTGTGCCACCAGAAGAAAAGGATGAAACGTCTGACTTTACAATAATCAGGGCTGATGGCAAATACTTTCCTAGCATGAATGGGATCCTGGGCCCAAAACAGCACAACAAATGAAAAACTATGAAACTCATGAAGCAGTTATGTAATATAATGGCTCTTTCATTGAATAAGACCTCTTAAGGGTTCAGTCATACCCTTCGCTCAACCCAGTTTAATTTATCCAGGCCCTCCTCCTCCTCCTTCTTTCTTTCTTCCTTCCTTCCTTTCTTTCTTTTATATGTCCTTCTTTCTCCTTTCAAGTTTATTTGTATATTTATTGACATTTTATTTTATTTTTGAGATTACAATTACATATTTTTCCACTCCCCTTTTCTTCCTGCAAATTCTCCCATGTATTCCTCCTTGCTCTTTTTCAAATCCATGGCTTCTTTTTCTTCCATTACTTGCTGCTACATGTATAAACTATGTCCCTCTCAATCTTTTATAATGTCACTTTTATGTACTGTAATTTTTTTCAAGGCTAACCATCTGGTATTGTATAGCCAATTGGTGTGTTCTTCCCTAGAAAAGACTATTTCTCCCAACCTTAGCATCTCTTGGTTGTTCTTTGTGTAGGATTTGAGGCCTCATGGGCTTTACACCTTGCAGTTTGGAACATCTATTGTTCTTGTTCTGATCATGTTACTGAGACTTTATGAGTGTAGCTTCTGACGTTACAAGGAGACACAATCTCACAGTAAACACCCTAATCCTCTGGTTTTGTTTTGTTTTTTTTTTGCCACTCTCTTGAGCAATGTCCACAGAGCCTTCAGTGCAAGTGTTATTTAGTAGATGTACCATTGGAGCTGAACTTTATAACTGCATTTTGATTGATTGTGGTTTTCTGTGGTGGTCTCTGTCTGAGAGAAGTTTCCTTAATGTGGGGTGATAATTACACTTACTTGTGTGTATAAGGACAAATATCTTAGAACAAAATTAAGGATTATGATAGTTTAGTAAAATGGTGGCTGTAGATTCTTCTTCAACATCTATAATACCACTAGTTCTGAATAGTTGAATAGGTTTCCAGTACCAAGCGTGGTTTCCCTCTTGTTGAGCAAGTATTAAGTCAAGACCAAGTAAAGACTATTGGTTACCACCAAGGTATGTGTACCACTCCTGCACGCTTTAGGTATTGTGCCATGCTTGACTTGTTGTGGTTCATAGACATCACAGCTGTATAGAACTGTTGGTTGCTTCCCTCTTTTGGAAGCTCACATGTTACCTTCAGCTAAAATGAAAGCTAGTCTTCAGGGACAAAGCATTCAGGTCATTTCTAGATCATGGTACTCCTGACCCTCTGCATTAAGTGAACAATTTCTTTGGCAATAGGAATTTACCTTCCATCTAATGGTGACAACCAAGGGCAAAAGCAATAGCCTGTATGTTTTAGGAGTACCTTGGACAGTCTTGACCAACAATCCAAAAGAGAGATTCTGGTGCCACCAGAACCTCTGCAATAATGAACAATAAACTTCATTTCACTGATAACTGTCTCCACATCTCTGTCTTCCAGCCTCAGGAATGAGAATCTTTGTGGAGAAAAATTAAACTTGTAATGCTCATTTTCTTGTTTCTACAATGCTGCAACGATGGAAGAGACATGATGGATAAACCTGACATGGAGCTGGCTGGAAAATGGGTTAGGAATCAAGACAAGAAGCAGAGGTGCTGGAGAAAGATGACTGAGGCACTTGGCCTTGGGTTTCTCAGGAACCCCCATGGTGGCTCACTTCCACCCATAACTGGAATTCTGAGGGGGGCGTGGCTACCATCTTCTTCAGACTTCTGTAGACACAAGGTGTGCACATCTTGCACATACATTCATGCAAGCAAAAACTCATACACACAAAATAAATATTTTTTTAAAAGGAAAGAAGCATAGAAACCATGAAGCAATGATCTTTGTCTTTTATGGTTGTTTGGGAGAGAGCTATGAGTCACTCACTCATACATGAGAAGTGACAAAATGTCTAATATACCATGCATGAAGCATCAACTTAAAGTGTCAGTTTTGAAAGAAAAACTTAAAACAATTTAAGGTCACAATAATAATGAATATCACTTTAATGTATTTTGATAGTTCATAAGGTACTTGACCATCTTGTATAGCCTGGCTATTAAGATTATAAGAAATGTTTATTGTACAGCCCCAAAAAAGTACTGGTTAACAAGGTGTTTGGTGTATAAGACACCCAGAAAGAGAGATTATCTGAATTCAGTCTAAACATGGCTTACAAGTGCTATCAACTTAATTTTACATCTAAAGGTTTCCATTTAGCCATAAATACTTTCATATCACACTTGGACCAAGCAACTCAAATTGATGAAATTTAAAAGTCTGATCTGTTCCACAGTAAACATTTCTGTTTTCAAGTTTTGACGCACATTTTTTTTCTTCATATAACATGTGTATGAAAAATGTCACCATTCCTGGATTTACCAGGAGAAACATAATGTGATTCATGTGCACACTTGTGCATTTGTGTGACATGTTTATTTTTACTAAATACAAAGGGTTGGTATAAACATCTGATATAATTGTCCTTCAAAGAAACAAATTTGCTGGATGATGGTGGTTCATGCCTTTAATCTCAGCACTTGAAAGACAGAGACATGAAGATCTCTGTGTATTTGAGGCCAGTCTGGCCTACAGTGTGAATTCCAGGACAGCCAGAGTGGTAACACAGAGAAATCCTATCTCGAAAAAAGAGAAAGAATTTTAATGTTTTAACTGATGCCAGAATTTGAAACTTATGTAAAATATCATAGGACTTACCTTTCAAAATTCCCAAAACCCATTAAAAAAACATAGTGATGCTTGACAAATTACATTTCACTTAAAAACAGCACGCCCCCCCCCCCAGATATCTCACTCACTGTACCAATTTTAGTTTCAAGAAATTTTTCTCTCTCAAATGAAGTGCACCTTCATACATAAAAATGTGTCTTCTCAGAGGATGTTGGAAAGGTTTTGAAGGCAATTACAAAAAGGGAACATTTTAAAAAGATTTTTAAATAAATGTACTATTGCAGTATGACTCTGGGCTCCTGGAGGACTGTTATGAAGTGAGACACTCACAGGAGAATGAACCCTGATGGGTTTCTTTTTATAAAGCAATCGTCTCAGGTATGCCATCTGTTGAGCCTTCCTGATTCTGTCAGACAGGAATATTTTCATCATTTCTTCCTTAGGGAGAAGGCAAGGCACACAGACCTGGGTATAAGCTTAGAGAGTATGGGAAAGCTACTTAGGTATATCTCATAATAAAGAAGAGAGAAAATCAGAAGAGAAACAAAATGTAAGTGCTAAAAGACAAGAATGAGATGGGGCAGTTACTTGTTCTAATACTTATCAGGTATTACTTCGAATGCTCTTGTTGGCCATACTTGAAGTTGACCGTTTACCACAAGCCAATCGCCATGCTTGTTACCTGAAGCAGTAAGTGGAGCTAAATGAGATGTCATTGAGAGTGTCTTCCAGAGGAGCAAGGAAGAAGTGTTTCCTGTAAGTAAAGGGCCTGGACAGTGTTCAGATCTGTGTTTCTATGAGTTGGTAGTTATGGTGTCTTCATACCATGAAACAAACAGAAACCAGCACCTCAAGAGATTTTTCAGAGTCAGCAAGTTCAGACACATCTAAGATACTTTCTGAGAGAATGTGGACACTCTGTGGCTATGTTCCCATACCATATAATTCTGTCAATTGCATCCCATATTTTGTTATGCCCTTGGACTACCTCTTAAGAGTTCAAAGCACATACCCGGGATAAAGAGAAGTACCAACTCAATGCCAACTCAATTAGAGTGACACTAGATAGCCACAGTGGTCAGAGAGTGCTGTTTCATTTGATTGGCTTTCCTTTTAATACTGAAAAAACTTTGTGCTTAAATGTCTGGATTATGACTTTTGCCCCCAGGATCTTAATGGCGCCTATATCATGATAGGTCACCAATGGGAATTAACTGCATATTAAGAAACTTCTCTACAGACTACATTTTTTAGATTTTTTTAAGTTAGCATACCAAAGAATGGGTATTATTATGGCATTTTTATATACACTTTTGTCTTAGGTAAGGTTTCTAATTACATCACCCCATCCATAACTATCTACTCTATTGCCCCTTCCTAGAGAGCTTTATCCTTCCAGAACCCTTTGCTCTGTACCTAACCTCAGTGGTTCTAGGAATTCATACCATACTTGTCTTTCTGTGTCTAGGTCACTTCTCTCAGGATTTTTTTTCATTTCCATCTGTTTATTGGGGAATTTCATGAAATTTAATGGTACAGTAATATTTCATTATGTAAATATACCACATTTTCTTTATCAAATCATCTGTCATGGAATATATAGTGTTTTTTTTTTCCCAGATTTCTGCCTATTATAAATAGAGCAGCAATGGCCATGACTGAGAAAGTGTCTCTGTAGTACAATAAAGCATCCTTTGGATATATGTCCAAGAATGGCACAGCTGGATCTTGAGGTGAGTCAATATCCATCTTCCTAAGGAACCACCACATTCATTTCCATACTGCAATAGATGAGGGATGAATGCCTATTTGAATTATCTTTCAGCAACCATAGAAACTAAGTCCTCAGTAAATGAATTTATGTCTAAGCATTACACACACATCAAGTAATTCCCACTGAGCACGTACAGCTGTGAGCACAGAGGCAGAACGTCCACTCCCATTCTTGCCTTTTATCAAAGCATTGTGATGTTCCTTCTGTCAAGTGATCCTGAATATAACACATATATACTATTGGTGTTCCTACAAAAGAGATATGAGTGTTCCTTCTCTTCTACCATCTCCTCCCCTTCTGCTTCCATTCCGTTTAGATTTCTGTTGCATGAATCCTAATTGATCTTATAATAAAAACCCAGAACCAGATGTTGGGTTAAATGTTGAAAGATCAGAGAAGCAGAGAAACAAACCAGTAGAGAAACTTCTCACCACTACTGAATCTTCAGGTCAAAAGGGGAAGATCTTGTCTCCATGAATCCTCAGACTGAGTGCCTCTGAGTCTTCAGCCATAAAGGGAAGGGAGGGCTGAACTCCTGTCTTCCTCCAGTTTTATATTGCTTTCTCTGCCCAGCATATCACCTCCTGTTTCAACTTTTCTAGTGCTGGGATTAAAGGCATGCATGCTTCCCAAGTGCAGGGAGCAGAGACATGGGATCCTAAGTACTGGGATGAAAGGTGTGTGCCACCAATGCCTGGCTCTGTTTCTCTTTTAGACTGGATTAATGTTGTGTAGCCTGATGTAGCCTTGAACTCACAGAGATACATCTGCCTCTGCCTCCTGAGTGCAAAGATTAAAAAGTGTGCCACCACTGCCTGGCCTTCATGGGTAGCTCTGTGGCTGACTCTGCCCTCTGATATTCAAGCAAGTTTTATTTCTTAGAGGATACACAAAGTATCACCACAGATTTCCATCCTTCAACAGTGTTCCCAGTTCTTTAGGGAGACAATCCAGGGTATATCCCCTAGGAATCCACTTTCCAATTGGTCTTTTTGCTTCATGAGAGCCCTATCACTGATTCCTCAGAGTTTAATACCTAGACAGATGCACGTGCTCTATTAAGGGAGAAGTGCTGTGGAACATGGTGCGCTGAATGCCAAGACTAATCTCCTATTCCATAGATGGCAGTAGTCTGTCTTGGTTGACTAAGCAATTCCCATGTAGCTTTTGCTTAATGTCTGACTAACTAGAGGGAGGAGGACCTTGGTCTATCTTCCTCCTTTTGTGACTTCCTCCTTCTGCACTTTATTTGAAATTATGAGTGAGTGTGATTTCAGATGAGAAACATTTAACAGTGAGTCAGGGAGATGAAATTTCACTGAGAAGCAGAACACAGGAAGAGAAAATGTGTGAAAACTCACGTTGACTGGGTTGTCTTGGTAGCTCGTAAAGCAGGGAAAGGAAATTCCCGCACAGTGGGTTTTAATAAAATTGGCAAGCTGGGATGTGAGGCTGTGTGAGAATATCGGTGAGGAATACAGAGACAGAAGGCAAATGGAGGAATTGTAAGGACCTTTTCTTAACTTGGACATTTTCCCCTGAACCTAATTTATTCTCCAAATGAGTTCCCAGGAGAGAACAGTTTTCCTATGAATCTGCAATAATAGATTTTAGAGGATAGAGATACATCTTACAATACAAGAAGTAAATCAAATACTAGGCAGTATTAGGCTTTGGCATTAGAGATTTCTATGAAGAATATGGACTTATCTATCTATATATATACTAAAGAGTACATGGGCATTCAGATTCCCTGGGGAGAGAAAGCGAGGAAGGGTCATTAATTACTCCATAAAGAGATGCATTGTGCAACTATATAAAAGCCACACTTAAAAAGATTTACAAATATCATTTGATTTTCATGCAACTTCTCTGGACATGTGAAGTCTGCCATATAAAGTATGACCATTACATAATGGCCACAAAATTCCTATTTCCTTATTTCTCATTTTATCAGTGAGCTATCACTTTTTTTATTTGTTTTATCAATTATTTTTGTTTCTACCTACTACTATCTTGTTATTAACAGTGTAGCTCAATGATAGAGTATCTGCCTAATAATCCCAAGGCCTTGAATTTAATCTCCAGTGTGTGTGTGTGTGTGTGTGTGTGTGTGTGTGTGTGTGTGTGTATGTGTGTGTGTACCCACACGCTCAGGAGTGTTCACTTGTGTACACACATACACACATATGTGTGTTATTAATACTTAGAACCATTTGTGATATCCATTGGGTACTCTATAATTTGTTTACTGAATAATAAATGACCATGAGAGGCTGGGAGAACTTAAGTTACATGAAGAACCCACTAGAATCACAGCTGGCAGCCATTCCAGAGTTCCTTCATTTATCAATATTAACATAGCTCTTGTTTGCTTAGCTATCATAAGTAGTGTGTAAGAGGTGACATGCCTCCAGAGGAGGCTCCTGAAGACACTGAATGCCCCTATGTAGCAGAATTCACAGTGGGAATTACAGGGAATGTTAGTGGGCATAGCTGCTATAACACTTAACTTTGAGAAACATGTAAGAAGGTCCCTTCCCAAATTAAGTCTTTTGGCTTTCAAGAGTCAGCCAATTCCAGAGTGAGGGGGCAGCAACGCCTCTATCGTGTGCTTTGGGTTTCTGTAGCTGGCTCAGAAAGGGTACACCAGAGAATCTGCTAGAGATCCAGGCCAGCTGGCTAATCTCACAACGTAAGGTCATTTGACTACTATGCCATGTCTACCACTGTTTCCTCTCTTCCAGGGATGACCACGGGCTTAGGCACAAGGTGTGAACAAAATGCCTATTTTGTCCCAAATCTCTATTAAAAGAGGGGCAAAAGTAGCCTAAATCCTGTGTCCCGGCATGCACTTGGTTGTGGTGGAGTAGGAAGGGGCCGGCAGCCCCTGCTGTTCGCAAAGGGGTCTCTCCTAGAGCGCTGCTCATATTAACCACTTCAGTGTTTTGTCCCCGCTCGTTATCTGTTCTTCTTAAAATCTTTATTATTCATGGATGCCAAAAAATCCCATCATTAACCCATCATAAATATTCATAACACTTTGCAATTGTGTGCATTTCATTTAGCCACTTGGCAAAACTTCTCTGAAGTACTAAGGTTTTAAGGAAATCTAGCTAATGAGACTAGAGCTCAGGAAATACAGGGTGGCCTTTACTCTGTGTTATTTTATTTTAACCTGAAAACAAATGCAAAATATAAATAATAATTAAAAGAGATAAGCAGGGGAAGTGCTCCCTGGCAAAGAAGAGCCGCGTATCCCCTGACTTTGTCTTGACTGTGTCCTTGTGTCTATCAGAAGAAAAGAGGAAACTCTGTTCTACAGGAAAGGGCTTGTGAGTTTGTACTACTAACGGGTTTACCCAGCAGCCCCCAGAGGGAAGATAAATCCTCTGCTTCGGTCAACAGGAACCTGTCTTCTCGTGGTTTGTACAATTTCTGATGTCGGGTTGAAGCTGAGATAAAAGGAGCCCTTTTCTTGAACTTATTATACCAGCAGCCACCCAGTTTTAGTGGCTGAGAAAGTATTATACCCATCTCACTCCTTCTTCTTCTTCTTCTTCTTCTTCTTCTTCTTCTTCTTCTTCTTCTTCTTCTTCTTCTTCTTCTTCTTCTTCTTCTTCTTCTTCTATTTCACTTTATCTGAACTATGTGCTCTCCCATCAGTATGGAGAGCTTGGCATGGAAGGAAAAGAAAAGCCAGGAAATTTCCACTGCAACCAGATGGAACTGGAATAATGTACTTCCTGCTGCCGTCCCTCCCAGTTGGGAGACCGTTTGTCCCATAAATTCTTGCCTTGAAATGTCTTTCCTGCCTTTCAGCTTAAAGGATCTTACCACTGAAACGGACTGTTTAAATGGTATAAGCTTGGAGAAGAAAATACATCTACCAGTTGACGTGGTCCCTGCCTGCACTTGTTTAGGATCTGTCCATGCCACTACTGACAACGTTTATGCTCGATAATGAGTTGCTTTTCTAGCATAACGGCTAACAGGTGCCGGGAAACGTTGGGAGCATTTGAATTTTCTCAGTAAATTCTATTTCCCCCCGAGGGTTTCTACAGTGTAGGAGCAAGTAACCACCAATGCAAGCACTAGACTGGCTGGTGGCGAACATCACTTCGTTAGGAATGTCACCTGTTAATAGGGAGCACACTAGGTTCCCAAGCAGAGGACCAATTAAGGAAAGTTCTCTGTGGTCCGGTCTGTGGAATTAGACTGAGATCTTCCAACTATTGATTCTTGAACTCATTTGTGGTAGTGTTCAGCATGTCTCTCATTGTTTGCTAGACCATCTAGAAGTCTCTAATTAGAGTCTTTCATAAATTGTCTCTCTGTTAACTGATATGGGTTATCATCTGGGAGAAAGGACTGTCCCCACTATTTACTTTATATTCAACCCCATAGAAAAGATCTGTACCTTCAAGAAAATTAAGTGTGCTGTTTTATAGGATTCATTTTGTCAATTTATATGTGACCTTTGAAATACAGTACATTTCTTCAGCGTGTTATATATTAAAATTCAAAACCAGGTCTTAAATTCTAGTAGTTTTAATTACTCCCACTGCGCCTCCATTGCACTTTCTTCACAACCTTCTCAGCTCATCATATTTGCTTAATAAAGTATTTTGCTTGCAAGGAACTATGATTCATTCAGCGTCACTCAGGTAATGGCTTATTTTAAGGATGCCTATGCTGTTAATGGAGCCAGAATCTCATAAACTTTTCCAAGTAGAAGCCAGACAGTGGCCTGGCAGTGAGTCCACTGTTGCAATGAGAAAGGGATTCTGAGATTAAGGACATGGTTCTAAGAAAATGAAGAGCTGAAGCAAGGCTTTGCCAAAGAGATGCACCTGGGGATCACAATGCGGATCTGCTCTGTTTTCCCTCATTCCTGTCTCTTCTGCTTCATTCTGCTCACATTACCTGGTAAGAGGAATATAGCATCATCCCAAATAGTTACTCCTAAAAAGAGAGACATGTCTCTCCTTGTCAGGACACAACATTTCTGTTTTGTGAATTTCCGTTGTTGTTGCCTACCTATATGTCAGGTGCCCGACCTCTGTCCAGTGAGCTAGCCCATGCATGAAGTGACACAGCTTCCATCAGCTTCATTACACTGCCCAAGTGAACGGCATGGCAGACTCTCTAGCTCATGTGAACAAACTGAAGATGACTTGGAGCTTTTCCTGGGAGAAGCCAACCTCTTACTAAAATATCCCTGTGCTGTGTCCCAGTGCTGTCGATGCTCCATCCTTACTCGATACTGTGTCCTGTGGGTAATTTTGGGTGAAGTGACATTGGCTGACACTTACATATGGTTTGATATCATTTACTTCCCGACAGGGGAATTCTTGAGGATTCGGGGTTCTAAGATGTACATGGTAGGGAGCACCGTCTGCTCTTCCAGAGGACCAGGGTTCGATTCCCAGCACCCACATGGCAGCTAACAACTGTCTGTAGTTCCAGTTCCAGGCAAACACCTAGGCAAATAAATAAATAAATAAAGTTTTAAAAAAAAAAACAGACAGACAAGCAAAACTCTCTGTGCATGGTGGCACTTTCCTTTAATCCCAAATACCTGGGAGGTAGAAGCAGGCAGGTCTTTATGAGTTAGAGGCCAGTCTACTCTACAGAGTGAAATCCAAGACAACCAAGGCTATACCAAGAAGCCCTATCTTGAAAAAACAAACAAACAAACAAAACACAACAACTAAAGAGTTATAGTAAAGTCAACAATCCAGTATTATATGATATGAAGGCTAAACTTTATTTTACGATGAGGCATTGCTGTGACCTCCCTCTCCGCATCTCTCTAAGGAACTGGAGCTGCTTTTCCTGGGAGGAAGAAATAAAACACCACAGCTTCCACAGGGACAAGCTGTTTGGAGAGATGAATTTGCTTTCTGGTTTCAGAGAGATTTGTGCTATTTTTGAAATACAGAAAGCTAGCCTCTTTAAACTCCTCCTCCTCCACTGTGTACTTCTCAAGGTCTGAAACAGGTACCACAGATACTGGGGAGGAGAGAGGTAGACAGACACAGGCATGGTTGGCATCCACTGCTCCTGCAGAGCACTTACAGGCACACAGCATGACTAGGCTTCAGTCTCTCAGGTGCATCCCTCCCATGGAATTAACTATCTACAGTTAACTAGGTCATCCACATTCTGGGAGCACAGACATGCTCAAACACAAACATGTAAGGTCAAGTACAATTTTGTGCTGGACAAAGACCTGTCTCTGCATGAGTTTGTCACCATCACTTCAGCCCCGCTTTGATCTGTTTCTGCTTGAGCCCATGTATTTGAAGACACAGTAGGTTAGAAAGAAGCCAAGAAAACAACACAGTTCTCCACTCAGGAGGCAGAGGCAGGTAGATCTCTGTGAGCTAGTGGCCAGTCTGGTTGTTCTAGAGTGAGTTCCAAGACAGCCAGGGCTATTACACAGAGAAACCAATGTCCCCCAGAGAGGGAGGGGGGAAGAAAAAGGAAGAGAGAGAAAGAGAGTGGAAGGGGAGGGGAGGGGGGAGGAGGGAGGGGAGGGAGAGGGGAGAGGGAAGAGGAAGACATCAGCTTTTTCTTGGTAAGTCTTTTTCTCATTATTTTAAATTATATTTGGAACACTGCTTGTAGAAGATTATGTTTACTATTGTGTATATAACTAGTTGTCCTGATGTCAGTTACTGTTGCTTTCTGTCTGTCTTCTGTTTCTTCATATTATTCTACACAGTATTTGTCAATAGCCGGAGAACCTACGTTTCTCTTTCCTCTCCATGGTGCTGTCAGAATTGGGCCAGAGAAGTATGGTGTGTGTGTCTGCTTTGAATAGCTTAGTAAAGGAGGCTGATGTTCCCAGTAGGCAGAGTAGAAAGGAGGTAGGGGTGGAGGGGGGGTACGCTAAGATGAGGCCAACCAAATGAATTCCATCTAAAACTGATTCAGCTTGCAAATAAACGCACTTGCTAGTACTGAATTCCTGATACTTTCCTCACCTCTCAAGTCAAGTTTAAAAAAAAATTGATTCCACGCCAGTTACAAGGGGCAGAACTGTCACTTATCAGGGAGATTAACTTGCTGTGTTGAATACTGACAGGGACTAAGGAAGGGCAGGAACCACTCAGAATGGCGCCACTCTAATGCATGGTAACTCAAAATCAGAACCAGGAGTAAACCAAGTGTGTGCCATTTATACCAGCTCTGTGTCTAGACTAAGGGAACCCTGAAGAGTGAATATAAGGAATTCCCAAATCAAGAAGAAATTTGGTCATGTCTAAAGCATCTTTATGTCCAAACTTGTTAGACATTTGAAGGTACCGACTTTAGTCCTTCAGCCTCAGAATCACACATCCCATGCTGCGCCAGCTACACCAGTCAAAAGAGGTTAATTGTAATAATGGTTGTACTTGGCCTTGGAACACTGGGTCACTCTCTGGGTAGGGAATAAGTATAATTGAAGGAAAGACAGACACCAAGGATCCCTAATGCCAAGTGATGCTTCTGCCAGAGCAGATGGTGCCCCTGTACAGCTGAACTCTGGGAAGTCCCTACAGTGTGGTCAGATATGCGAATATTGTCGTGCTTGGCTGGCCAAGGCCCAGCATGATTTCTTTAAACTGCCACATTTTTGCCCTATGGCTCTAGATGTTATCAGACTGATTTCAAATATGTCTAACATAATTCTCAGTGTCTTTTGAAATGCCACATTGCTTAGAACAGACAATGCCTTGAAAAAGAAAAGCTGCGATGAATACATAAAATTAGAGAATGTAAAAAAGTCAGAGTGTGTTTATGTAGAGTGTTGGGAAGGGCAAACACCTGAATAAAGTGACAATATAGAGTATAGTCACTCTTCCCTATCTTAAGGTTTGGCACCTACAGTTCAACCAACCACTGTTTGGAAATGCATTTGTGCTAACAATGCAGACATTTTGCTTACCATTATACCTAAACAGCACAATAACTATTTACAGGGCATTTACATTGTGTTAAATATTGGAAAGAGTATAGATATGATTTACAATATGCAAGAAGATGCCTGCGGTTTTATAAAAACGCTACAGTGTTTCATATACAGCACTTGTGCATCCATAGATATTGATTTTCTCATGACTCCTGAGTTCTGTCTAGATACCTAGGATTAATTAAATGTTCCCCAAGTTTTAGAGATAAGTTTGAATATGTCCAAAAGGCATGTGATGACGTGAGAATTAGAGAAGAAAGTTACATCAAAGAGTGATTGGGGGTATAACCACCCACTCACAAATAAGTACCTGGAAAGCGTCCCAGTCCTTTTCGCCCGATTGCGGGGCTTTGGAAACTTCCTTTAAAAGGGGATAATCATATCATTTGTTTTTCCTTCAGCCCTGGCTTTTAAGTTCTTAGAAATGGGGAGTAACAGAATGGGGCCTCTGCCCAAATCCTAGGCAAACTTGCCCTTCCTTTCCTGATGTTCCCTGGACAAAGCAGCTTGCTGGGCTCCACTCCTCTGAGAGATGACAATCCCCCTCTTCCCACTCTTCCACGAGTGTTGGAGAGAGCGGCTGGTTTGTATTTTATTCTTCATGCCTTTGAGATCATGGGATGATATACTCTCTATAAACCACAAAGCCTATTACTATTTTAAGTACCTGCATCTTTCCAGAAGGAACACGCCGGCTCCCCGCAGGAGAAATAAATGGAGCCTGCTTTCGGGCTGGCACACTGTCTTTAGTAAGAAATAAAGGAAGACACAGACTGTCCTGTTCTCTCTGCTGTGGAAAATGTGTCTTGATCTAGTAAAGCAGAGCACATATTTTAGAGGCGGTACTTGTCATACTCTGCTACACAAATCACGGGGCCTTTCCCAGGGCAGGGTATGAAGGTGGGGGGAGCAAGCTTTGAACATACACATGCACACACACACACACACACACACACACACACACAAAAGGTGAAGATAAAATTCACTTTCAGGGATTTGTGTGGGAATGAACTTGTTCTTTCTCATTTTAGGGTGTTGTTTCATGGATGTAAAGGAAAAACAATTACACCGGCTACTCACATTTTCAAGCCCACATATGTGCACTTTGAGGAAGCACCTGGTACTTGTGAACAAAACAGCAGGAAAAAATATTTTGTTCTATTTTCCTATTGTCATCTCTTTGAGATTTTTTTTTCTGTCCCTCCCTTTGTGTTCTTGTTAGAATTGACAAGCATCCGTGTGTTACCAAGTAACATGGAGTTCTTGCTTGAATAATCATGATGAAAATCCAGGGTAATTCAAAGCATATTATTGACTCAGAGAACCACCCACTGGATTGGATTCTTCTGATGAACACTGATTGACAGCATCCTTGAGGTGGTGTTTTTACACCAAATGGTCAGGTCTGCCGATGGTCCTGTTTTGGCTCTCGCACTGGCGTCTATGCCCAGGGTTGTTATAATAAGGGTAATAGTTAGGAAGGTTTCTCTCATTGAGGAAACGGAAAACCTCCTGTTCAAGTAAAGACCAACAAAACAAAAGGAAACACAATCCTCAGCAAAGGACAAGAGAAACTAGCAGACTGTTTTTCTCTTTCTTTTCTTTTTCTCTGTTATCCACCAGCCTTCAGTTTTGATACCAGCAATGCTGTCATTGGCCGCAATATGGCAGAGCTCTGGCATGCTTAGAGTGAACAGGCATATTTATATAAGCAATGGAATCATACTTCCCTCTCAGTGTGTGCAGAGGCCATTTGAAGGAGTGTAGCCACCTGTGATGGAAATAACAAATGGTTTCTTATGTTGGAGCAGGCTAAACATGAGGCCACTCTCCCTATTTCTTTTCCTTGGTCCTAAGAATTCAGTCCAGAAATGCACCATGGAAGGGTAAAACATGCATTCTGCTTGGGAACAGGAAGGAGACCGAAGGCTTACCTGGAAATATTAGGTGCATAGTGAGCCCAGGATTTGTAACTAGGTACCAACATTTTCAGAAGTCTAGATTGACGAATCATTTCTTCTGCATACTAACTAACACCTGGCAAAGCCTTTGACTGCTTCCTGGGCAATGCAAGTTCCTGTCTTTTTCTTTTTAATCTTAGGCATTTCCTTATTGTCTGTTAAAATACAATAAGGAACAGAACTAGTACAGCTTCACCACTCAGAATCACAGCAGTAATAACTCCATCTTAAACATAGCCATATACAGGTATTTAGCCACTGAGTAACTTTATAAAATGAAATGTATGACACTAAAAACTGACAGAGAATACTGGCCTGATTAGTTATTTATGATTTTTAGAATATCTCTTTTCCAAAGGGAAAATATAATGCTTTTCACAGCAGTTTTATAGTGCTTTTTTAGAGGATTGTAATATTATTAGCTGAACATGAAACTAAGATTTGCAAAAAAAATTCTCTAAGAAGCTGTTTTGCAAACAGTTCCCATGAAACCCTTGCAATCAATGAACAATTTCTCAGAAATACTTGAACTTTTATAGACCTATATTTACTATGAGATATGAGATTCTAATGCACGTGTTTTATTCACAAAACACATGCCAACCTAGATATTAAATGTTGTGGTGGAATGTTCTCTGTATGCTGAAAATAAAGGAACTGTTTTGGCCTATGCACAGCACCGTAGAAGTGGGTGGAGAATCAGAGGTCAGGCAGGTAGAAAAGGGTGGAGTTAGTCAGACACCATCTGACCCCCGAAGGAGGAACATGTAGAGGTAGGGGCTGAGCCACGTGGCGGGAAGATTAATAGAAATGGGTTGATTTAAGATGAAAGAGCTAGCTAGTAATGTGCTTGAGACATGGGCCAAACAGTATAAAGGATATAAGCGTGTGATTCATTTCTTTGGGGGACAAAAGCCGCCACATGGACCACGTTCCAAACCTCTGCCACAGCCCAGGTCACAAACTTCCAGGCTCAAACAGGCCCCAGAAAATGTCCCCTGTGATTCTTTATTTTCAATACCTAAGATGACCACAAATTCTAAATGCATCATTGCCAAAAATAAGTGTGGTTCCTGTGACATTACTAAATGGCCCATAATCTCTGGTCCAGCTTGCTTCACTATGAGTGTGGCTAGCATTTTTTTTTTTTAATTCAGTCTCCATAGAGACTGTCGAAAATTGTCAATGCTGACTATATTTCAAATCATCATGGTGGGGTATTGAGAAAAATTTTCAATTAGCAATAATCATGACTCGGATAAACCTCATTGGCTATGATACTGCCACTGCGCAAAGCTAAGTGTGGCTAGCATTTTCTATTGAGACCTGTTTCCTCAGCCAAAGCTTGAAGGTGTGATCAAATTACCCATCAGTCTGCATGTTCTATGCTTTGTTTAGTTTCTTCTATCATGTTTGTATGTATACAATGTACCTCTCCTTTACCAAGATTCTGGACTGCTTAATGGAGATACAGCTTTGGATTCAGGAGCAGTTATATGATTTATATAAAATGGAATCTGAAATTGTCATCATTTTTCATTGCCCCTATATCCTCAGAGGAAGAAGTGACAATTTCTGCAGACCAACATATTCAAAACTTGTTTATCAACACTCATATTGTCTTGGATTCTCTTACATTCACAAGCATCTTTGCAGCAATCATAAAAAGACACCCCATGACCTCATCTCTCTTAAAGCCTATAGTGCCTTTTCACTTACCAAGTTTTCAATTTTGTAACACACTTCTAATCTCATTTTGATTATTGTTTAGATCATTTCCATTAACTTGAGTTCCTAATCTTAAAATCCTTGACCTTCCTTACTAATTGAAAAAGCAAGCAAATAAAATCAAATCCAAAAAACCATCTATTTGTGCACGCTATAGAGACCTGAATTTTATACAATTATATTATTATTGCTAAGTTTCCATGTAAAGTCTTCTTCACACTGTAAACTTTGAAAGTATAGGCTTTGAAGACCATTCCATACAGCACTGACTGAAAACAATGTCATGATTGCTTTGATGCTTTGGAGGATGATGGTGAAAATGGCAATGAGTTCTGGTTAGAAATGTTACACACATAGTCCAGTACATCTTGTTAAAAACATGTCTTGTTTTTCATTCTACAAAACTGTCATTCTTCTTTAAAAAACAAAGTTATAGTAAATTACTAGTGTTTAGTGCCCTGCCAAATAATTATAGTAGAAAGGTCTTTGTGAGGATAATGTCAATATCAAATCATTAAAGCCATGTTATAATGCACATGAAGCGTCTATTATGCCAAATATTTGCTGGTTTTCACTCCACAAATGAAATTTTCTTTTTCTTTATCAATGTCTTTCTCAAAGGCAAAAATACTTCTTACTCAGATGCAAAATGGGCTTCACACTGCTCGAGGGGCAAAATAAGGCAAAGGACAGCGACAAGTCAAAGGTTTACTTCTACTACTTCTTCTAAGGTGAACGGTGACTGCTAGGCAATGCTTTTGGCCTTTCTCTTAGTGGGACAAAAATTATGTGTAAGGTAAAAATACAACATGTATACTCCTGAGGAACCTATGTCACTTAGGATGTACGGCTTGTCAAATTCCTTACTTTTAGGTTCAACTATAGGCAAGGCCAAAATCACACCATTTTCGCATCAGAACAAATATGCTTTTTTTTTTTTTAAATCCTGCATTCATTGATCTCCCAATACCTTCTCTTCTGTTTGTCATATTATCTTTTCTGTCCATAAAGGTTTTTTAATCAGTAGAGCACAATTAGTCCCTAAAATAAAGGCGTCATTCAAGGAAGAAAGAAGGAGGAGGAGGAGGGATTCAATTAAAATGATGAAAATCTTTAATTTTTATTTAGGTATACTTGTACGGACACGTGTATATACAAATACAGACCGTATGGGTTTGCGTGTGTGTGTTTTAATTTTTTTTTATACATTTTTCTTTTACGTTTATATAATGTCAGCATTTCAAAACAGCACTTGATGAGTAAGTGCAGAGGACTGCAAAGCAAGGAGGTACAAGCACAGGGCCACACAGAGCTGGACTTCACACCCAGACGCACACACAATGAGTGGCTTCAATGGGGTGTCAAGAGTAAGCATGGAAAACGGATTTTGACTCATGGGTAACCTCCAACATGTCAGTATCTATTAAACTGTACAAACAATGGGAGTGAGTCCATTGTAGGGAGATTTGTCTCACATCCGAGCAGCTCTGGGGTAAATGCATGGGAAAAACTCAGTGATGCCAAACCAGAGACAGACCTGCCCATTCACGGCTCTGGGGAAAAAATAGAATGTGGGAGGAAGGCAAGAGAAAAAGGGGGGGCAGGCAAACGAGGGTGTTGGTGGAGGCAGTTTTCAAAAGAAAAGCTGGTGACCGCAATGAACGGGAAAGGAGGGGTTTGAAACTGTTTTCCTAATTTTCTAAAACTAATAAAAATGGCTGCAGCCGTTGCTAAGGCACAGGAGAAAAACAGAGTCCCTGAAAGCCCACAGGTACTGTGACTCTTCTTTTCACAAGGACACAGAGAGGGAAACAGCCCCACTGAGCCTTCTTAAAGGGACTGGTCTGCAACCATCCTGAGTCTGAGCCGCACTTGATACTGACAAGACGTCCTGGGGAAGACGACCAACAGAAAACCAAACCAAAGTACAGAATCATAGTTCTCTGAACCTTTTCAAACCACATGCTTGGGGGTGTGGGGACAGGACCACAGAGCTCTGACATCAGACCTTGAAAACACAGAGGACAAAATAACAATCAAAGTAGGTCCTGTTGTTTCTGGTCCCAAGACGATGGAGCTGTAAGATTGAGTGGGTGATGATCACGTGAGTCCAGTATGGAGCAGTGTTCCAGTCACTTGGGACTTCTCAGCCATGTATACATTGGATGTTTCGAAGCCTCAATGCATGTTTTGTATCCTGAAAGTCTATTGTTCTCACTTACAAAAGACATAAGAATCAAATTAATACTTTATTATCAAACACTATATACAACAGAGATTGCTAATAATACAGAATTAAAGAACGCAGGGTTTTTTTTTTTTGTTTTGTTTTTTAAACATTTTAACTTTTCTTTCTCTGCCACCCAAGAAAGTACAGTACAAAACAATAGTCTAAAACTACCACGGACTGTTACCTGGTCTATGAAAGGATACACAGTATCCACTAAACAGACAGATCCTCATTCCCTGCTTTAGGTTGCAAAGGCCTTGACAACCAGGGGCAAAGGTCGCTGGGGTTTGACCAACATGGGCTGAGGGGGCTCCAGGGCTTCCCTTCATGCATTTGAATTGCTTTTAAAATTAAACCCACTACCAAGATGCACTGACATCCCAAGCCCACAGAGGATTGCAACAACACCACAAAAGGCCACCAGCGTTTTTTGGACAAGATAAAAACTGTCTGACACCAATCATCTTGGAAAGTCCACACAAGTGCACTAGCTATGATATGTCACTTACAGGTAGAAAAGCATATTGTCTACTGGTGTGGATAGATCTGATTTTTTTTTTTAACCTAATCTGCGGTGGCATGACAGTGACGTAAAAGGGTCTAATAATTGCACAGTGAAAAATGAAAGACAATGGCAGAGAGGGCCATGAGTAATTATTTCATCATTTGTTAGAGACAAAAGCTAGGAGAACCACAGAATTCACCATTTCTAAAATGACATTAGAACTACTAATGTCGTTAGGACTAACCAGAATTATTACAGGATCACTTGGTTTCCTTGGCTGTAGTACATGCAGGATTATTTTGGTTCTACTGATTCATCTTAGAAGGGATTTTTGTCCCCTTACTGAAATCCCACTAACCCACAAACCTGTAACTATTAATAAAAAGAATATATCTGGATATTACTGAGAGTGTTGAGCATATAAATAAAGGCAAAGGAATCCAATGCTTTGAAGTTTTGTGTCAGTGAAATGGTGGGCGCCTTCTGTGCTGAAATTCTGCCACTCCAGAGAAGTCTCAGATGTTGAGGGAAGAGGACCAGCAACCCCACTCACATGGATCAAGCGAGAGCAGACTCCCGTCGTCTCCACTCCAAAGGGACCAGGTAAGCCCAGCTCACATTCCAAAGTGTGCACAACTCTCTAGGGTGCAGTACGTTCACAGCTGCCTTCCACTCACATATTTTTCTAATTTGAAACTACTCACAATTCTAAGCAATTTCCGATTCATGAAGTCCATCTATAATGTGAACTCCTTTTTTTTTTTTAAAACATATACATCTTAAAAACGAACATATAAAAAAATCCTTTTTTTTTTTTTTAAATCTGGAATGCTTTCAATTTTCCACATTACATGATCATTGCATTTACTGACTTGCTTGTTTACAAAGGCATGGTTCCTATTGATGTCGTGCAATAGCAAAACAAGGCTAGATCACCTTTCCACTGGGCTGACACTTCCCCTGTCTAGGCTTTGGAATTTAAAGTTCATAATACCCCACCAGGAGAAACCCCACAGCTTGTGTTTCCTGGTAATCAGCTGGGACTAACCCCTTGGCCGTGCTAAGGTTCTTTAAACAGGGTCATCCTGTGTTCACTCTCCTGCCCCAACCCTACTATGAAACAAGATAATCACCCCATGTTTCTAAATGTATCAAGGGATACCTTTTCTCACAAGTTTAAATAGGACAAGCATATATACTCACTCTCAGCATAAAGTATATCTAAATAATGTATTTTCTATTCTAGTGGATTTTTAAAAAAATATTTTGTCAAAGTCTTTGGGACTCCATCTTGTTTATCTCCCACAGATAAACACATGTTCCCCCTACACTTTAGGCTATGTCAGAAAGGGAAAGAATATAAAATCAACAGTTGAATTTTTATTCCAAATTTTGGAATTTTTATTCCAAATTTCCCTTTAGCCCTCCCAAGCAGTGCTGGCTGACTCTCCTGGTGACAGGGGTTTGTGTCTCAGTCCCCTGCGATCATGGAGCATGGAGCAGAACGTGGGCATCGGGGTGGGAGTTGGGGAAAGGCCACAGCACACTGGAGCTCCAGCAAAGCCAAATCGCATCTCCTCTGGCCACAGACTTCCTTTCCTCATACATATTGTCCCCAGAGGAGCAGCCAAAGCTATTCCACTCTGTACTCATCAACCCTGGCTTGTCAGCCTAGGGGAAGGTCACTTTATTCATAAAAATGCCTCTTTGAGCTCCTAAAAAGAAAAAGAAAAATTGTAGCACCATGGTGATCTGTATTCAAAGGAAAAAAAAATTAGGTGTGCAACTCTAACAGTTACTAAAAGTTAGAGGCACTCACACCTCCCAGCAACAGATAGTTTTCTCAGTATACACTTCTGCATTAGCATCCCTGCATCCAACCCTCCTTCTGGGAGAAAAAGCTTCTTTGACACAGCACAGTTTTGCTGGCAAGAACGCTTTAAGACAGTCATATTCGATAAAGCAAAAACTAGTATCTGAACCTTTGAGAAGTCTCGCTCATTTCTACACTCCTAGAGGATATGGTGCAATAGTATATCTATTCTTAATTCCGCCCCTCTGGACCTGACATGCCAACACAATGCTCCACACAGTCACCTTACTCTCCTGAATGAAAAGGCATAAGTACTGTAGAAGAGGGATACCCTCTCGGCCTGGCCACTGCTGGCAGCATCGGCCACAATTCTTCTGTGTCTGCATACTGTGGACACCCTGAGCTTACAGAGGTGAGTTCTAGAGGAGAACGCACAGGGGGTGAAGACCCCCCCCACTGGTGTCACTACGACGACAATTTGGCATTTTCATCTGGAGTCCATTTAATCTGGAAGGAGTGAGAGACGTCAAGGACCAGGGCTGGGGATGGGGTGGGGCGAAGGAGGGCAATGACTAGTTTAGCCCCCAACAACCCCAGGTTGTTGCTTAGAAATTAGGCTGAAGGAAAGAAAACAAATATCTGACATCTGCCAAAAACCAATAACAAGTCCCTTCTTGGGATGAGCAGTTAGGTGGATCTCTGGTGTTCCAAGACCCTGATGTTTTCTGTGACAGGTGACGAGAGGAGACTGTGCTATAATGTCAAAAGCATCGCCAGGAGGAATAGTAGGATTGCCAAAAGGCGGCTGGGTATCCTTGGTGTCTGTGCCGCGTTCTCGCCGCGGGATGGCTCGGCTGACTCATGTACGGTGTCATCTGTTCAAATAGAAAGCACACATTCCAATGAGATTTCACATCCTTAATAACTCTCTTGCAGCAGCCTGCTGTTAACAGACCTCGCCACCCTCTGCAAAGTAGGGTAATGAACCCTCTGCCACCATTGACTTTCATGTCTGCATAATCACTCATTATTTACAGCAAACAAAAGGAGAGGCAGGGAAAATTGGACTTCCCTCACAATATTTATACTCTTTTAAAATTGAGGAGGAAACGGTGCATACAGTATAATATTTGCTGCATAAGCTAGTTTGATTTTTCTACCAGTCAGAAGCACTTTCCACAAAACTTGAGACAGGAAAAGTGTCTTTAAGTCTGCAGTGTGCCAGGGAGGAAGGTAACACTGGAAGGGGAAGGGAAGAGTTATGTGGGCATATTAGTGGTTAAGCAGACGGAGCTGCTCATTTTCTTCATTTTAGGCATTTCACAGGATTAGTGTTGAATGTTTGGTAGTTCGGTGCCTACATGTATTTTCAAATGTAAAAAATTAAACGCCAAAACAATAGTATTTTAAATAAACTATATATAATACCCAGTAAACTTCAGAAATCCTGTACCCACTGGGCTGCCTACAATTAGGAATCAATTATGGTGCTATTTCCATTACAGGCCCTGCATCTCCCAGATTAAATTACTTGAACTTGACTATTCTTATTTTTATCAGGCTGAAGCTTGGCACATAAATTATCAGTGTGGATGCAAATTTTCCTCTAAATAAAATGGATTAAGTGAGTTAAGCTTCTTTTATTTAGCTATAAAGTGCTCTACGAGGCTGCCTCTGACTTTGGATAGCCTCCCTGATCTGCATGATTAACAGGCTTAACTTCGAAATGGGAACTTTGCAGTAATTAGTGCCCAAAGATAGATTGGAGACTTGCCCATGAGCCATGCTATTCTCTAATGTAGCCCCATCTCCTTCCTCCCATCTGGGCTAGCTTATGCTTTTAGCCCAGATGACCTCTGAACATGTTTTTGGAGCTGACAGTTGGCCTCTGAGCAGATTTCATTTCGGCATCAGGAGGACTTCCCATGGGAACCCAAGAATTGCTACTCAGGATTCGCTGACTGGTTAATCAGAGGGAACAGTAACAAGTGAGACTTCAATAATTGTTCTCAATTATGTGGACCCCACAAGATAATCCCTAACATCCTCCACTGACTTACTGGGTGTGTCTTAATAGATTAACTGTCTATTATTTTAACCTCACGTATAGTCACCTATCTCACATGTCATATTAAGGACACTTTTGCTTATTAAGGGGAGAGTCATACATTCTATTATTTGTCCTAAAAGGAACTCCTCCTTTTCGGTTTTTTTTTTTTTTTTTTTTTTTTTTTGGCTCACACTTTTTGGAAGTTCCTGTTCATCTCATTCACATCCCATGTGAACTAAGAAACATGCCTTCTTAGAATTAAGTCTTCTGCCCCACCCCCGGGGGGGGGGCTCTTATATCAGCAGGTCTTCATCTAGGAGCCTGCAGATCTTTGTTTAATTTGTTCTCCTTCCTGGACTTTAGCAAACTTAGATAGATTGCTTTTAGCTTAGGAGACCAGGAAAGGTTAGGAAGCAAGAATGGGAAGGCAAATCCCGTACACTGTAGCCAAGTACGTGTGGGCTCTCATCTTTTCTTTGCTCTTTTCAGCCTTGCTAATGCATTAATTAAATCTGTAGTTAACAGGAGGCAGAAGTAAAGGCTCTTAATAGCCCTGAAATTAAAATCCAAATCACATTCTTAAGAGCACCAATATGGTGTCAATCAAAACAATGGAGCACTTCAGGCTTAATTATAAAAGAACCATAAACCCTGAGGATTCCACAGCTCATTTTGAAACATCACTTATATTTATACACCTGAAATTACATCACCTACTGGGGTTGTTCTCCACCCTTTTCTCAATAACACATTACTCAGTCTTTCACCTTGTAAAGCTTGGAAAAGTATTGTTAAAAGATACCCAAGCTGCATTTCTGTACTCAGGGCAAGTATGCAGAGCACTGGTTTCCTGCTTGCCACCTCGTCCAGAGGCTCAGCAAAGGTGACCCACTATTCCAGGCTCACTCAGCGCAAGGCACAGGGAAAGAACCGTGCAGAATCACTGACTTTAGCAAGAAGGGAAACTCATTTTCTTCTAAGTGAAGCATAAGTTTGAATGCCCCTTTCAAACCGTGCATCACAGACAACCTCTTCCATTAGCACTTCTGTGAGCTATGTTGTCTGTAATTTTAACCTCACGTGTATTCATCTACCATACATGTCATAATAAGGGTATTTTTTCTTACTGGGGAGAGTCACACACACTCCCCTGTGTTTCCCTCAAATAAAAAAATTCAAAAAACAAATTTTGTTCCTACAACATGATGTTCAGGAGTCAGGATTCTACAAGTTATGCTTTGATTAAAACAGTATTTGATGGGGAATTCTATGCATCACCATCCTGACTCGTACCCTTTACCCACGGCAGTTAAGGAGAAACTGGAGATCACTTAGATAATTGGGGAAATTTCAGAATTCTAAATTGGAAACCCCTGGGTAAAATCACCCAAATGGAAATTAAACCTACATATGAGAGATTATTAATACTTGTAATAGCAAGTGTGGCTTGGTGGAAAAAAATTCCTCTTTAGAGGTCAAATCAAGTCTTGCCTCTTAGTTACAGGATTCCACCACCCATACAGGGGTTTCAGTGGCTAACTGAGAACACTAATGACGCTACGGAGCATGGAACGAGGCAGATGTCTGCCCTGAGATCCTCCTGCATCCCTGAAGATAGGAAGCTGGCAGGCAGAGTGTGCAGGCAAACAAAAAAGACGAATGCATTCCACAGACAGGTGAATTAGTACACATGGCTGAGAACATGCAGTAGAACCCATTCAGGCTCACTGGATCGCTAGAAGCTGTACGGACCTCTAGGGCTAGCTAAATCCAACAGTCAGCATGGTGGTAAAGAACTTCAAGTGTGACTTACTAAATTCTCTAGGAAATAAAGGGAAACACTCAAATCTGTTACCATTTTCCTATTGCCAGGCACTGTGACTCAACCCCTTCTTACCATGCTATTGAGGATGCTTGCCAGCAAACTTACTCACCCTCTCTCTCTTCTCTCACTAAACTTTCTAAGTACACTCTCCTAAACTTTTCAAATTCATAGTTATATGTTCATTGATGTGAGGCCATTGCAAATTCCAAGTTCTGTATGAGAAAGAACTTGTTTCTTAGAAGATGCTGACATATGCATATATGGGAGAGCTTCTTAACGTTCCATTTTATCATTAGTCAAATTCAAAGGTGATTTCCTTAGTAACAGAATAGTCCTCAGTGTTCTGCTTCATTACAAAACAAACAAACAAATAAACAAACAAACCCCCCCAAAAAACAAAACCATGAAATCTATTGTGTCTCTAGAGAGGTGACTGACTTTACCTAGAAAATAAGATCATGGGAAATGCATTTCAAAATTATAGTCCTGAGCAAGTTTCTAACAGGCCTAACCTGTTGGTCATTCTATTCATGACTTACTAGTGAAGCTAGGAGAGTGGAATGTTTTCTCTGAACATCTCGACTTCTAGTAGTAAGAAGAGCCTATTCCTATTATCCTAACAATGGGAGCTAAGGATTATTAAGTCTGAAGAGCTGAGTGGCCATGGGAAGATGAATGTAGAGTCTGTGGTTTTGAAAAAACTCCTGTTTAACTTGTCCCTATGGTAGTCATGTTCTCAAGCTTGAAGTCTGGTACCTTCAAAAGTCACAGTGATGCTTCCAGTTTTTCAAGACACAATTAAAATGTTTCCATGTCAGCACTCATTTGTTGCTGCTTTCTAAAGACGGGGGCTGATCTTTGGGGAGCCACTAAGGCCTCTAAAAGCTCCTTGTACAGATTTCTCATCTGAGCTTTGGGTGAGATGCCTGCCTTAAAGAAGACTAGAGTGCCTGGGAAAGCCCTAACTCTTCCCGGCAGCCAGAGCTGTTATATCTCCGGAGGCACAGACACCACTCACTCCTGAGGCACAACACTTACTTAAGGTACATTTCTCTAAGGCTCATTCACTGTTATCCCTATGACAATATCCAGAGGATGAAGCAGACGGTAAAACCCTTTAGTTCTTAAACCAAAGAAAGAAAAGTCCTATTACAAAAACAAAACAAAACAAAAACTGGGTGGATAGACTCAGAGAAAACGGGGGTCTTCCACATAATGGCTAGAGGCTTGGTCTAGTTGCATTCAAAGCTAGATGAAATTTATAAGCAAATAACTGGCATGGCCCAGCTTATTCTATCTACAGTAGGCTACATTGTAAGTGGTTAAATGAATATTTCTTGCAGCTTTTTTTTTTTTTCATACTGATGTGGAAGTTTGAGTATGAACATCAGTAGTAGAAAAAAAAATCTTTAAAATTTATTTTGTCTTGGTACTTAAGGATTGCTATGGGCTCAAGAAGCTGCTGTATACATTTCTGGTGACAGCGAGTATGTGAGTTGTGGTAGCAGCACAATTATATTCTTCAGGCCAACTGCTATCAATAACAGGATAAATAATATTGAAATAAATATAATGTTTAGATCAGTTTCATTGATGCATTCCTAGAGAAAACTAAAGATGCTAAGTCAGTGCTGTGTGCAGTGGTTTTACACAGATTTGGATGTCATTAAAGAAAGTACATATGTACAAATAACACTTTTGTTTGAAAATTGGCCTTTATATTCACAGTGATCCACCAACACGCCCTGAAGATGTGGGTAAAAGGCAGTGATATTTTTAGTACTCTAGTAGAGTTTCTATATTAGAATACTGCATCAAATGAGACCCATGTCTGAGAAAGAAAAGTTGTATCTTGCATGCACTACACAAAGATACTGGAGGAATGACATAGAAGATAAGTAATATTAGCAAGCTGCTGGCAATGGGCAAAAAGCAGAGATGACGGAAACATGCACACATGCAGAGAAGAAGAAAGGAAAGAGGACTGAAGCGCCCAGAGGTAGATGCGTTGGTTAAGGAGAGATTCTCTAAGCATACTAACCTGCTGGTTCTAATGAATTTTCTACTTTGTCGTTAACATCGAAAACACGATCATGAACACCTATAGTTTTCATACAGCTATCTATAACAAAAATAGAGATAACAGCCAAATATGTTAGTGAAGACACCCTCAAACTCCCATTTCTTTCTTTCTCTCTATTGTTTCCTTTTATTAATGCAGAGATTGTTTTACAATCAACGGCATGTATCCGAATGCCAAAATCGTTCCCATTTGCTGTGCACGTATACAACAGTCTTAAGAAACAACAAGTTAGCAACTGCTGTGTACTTTCATAAACAAAATGAAAAGCATCATGAAGAATGATGAGGAAAAATACGATGGAAACTTAAACATGGATGTGGATATACAAAACAGATACCACACAAGATTTAACAGTAAAAATAAAATAAAATAAAGTTTTACCGCTGTGAACCAGACCACAGGATAAAGCATGCGCAGTGAAGGGACCCTCTGAAGCTCATTCTATGAACTTACTTGTTGGCCTCACAAAGACTTTGAGCTTTAGACAGGACCTTCTTCCGTTGTCTGGGATTGCAGACGCTGTGGGTAAGACAGAGACAGGACAAGAGAAAAAGGAGAGAATGACAACCCATTATTCTTTGTTTTACTACATGCAAATAAATAATCTACGTATACTCTTTCAGGACACACTCTAATTCTTGTTCTGAAGTTAAAACAAATACTTTTCAGACTAAGACAAATGCTATACAGTGGTGACTTCTCTATTCCCATCTTATTTTTCCAGAACAATAAAGGAAGAATCATGCAGGAATGTGGTAATCTATAGAAAAATGCTCAGGACTTCTATTTCAAAGGCACTTCCCTTCAACTTGATCTGCTATCAATTTTCTCTAAATCAGGAGGATAATGCTTGAACTCTCTTGCTTCAGAAACAGCTCCTCCTCAACTGCAGGAAAAAGGGTCCAACAGAGTCCCACAGTGACAATGCTGTCAAAACCAGTAACAGGCAGTTCAGAGGCAGACTTCAACCTGACCTACTTGGGCTGAGGAAAGCAGAGCTTTGTCTGTCCTGAAAGCCTGTCTGTCAGTGCTCCGCAGGTAATTCAATTAGAGGTTTTACTCAGAATTTTGGCTGTGCTTTCCATATGACCGACCCAGCCCCGCAACTCTACACGCTATTGTAAGCACAATATGCTATTGAAAAAGGACGATGCTGCAATAGTGCATTTATCTTCTTTTAATTTTCCACAGAGAAGGATGGAATTAATAAAGTGGGGTTTACTAAAACACGCCAACATCTTTCAAGTTATAAATCATCTCAGGAAGAGACTTTCTTCCCCTCTTCAAGATAAGATCTTAAACTTTCCCTACATTTTAAGATTATCTCCACTTAGTACTCACAGAGTAGTGTCAAAAGAATTTTGAAGGGTGGTCAGATCCTCAACGACCACATGTGTTTACTAATGCTCTCTAGAAATGACTAAAATCGCAGAAATGAGAGCCACATACATTCTTTCCCGCGGACTTGCTTCAAGTGGTTTCTTTGTTCAGAAAGGCAGCTGACATCAATCAAAACGCACATGGCTTAAAATTAGTTTGGTAATACTGAAAGTGACATAGAGGCAGCCAGCATCTCATTGCCTCCTCTCTCCTCACAGTATTCTTCATGAGGAGCCCAAAAAAATTAGCTAATTTTGAGGTGAAATGGACCAAGGTCCAAAATTCTTCTGCAAGAATTTCCTTATTTAGGGAGTTACAGATTCACTCAAATGCCCTGCAGAACTTACATGCTCAACTGCTAAAGGATGTCCACTGTCACCAGTCAACACCTGTTGAAACTCTTAATTTTAAGATGAAATACAGGGAAAAGATGTTTTTGGCTTTCTGCATCTCTCCTGGTCTCCCTGACAAGCAGTTAAGAAGTGGTAACAGCTGGCTTTGCTGTAGGCTCTCATTAAATCAAAGTTGGGAAGACTCCCCCTACTGACATTAACAGTAACAAGTGTGTTATTTAGGACACAATATTTTACACTCTGTGGCTTGATCCAGGAAATGGTGTCCTTCCTGTGGACCTCAACTACAAATGTACACACTCCAAATACACCACACGCAGGTGACTCCAGTTTATTACAAAGCCCATGGGGTCTTAGTCAGGAGATGGTGGGAGAAGAGCCATGAGCATTCTTCTCAGCCTAGATGAACTTTCTTTCCAAGTCACATGCAAATGACTGACACTTCAAGATAAGCAGGCTCACAGCAATATCAAATGCAATTGTTTTTGTGGAGTCTTTTCGTTTTGGATTTCATGGAGGTTTTTTTCTTTTAATTTTTAAGGAAAAATAAATCCCGACATTAAGTCATTGTAAAGTGTATCAGAGAAACCAAAGAAACTAGAGCATTATCTTATCAGCTCACAGAGACAGGAGCCTTAGATATTGGATAAACAGCATTCTTCTGTGAATCAAAGATACTGAGTAATTCTTTAAGATAGAAAATAAAAGGTTTATTTCTCAACAGTTTGACCCCTTATGATGCCTTTTGACTATTTTACTCCAATCTTTCTAAACATTTGTGAACAAATAATATTCATGCATGATATAGCTTGTAAATTCATGTGTAAACAACAGCAGCCCAATCCTATGCTCTCTAGGCCCACCTAGCCCATGGACTACAATCCTAACTCTATGAAGTGGCCAACCTAAGAAATGATCTTTGCTAGGCCCTGGTCACCTGACTTCCTTATTTTCCACACTTAAACATAAAACCAAAAAAAATAATTTAAAGAAATATCCTAAACAGTAACAAAACTTCTTATTGAATTTTTTTTAAAAGTGAGATTGCAGTTTGTGCCATGTTAAATTTGTGATTCCTGCATCCTGTACTCCCTGGCTTCCAGAGGGCGGATACATTTATTCTGCTTTAAATATAGATGGTTAGCCATTAGTAGTCTTGGAAGATACTAGGTAATTTGTAAAAAGTGTTCTACTTGTCGTAAGGAAACAGATGGCAGAGGACAAAGTGCTAAAAACACAAAATGACATATTAATTAAAATATGTAATATTCCCACAAGTCAGTGCAGAAATCAAATCCTCTTGGGGTCAGTAATAAGCAAAATACAGAGCTATGGGTAGAAGTGGGGAATTGAAAAACCTCAAAATGCCAGGACTCTGTTGAGAAGGGAGATAGTGCCAATGCCTCAAACTCCAGAAAAGTATCATTTTCTAACAATCATCATTAACCTTACTTTAGTTAAAAGAAAGTCTATATATAACTTTATAGACAAAAATTATAAATAATTATATGTACATTTTTTATTATGCTTTGTGCTGTTTTTTTGTTTGTTTTTTAAATACAGTTGATACTGAAAACTGGTCATGATGAAACATCAAAATGCACTATTTATTCCTACAGTGTCACCTACCATTTCAAATACTTTTAAAACCTCCGATTCATGCCAGCATCTCTATTAGATGCTGTGGATGGTAAGAAGTATAAATAAATACATAGTTCCTGCCTTTTTGTTGTGTGTACCCCTGCTGTGGTATACATATTAAACCATAGTTTAGGGTACTTGGGTGGTAATGTGGTAACCGAGGTTCATATGAAGAGCCAGGCCAGCCCTGTATAGGAAGTACTCTACTTTGTCTGCAAGTGTGATAGTGTCTTTATCAAAGACTTTATGACTTCTCCAGGAGCCAATCAGGAGCAAAAAAAGCCAAAGAATTAAAACCTTCATCCCTAAATTCCCATATCAGAAATACAGCAACCTGTGAGTAACTCACCTGAAGAGGTGACTAAAACCTGAATTCTTCTTATAAAGGCACACTGATTTTCTAATAGAAAACTTACAATTAAAATAGAAAACATTGTTAAACAGTTTCCATCTAAAATAGATTCACATTTCTTTGTTCATTTTGCTAGTAATCATGTCCATTTGGAGTTGACAGAAGAGCCACTAAAACAAACAAAAAAACCCATCTTTTATTATACCATCTTAGTGACTATTTTATGAACCTGTCTCTAGGCCCTGTTCCTGGAAAGTACCAGTCAAAACACTGAGACCTATAATGAAGTTCAAGCTGAGATTCACTGGTCCTCCAACTTTAGAATGCAACACTAATATGGCCATGAGGGTCCCAACTTCATTCATGATTTCAAAGGCCCAATGGTTAAGCATTCCTGAAAGTCTCATTCTCTTGGACTCTTGATGCTCAAAGAAGCCACGCTCAGCATTTAGTCAATGTGCCACCTACATTCCTGGCCCCCAAGTTAGTACTTATACATACTATATTTAGCAATGCAAACGTGTGCTATTCACAACTCAGGCCACTAACAGACTATCCATCTAGACATAGCAAGAGCACACTGGCATCGTGTTTGTCACAGGCAGCCTCTGCCATGGTTCTCAGTTTTCCCACTAGACTTCTATTAATCCCCAAGGCTCCCATGTCTTTTTCCTAATCCCATCCCCTTGAGTGTAGGCTGAGTTTAGTTTCTTGCTCCTAATGCACAAAACACAGCAAAAGTTAGGACTTGTCATCTCTGTGATTGTGTTCCCAAAGTCTTGGACTTCCTTCTTCCAAAATAGGAGAAACAATGTGCCATATTGTGAAATTCAAAGACTCAAGCAACACAGAAACTTCCCATCAGGAAAAACTGATGATCCTTAGAAAATACACCAGAAACTGAGTGTTGCTAACAGTCATGTGAATGAGTGAGAAAGAGAGTCCATGTGAGCTGAGTCCAGAATTTACTGTGGCTCTAGGAGCTGAACTTGAATTCCTAACTCTCAACTAATGTGGTTGCTTTATACACAGTTAAGACTGGTTGGGTCAACCTATCATGCAAACATTGACTGATGTATTTTACAGACAAACCTATGTGATCCCAGGTTTCTCATAGCTACGTTTTGATTGCCTGATGAAACCATGACATCATATTCCATTCATGAACACTCACACCCTTGCTCCACAGAGCTGTTCACTACGAGGATACTGCCGTGTCTGGGGAAATGGATTGCTTACTACTTAAACAAATCTGGAAGAGAGGTAATTCTAAAGAGGCTGTTAAAGAAATATTTTAATATATTTTTTTTTCCTTCTCAGGCTTCCAACTCCAAATTAGTGTGTGAGCCTAAATGAGTTTTGAAAAAAAAATGTGATCTTAAATTATAAGAGAAAGAATGTTTCTCATTGGATCTAGGAAATAGAATAGAAAGTTGAGTTTTTAAAACTTAAAAACTTTTTTAAAAATCACTTAAAAGTCCTCTGATTATCCAAAAAAAAAAACCCCAAAATTAAAAGCAAACAACAACAACAAAAACCCAACTATTACTGATCTTTAATCTGAGTCGTCATCACATTAAATATAAACATATAAACACAATGTAAGTCCAGGCTGCTCAGAAGGTCCTTGGTAATTGAAGCAAATGTTCTGTGAGATGCAAAGGTTTGCCAGGAGAAGGGTGGGGCTCTCCGATCTAGTTTCTTTCAAATTTTCAGATCCAGTGTTGTGTAATCACTTACTACCTTTAATCTCATTTGGCCTGGCTTCTAATCTTAATTCCAAAGGCCACAGACCCCCTTTCTGAATCCATGTCAATCTGGATGCTTTGGGAAATTTTACTTCTAAAGACAGTTAGCCACTTTCTCCTCTTTAAAGGAGTGAATGTGCGTGTGAGCATTAAAAATGTAGTTTTCCATTACGTTTGCCACAGGCAGTTGTTCTCATTTTGAGCGAGTCAAAAGAAAAGACAGGTTATTAGCTCTTAGCAGGACACAGTTTTCCCCTATAAGTTTTTCTTGCAGTTCAATACATAACACAAAAATATGCAACTTAGACATGTAAAGTCAGAATTAAGCACTACTGTTTCAGATAACAATAATAATTTTTAAAATCCCATTTAAATCCAGAGTAGTACTGGAAATTTCTCCCAGAATTTAATGAATCAATAAAACTCATTTTGTGTATGTGGGGAAAGGGTGGGGAAGAAAAGTAGTGGGAATATGAAAGATTAACCAGAGCCATATGGTCAGTCTCAGAAGATGGTTACCACCCCCCGCCCCTTGCACACACACACACACACACACACACACACACACACACACACACACTAAAAAACAAGTTAGGCCTCTTCTTAGGAAAAAATAACAAAGTATTAATTTGCAACTTAGCTACCTGCATTTTTCTTTAAAAAAAAAAAAAAAGCATATTCAATTATCATATTAAAACAAAAAACTACCAGTTACAACAAAATACATTTATCTTGCCTCTTATAGGCCAGACTTAAGAGAGACATTTGTGTGACCTAGGCTTGAACCCAGGGTCTTACAGATGTTAGGCCAGTGCTCTTACCAATGAGCTATACTCCACTCCCCCAAAGGCCACCTTGTTTCAGTCACTGCCCTTGGTTTATGGAGCTCACACCTTACGAACAAGCACAGGAGCTGCGTAATTTGCCTACACATTTCACCTCTTGAAGTCAAAAGTGTCTCAGAATTAAATAACTGACAAGTCAAGGTCAAGGCCCAGATGTAAAAACTGTAAAGAAGGTTACCGAGTTGAGAGACCTTAGAGAGATTGAAAATACCATGCACATATTAGACTCTTTAAGATAGCTCTGGGAATATATCTTTTATACAAACTAGAAGGTGAAAAGAGATGTGTTTTCCACAATATAACAAGAAAGATTGAAAAAACACACTAAGTTAAAACTCAATTTCAACACCAGGGGACCGTACGGGAAAGAATAATTAGAGTAAAGTTCAGGGTAACGAAGGGAAAATAAATTCCAGCTGGAAAGCCTTCCAAGAAAGTGAGAGGGAAGCCTGTACGCTCCTCACTGGTCCTTGCCGCTCTAACCCCCCAGGCCAACTTCTCCCCACAACCCAGCTTAAGAAGTATGCACATTCCAGCAGCTACATCTCAGTGGATCAATTACTGTTCTTAGAAAACTTAAATGACAAAGACAAGGTCTGTTCCGCTGATTTCAGGAAACAAATATGGCAAATGATGCTTATGTACACGTCTGTAGGCAAACTTCTACAGGCCTTTCAAAGTTCACTGACAATCCATTTCTACTACAGAGGGGCTCAGAAACAAAGAACAGAATACATTTATTCTTTGCTTGTGCTTTTAACCAATAACCTATGTTCTCCATATCTATTGCTTCTCATGGAATTAAAGGTAACAAAGGCAAGAATACAAACAAGTTTAAGCTATAGGCTACTGTTTGTGGGATATTATCTTAACTACGTGAAGATGTGTTACATCTATGCTTCAGAATATTACTTTAACCATGTTAATATCGGTTACATTTGTTTATGTTGTGGAATATTACTTTAACTGTGTAAAGGTGCGCTACAATTGTTTATGCTACATTTGTTTAATGAGTTAAGGGTATGTGTTTAATTTTGTAAAGATGTGTTGCAGTTGCTTCAACTTGACTGCCTAAGGCACCTGATTGGTCCAACAAAGAGCTGAATGGCCAACAGTTAGGCAAAGGAGGGTAGGCAAGGCTGGAAGTCAGAGGGAATAAATAGGAGGAGGAATCCAGACGCAGGAGAAGAGAATGAGAAGAAACAGGGAAAAAAAAGTAAAAAGCCCTGCGGCAAAAGGTACATAAAGAGAAACAGGTTAATTTAAGATAAAAGAGCCAGAAACAAGCCTAAAATGGGCTGAGTATTCAAAACTAGGAAGTCTATATCATGATTTGGGAGCTAGCTAGTGGCCCAAAAGAGAAAACGTGGTATAGATCACTAGTGAAACTCAAGACAACAGTGTTCTCTCTGACAGGCTAAATTTTATCAAGGTGGGAGTTGTTTAGGTATAAAGATTGTACAGATTATTTCATACCAAAAAAGAAAACGATTTACTGAATGGTTTTATAAGTTGACACAGTAACAAAAATCCAAGCTTGGCTCTAGTTTATTCTGATCGTCTGTTCATGAAATAGTTCCAGTAAGATAGATGCTTTCTCGTCCAGCAGCCCACAGCACAGCAGCCATGGTCTTTTATAATCTGGTCCCAGCGTTGGGTTTCTTCTTGATCTCTACCACTCTCTCATCTCCCTCAATACACATTAAGACTAACTAGTCCTGACAATATTACCTCCAAAAAATGGCTTTTCTAACTGACAGGACCTTTCCTCTGCTTCTCAAAGATCTGCTATATCTCCAGTATCTCCAATGCTCTTGTTGGTGTTTACAACATCTGTTTCTGTCTCCTTCACAACATATACCACATTCTGTGTTACCGCAGAATAGAATATTCCATCTTTTCTCTGTTATTAGAGTTGAGATGCAGTTCCATAAGAATAGGGGCCATGCCAGGTGTTTAGAAGTGGGGCGTCTACTACTTTATTTATAGTGAGTATTTAATAAAGATTTGATGAGGGTAGCAAAGAAAAAAAAAACCAAAAAACAAAACAGTCTGCATCAAAGTAATGTGCTAGTTAACTAAGAAGCACAGTAGTAAATAGAGCAGAGTAGAAAGAGGGGGTGTGATAGAAAATGTTCCCCAAAATAAATTATGAAAGAACATTTTTTTTTTCTTCTGGAGAGCTCCTCTCCCTTCCTATACTTTCTTTCTTATATGACCTTAGCAACTACCATTTACAGTCAGCGAGTGACAGAGATACACAGCATTCAAAGAGTATATTAAGCTCTGTTAGTGTTTAGTCCCAAGAAATAAGCGAAAAGGCCCCGAGTATCTTTAAAAAACAACAACATCAAAACAATGATATATCAAATCTAAAAGACTGGCTAGAAAAATGTCGCAGGCCCTTCTAGTGAGCAGAGGAATAGAAAGTTAGGTGAAGTAGAGTCCAGGTCGCCAGGTGCTTCTTGAAGAAATGTTAACGCAAAGGTGACCCTGGGTAATGCAGATCGAAGGCCAGAAGCCAGCCTGGCTCCACGCACCCAGAAGCACCATCAGGACTTCAGATATCACAGCAGGCTGTTTCCCCAGAAACTCTGCTAAATGTCCTAACAACCCTTTAACCAAAATTAAGCTACAGGCATTTTTAAAGGAATTGTTAAGAAATCAGAGAATCCCAGACTTTGTTGATTCCCTATGGGAGGCCTTATATCATCTCTGAGGAGTGGATGGGGGGGGGTAGGGAGCTGGGGATGAGTGGGAGGGAGGGAGGGAGGGAGGGAGGGAGGGAAAAAGAACTGTGATTGGTATGTAAAAAAAAACTTTAAATAAATATCAAAAAGAAATCACAAAATCAATATGACATATGGATGCAAAATTTTAAAATTTAAAAACGTGAGGCAACTTCAGCCAGGAATCAGAGTTTGGAGATGTAATTCTAAGTTAATATATAGGATGGGAGGGCTAGGTATGGTGGTCCACAACTATCTCGGTGCTTGAGAGGCCAAATCAGAGGATTCAAGGTCATTCCAGGCTACACAGGGAGTCTGAGGCCATGAGATCCTGGGTCAAAAATACAAACTAAAATAAAAACATATACAATGGGGGAAATTATTTAGATTTGTGAGAAACTGAAATCCTAGGCTTAAATGGTCTAGAAGAGTAAAGCCAGGCAACGGAAATATTTTAAGAGGATGAAGAATATATTTTCAAAGGTGGCAGAGCATATAAAATATTTTCCAACATAAAAGCATTAGAAAGACATATGTTAGTTCTGACTCTGGAATAGATTAGAAAAAATATTTTTTCAAAATTTATTAACTATAAAAAACAAACTTTAAATCCAAAATAATACTCTACATGGGTAAAAGCTACCTTTCTGGCTTGGCACAGGGAACATGCCTATAATCCAGCCCTTGGCAGCTGAGGATGACCACTTCAAGCTGAAGATGTCTCCTCAGCCAAGGCTCCTTGGTCTCAGTCTCAGAAACAAACCAAGAGCAGGGGAGTAAGAGATGGCTCAGTGGGTGAAGGGTCTTGCTTGTCATGAGTTCAATGACCTCAATTCCTGACACCCACATGACAGAGAACCAACTCCCACAAGCTGTCTTCTGTGTATCCCTCCCCATCTCTCTTTCTCAAGATGTAATAAGAAATTTTTTAAAGAATAAAAGCTGCACCAGGAATTCAAACTGATCCTGCCTCTGAGGAGGTTTTACTGTCCACTCGAGAAGCCTTTTATCACCAGCCAGCTTGTCTCATTTCCCTCTGTTACCACATCCAATCGGATCTAGTTCCAGTGTGATGGGTTTCTTTTCTGGTTTTGAATCTCACTCCCTCAAAAGTTGGGAACTCCAAAAGGTGATACTAATTTGGTAGTGCTCTTTACCTGACATAGGCTCCATTTTCTAACAGTCCAGGAAGTACCTGAAACGTAACACAGTACTTGGCATCAAGCAGGTACTCCAGAATATGTCTGAAGAAATGAGTAAATAAATGAAGTAAAAACTGGAAAAATCAGAAAGATAATTAGTTACCCATGTGTTCAAAGTCCTGAATGCTTCAGATGAATCTGTTGTGTTCTACCTTCCGCTAATATTACTTTTATAGCCTCACAAGCTCACAGAGCAATCTCATCAATAGCAAGATGAAAACTTCTACCACTTTATGGCTGCAGCCAACTTCTGGAGAGATTTATCTACTGTGTGTTTTGCCAGGGAGCCCTAGTTTAGCAAAGATGGTAGCAAGATGGATAATAATGGGTTGATAAGTAGGAATTATAACTTTAACACCTAGTATATTAAGTCAACAGTGTACTGTTCAGAAAGTTTAGCATGCAGAGCTTGCAGAATGGAGAAAAAGATTAGGCTTCTTCACTTTGTGTTTCTTTTTCTTTTTTCCTTTTTATTCAGTTATTGTGTAGTTTTATGTTTATTAATTGATGTGTATATATATATATATATATATATGTAACAATAATGCTTAAAGACAAAAAGGCACTGGATTTGAGGGGAGTGGGACTGGATATAAAAGGGGTAGAATAGGACATATATAATTATTTAAAAACTTTAAAAATCATTTAAAAAGCGAGTATTCTATCTACCGATACTGATGTGTTATTAAGTTTTAAGCCAATTGTATAACACTAAAGTGCTGTTTATGTCTTAAGAAATCATTTCTGTTTCAATGTTGGCCCCATGTGTTGCAGAAAGGATATTTATTGCACTGTGCCATTTGTGAGAGATTTCTACTTTTCCTCTTTTGTGGAAGAAAACTCCTGGGTCAACTTATCTTTTTAATCTAAGAGGCCTCAGTTGAAATTGGCTTTGAAGTTCGTTAATTACAAAACTCAGCAGGGGTTTTTCCTTATGTGGTATAAGTCATATTTCTTTTCATTAACCCCACTTTTAGAAGAGATTAAAAAGTCTGAGTAGAAACAACTTTAAAACTGAAGAAAGACTGCTCCCCCATGATACCCTTAGACACTTCAAGTCCGGCTTTCCTGACACTATCTAATTGCAATCTGTGGCTTTGGGAAGGAAGGTCAAATGTGTGCATTCTGAACTTCCCAGCTCCATGATGTTGTGGGGACATAAAAAATCGGTATGTATATATATGTATGTATATATATTTCTATTTTCTGTGCTGGGAAATTTTATGTCAACCTGGATTACAAGAAAATCAGGATTCTGAAGGGCCATCCTGCCAGCTGCTTTTTTGTGGGGCCAAGCTCCCGAGTTCACATTCTGTCTTTCTGGTGAAAAGATCATTACCAGGCGGCTCCAGGGAAGTTGGCCCTCCTGTAAGTGTGCTCCTTTGTTATGAATATGGAACAGATGGAGCCAAATCTATCTGCTCGGTAGGAACAAAAACACTTACAACCCAGCGCTCTCTATTAAAGACTCTACTTAGCTCCTTTATACCATTGGCTTTCTGTGCACTGCTGTGAGGTTTTGACTTTATAGAAAAAGGCACTTCATAAAAGCAACAGTTCTTACTCTAAACCAAAGTGGTCTAGGAACTAAAGAAGATGAATGCAAGGTTTCACCCACAGAGCTCCTTGGAGATATGCAGATATTCAATTAGGAGTGTGTGCGCGTGCGTGTGCTTGTGCATGCGTGGTGTGTGTGTGTGTGTGTGTGTGTGTGTGTAGGAGGAAGATTGTATCCAATTCTGGCAAATGTCTGCATTAAAACATGGAAAGATAGAGGAGAGTGATGAAGATGTCATGTTTCCCATTACAAGAATGGCATCTAATTGCTGTAGCATAATAAAATGCCACAATTTAATTTTCGATCTATGTCTGTAAGGCTAGTAAGGGCTGTCTTGCACACACAAAAAAAATATGACTATGCACAACAAAATCATGTGGGTAAGCATAATTAGTAATTAAGACTAGACCACAAGACAGAGGCTGTGTGATGAGTCTTCACCATGAAAAATAGTAATAATTGTGTTCAGCATCATGCCAGTTTGCCTCTACACAATGAATGACAGAAGCATTGCAGGTAACAGTGTGTATACTTATTTATCATGCTGATGAGCCAAATATCCAAAGGCTACTCTTATCATGTACTGTTGTTGGTATGTGGGTCATGGGCTTCTGCGTGTAGACACCGAACTATATGGGTACCTCCCATTGAAAGCAATGAGGAAGGGAAAGACTGCCTCATTTCATTACATTTATTATACTGATACATTGAAAGTCTGGCTGCCTCTTCGGAGATAATTGAAAAAAGAAATTCTGTGGCAGGATGCTTTGATTCTGACTAAATCAAGTCTCCGGGCAAATTTCCTCCCGTCAGTGGAAGCACAGCTTGCCTCAAGTCGTAACCTTTGTGGGAGAAAAGGAACTGGCCTTAGAGCAGATCATGGAGCAGATGTTTTATGCCAAATCAGAGTCTGGGGATACGTAGGCTACTGCTAATAAAACTCTTCTTCTGTCTGCTCAATCATTTCAATTCCCTGCAGTGTGAAATATGAACTTGCCAACAAATGGCCAGCGTGCTGTGCCTCACAGCAGGGGGAGAAAGTGCCACAGCTGTGCCAGAGACTGGAGAATTCCAGGCAGGCATGACATGTTCATTAGTCCCCTGGATGGCCAGGGCCTGATCCAGGCAGGTCTCCAGAGCCATCCACAGAGAAACAGAAGCAGTGGTTACTACACCCCAAAGAATTGAAGACACCATTTCCACAGACGGGAGAAGCAAATTCTGATCTCTTTGATGACCTCAGGAGGTTCATCTTAAAAACAAGAAACAAGGGCAGAGCTTCATTGATGCAAATAAAAAGAAAAAAAAAAAGGCTTACAATGATTATATTCCCCCTCTTGACTCTATTAACAGTTTACTCCCTGAACACTAAAATCTAAAATAATAAAATGTATTTGAGCCTCAGAACAGCTATAAGAAATGGAAATAATTTAGATGCATCTCCTTTGTACCAGAGGGATGGATTTGTGGGAACTGACCAGTTCACCTGTTGCATGTAAGTCTAGTTCATTCTAGAACACTAGCTTTCTAGTTCATTCTACTTACACGGTTTCATAAGGGTGAAACAGTGAATTTATCTAAATTAAAGTAAAATTATACCAGTGAGTTTCAGTGTGAGGTCCTCTGTAATATACAGAGCACACACATTCACAACACTCTCATGATTCAACTCTAGAATAGAGATACACACACAATAATCAATTATAAGAAGTTTTAGAGGTTACTCATATGCTTTCTAGATCCATATTCTTTCACATTTTAATCATGAGCTCCCTAAATAGAAATCATTGCATCGGTAAACATTTCCTTACAGTACTCTTTAGCAATATATTCCCTGTGAGCAGAGCTATTAGAAAAAAAGGTGTATGGGTGGGGGACACAGTCATTAGGGACAATAATCAAGCAGCAATGAAGAAGGTAAATTAGAGGCTAGAGAGACCTTGAAATCCAGAAAACCAGAAATCTGTAATTTCTGTTTGAGAAACGTTTGAAGTATCTCAATTTTAAAATACCTCAGATTCATAGAATTTATTTTAGATGATGGATCTTAGGGCTGCTACTCATATAATCCAACTTGTGACCTAAATCATAAGGCTTTTCAAGAGATGAAATGAGCTTGAAATAATTTATTACTCTGAAATGAGGCCAAATGAGTCCACATGGTTCAAGCTTGTGATGCTATGCTATTGTCACAGCTCATGGTGGCTTCTCATTAGTTTGACCTTTCTAAATGAATGCTGTCATCAATAAATCTCTCACAGAATAGAAACAAATGACTGTTTTAAAGGATTAATAATAAGACTTATGTTTTTATTTTAAGGTTCTTTTGGCACCAATTACCCTGGTATGTTTTTTTTTTCATCATTTTTCTTTTTCCCCATTTAACTGGACCACATACAAATTAGAAACATAAAATTATTTCTTAATTGACTTGGAGCTTGGTGGGAGGGAACCACATTGCAGGACACAGAATACCAATAATATTTTTACAATAGTTATCATATATCTACTATTTCCATGCACTAGGCACCATGCCAGGTTTATTAAATTTAATCCTCAGCACATCTGTTTGAAGCAGGTATTAGTCTTGTTGTAGGAACAAAGAACCTAAAGCTTAGGATAAGTCGCTAGCCAATGTCACACATAGCTAAGTATATGGAAGAATAGATATTCAATTCCAAGTCCTTTTGATGCCAAAACTATACAACTTCAGCTTGTAGTTTAAATCATACTTTTCTTCATGACTGCCCTTCTTCACATATTTGGTTCATAACTTCCCAGAAGCTCTTCAGTCTTTTTTTAAAGGCAAGGGGAAGTTAAACCTGGTAGAACCCAACTGTAATCTTGTATTTGTAATAGGTTCCACTGGGAAATGGGGAAAACCAAGCACAGTTTTCCTGGCAGAGACCTGCTCTATACATATTTCCTAATCAAGTCTTGTCATGGAAGATTCCTTACATATTATAAGACCATAATTGATCAGCTTCCAAGTGTATACTTCATAGTAAGGGAAATTAGAAACCAAATATCAGTAATGCAATGTTACAGGAGAGTCAGCAGAGAGGTGGTAACAAGACTCAGTAAGTGGTAACAGCCCTGGCCTCTGCCAAGCCTGATGACCGAAATTCAACCCCCACTGCACATAGCTGGAGACTCCTCCAGTTGTGCTCTAACTTCTACCTGTGTACCTACACACACACACACACACACACACACACACACACCACATACACACATCACATACACACACCACATATATACACACACACACACCACATATATACATACACACACACCACATACACACATCACATACACACACCACATATATACATACACACACACATCACACACACACCACATACACATACCACATACACACACACACTACACACACCACACACAAACACACACACACCACATACACACACCACATATATACATACATACACACACATACACACACACCACATACACATACCACATATACACACATACACACACACCACACACACACACACACACACATCACACACACACCACATATATACACACATACACACACACCAGTTTAGTAGAAACAAAGTAAACTAATTAAAAAGGAAACAGGAGAAATTGGCAGTGTCATTATTATATATTTATTTCCCCTTGGGAAATTTCCTGGGCTAGGGTTGCTGACTAGAGCCTTATCCCTAGGCAAGAAGACAAGCAAACTAACATTGCTGTGACCTATGGTGTAAAATAGCATGCCTAGCAGGATTCTCTCTTATCTAAACCCTATCTTATGGATATCAGTATGAGGAAGGGGTCTGCTGAGCTCACACCTGCCTGCCTAAGTACATACAAACATGGGGGGGGCCTTTTCTAATGCCTTTGAAGATACACATGCATAAGAACCACAAAGTTACAATTTCAAATTTCTTTCTTGGCCTTTTATAGCCCTTTCCCTGATTTCTATGTTCAGAAGTTACAGTAAAGCAGAGCTTTGTCCACTAGTACTTTTTCTGTAAGTATTCACAGAGTTTGAAATATAACCTAGCCAAGTGTTCATTAAATGAAGTAGAGAAGGAAAAAAAAGAATAAGTGAATGAAAGAAAAGGTCATTCAGGGAAAAGTGCTATTTGTTCACTGATCTATTACAAACACTTAAAATAAATCACATTTGGATTAGAAGGAGTAAACAATAAGTGTGTGTGTAATATTTATATATATTTATAAAATCACTGAGTAGGTTGATGCAATGGAATTAGGTTCTCAAGTCTGCTATAAATATAAAAGTGGCTTATTTGTGGAGTCGGGATTTTTCTTCACATTCAATTAAGATGCATTCAAATGCATTTATATATAAAGGACTTTTGTAAAAACTACTACTAACCTGGTAGTTGTTTAAGATGCTACTATGAAAGAGGCAGAGGATTTTATTAACCTGAAACGAGGTTAATCTTTTTTTTTCTCAGTAGCCTTTCTTTGGAGTAACGCTGAGCAACATCGGCTGGCCTGAAAATGCACTACAGAATCACATGAACCCAGAGGACAATTTCTTCTTCATCATCAATATCCAAAAATGTGGGCTCTGAGTCCTTCCAGACCAACCAAAACTTAAATCACTACATCATATAAATCAAGTATATAAACCCACCTAGCTCAGCCACTTGGAGGGTAGGACAAAGAAGGTTGGAGGAGAAATAACTGATACTAAGGAGACTTTAAAGTGCCATATGGCAACCTAGAACCTAGTTTATAAACTATACACACACACACACACACACACACACACACGAGTCATAAAAGACTTTAATTGGAGTTACCCTATATGCAGCAAAACGTTTCTGTAAGAAGCCACAGGTTGTAGAATGAAAGTCCAGTGCCAGCTATGGGATACCTCCCCTCAAGTTGTTCAGGAGTGTTCCAGAGATATCTAAACAATGCAGGCTTATTTACCATTGTACCTGATCTCTCTCCAGAACTTAATGGTAAGGCTCTATTGCCTTAGACACCACATACTTTGGCTACAGGACATGAGGAAACAAAGCTGATCCTCCCTGCTGGATAGCTGTAATAATACTAGAAAGCACTATAGGCTAGTGAGAGAATGGTCATCATCAATCTTACCCAGCTGTGAACCCTAGGAAATATAATAATGAGTATCATGGTTAAGAAATGCCCCTGGGTAATGCTATGGGGGTGACCAACCACTTTCTGATTGGATTTAGGACCTACTCCACAGGAAGAAACACATGCCTGATGCTGTAAATCTGGCCAGTATCTTACCCATTATTGGGATCTCACAGGCTCCAGAGGTTCACCTCCTACTATTATTATGCTAAACGAACACAATAGCAATGTGCCCTCTAAACTAGTATATCTATATCTATAGATTAGTGTAGCTCTCAAAGACAATCAGAGAGGTTTCTGGTGCAGTAGGCACAGGTGTCAAATGTACAACTGGTCATAATGCAGAGAATAAGTGTTACTGGACTGTTGTGTCACAAATGAGATATCTATATCACAACCCCTCAGGACTCAGAGACCACCATGGAGAAGGGAACAGAAAATTATAAGAGCCAAATAAATGCCAGTGAATGCAGGAACAAGACAGTGTCTTGTGGACATAACAGGACCATTGTACTCTTCAACTCACAGCAGGTGTGGTTGCTTGTAGAAGATCAAGTCAGTTAACATGCTATCGTGGAGGAGAGAGTGGCTCCTGAGCACCTGTGATAACGGAGGAGCCATTGACAGTTAATGGCTTCTTAGGGGACAAGGGGTTTTCTTCAAGGGTGTGGTCCCTGATAAAGTGACCTCATTCTGCTGTCAGGCCTACACGTATGAGTATATGCATAGCACAATTGGCTTCTATGGGTCACAGAGAAAAAATTTAAACTAAGAATGGAGTTAGGGGGCTGTGGGGATAGATCTGGGAGGAGTTGGAGCTAGAAGTGGGAGATGAATATGAGCAAAATACATTCCATAAAACTCTCAATTTTGTAAATAGTATATTAAAAAATAAGTAAAGTGGGCACTGAGATGGGTCACTGAATGAAGGTGCTTACTACCAAGTCTAACAATTTGAGTTCTCTCCCTGATACCCACATAGGGGAAGATGAAAATCAATTCCCACAAGTTCCCCTCTGACTTCCATCCATATAGAAAAATAAATGCAATGCAAGACACACACAAACACACACTTGCACACACGTACATACACACACTTGCAAATACATATGCATACACACACATGCACTAGGACACACATGCATACACACACGCACATGTACACATACATACATATATTCGTATAGACACACAACATACACAATTTAAGGGACTATGAAGATGACTCAGTTCATAAAGTACTTGCCTTGAAAGCAAGAGGACCTGAAACTGATCTCCAGAACCCACATATAAGAAGCTGGTGGAAACACATTTGTAATACTAGTGCGGGGGAGGTGAAGAATGGAACGTCTCTATGATTCATTGGCTAGCCATGCTGAGTAGTCGGTAAGTTCCCAGTCAGTGAGAAACCCAGTGTCAAAGAACCAGATAGATTGTCAAAGAACCAGATAGATAGCTTCTAAGGAATAATATCTGAGACTGATCCTCAGCCTCTACCTGCATGCATGCAACGCTGTGTGTACTTGGTTCACACACACACACAAACACACACACACACACACACACACACAGAGGAACAAGTAAATAACTAAATCTTTGAGCCTTGCCTCAAGAACTTTATCTGAAGTGTAGCACTCTCTGGAGAATGATACCAAACAGCAGCTTTGACTAGGACACACTTAGAAAAAAAAGATAAAGTTCATCCAAACCCCTAGGACAAAACTGGAACAAAGTGACCACCCCTGAGTACTCTTGAGTAACAACAAGAGTAATAAGGAATTAAATGCTTAGTGAAATTGTTAGAGACAACTCTGCTGAAATTTGTGAAACTCTGGCTGAGCTCTTTATCTGCTCAATGCAATCCTCAGAGCATGTAAAATCAATGTGTATAATACACTTATGTCACCTTTATAGAAAAGAATATAATTTTATTATTTTAAATGACTGCATAAAGTATGGCTGCTGCATCTTTGCCTTTGATGTGGGGCAGGTCATGGTGCTGATTTATTTTCCTCTCATTGTATGGTTAGAGACACAGGGTCACTTAAGGTAAGAGTCATGAGAGATGATGGAAGGCACACTACAACCCTCCTCTTTATGACTCTCTTTGGAAAGTGAGGGCATAAGAGGTGGGTGCTGTCTACCACACTCATTTGAAAAACTAATGACGTCACAGAGCTGCCATGCTATTTCTCATAAGCAGCTACCAGATCCTATTGTTTACACAGTATAAACTGTATCTACATATGTATAACTTCAGCCAGGGCCAGACTGGCTGACAGAAAACAACACACACAAATTAATGCCACCATCACGCTTCCATAAGTACACTATCCCACAAAATAAGATAGCATCACCACTAACCACCATACAACATAGACTGTTTTACCACCAACTGCAACAATGAGTGATTCACATTGCCACCAAGACAAAACAACACACACAGGTCAGTTACCATACCACAGAACAACACACACCTGCCACCATCGCAATCATGAAACAAAACACCCATTACCAACATGTACATACAGCTACCACAAAATAACACATGCACATTGATACATCACTACCACACATTACCATAACAATGCTTACATATCATACCTCAAAAAACACATACATGCCACTATCACAAAACAATACATAAAATTTCCAGTATTACATGACCATAAAACAAAAATCACTACCACAAAACACATATACATCATCACCACCAGACCACAAAATAATATACATGTGACACCAAAAACCTCAACATATACACATTGCCACCATATCACCACAAAACACATTCCCATTACTACTATATCACCACAAAACACACATCACTATAATATTGTAAAACATCATATGTACCACCACACCCTACTACAGAAATTATACATGCACTACACCACTGCAAATAAATATAATACATTACCACCATACCATACTGCCAAAAAACAAAAGAAAAGAATCACTACAATCACCACTGTATTAAGGAAGAGTTTGTAATACTTTTTAAACTCAATTCTTGGGTATCAAAATTTTTATCTTACTATCAAAGACACGTTCCCCGAACCAGCTACAGTTATTTAAAACAAACAACTCCTTTGGCTCTAATAAGTACTCTGATTCTGAAAAATACATGCAAACTAGGTTTTCAGAAAGAAAATTATTTTTTTCAAAAGGCTCTACAGCTATTAACAATAATCCTTTTTTTTTCTTGTAAATGGAACAACCACTCTGGCATTTGTCATTTGAAAAGTTATAATTGTCCTGTGTCATATTTGTTTAAAAATGATACAGACCTCTAGACATTCCCTCAAAGGGAGAAAATCAATGATAAGTTCTTTATATTCAGATATAGTTAGAAAGTTTCTCTGGAACAGAAAACAGAATTTAAATGTATTTAGCAACATGAGAGCCTTGTAGGAAAAGTAAGCAATTATATGGGAAAGAAATACTATCTGAAAAATGTATGGCAATATTATTAATTTGCTGACCTCAGTTAATCTTGTTAAAAGTTTAGACTAATACAAAAGTACTATGTAAGGAATATTACTACTATAAGTCAGGTGGTGCTGGCACAGGGCTTTAAGCTCAGCACTTGGGAAGCAGGGACAGATGGATCTTCAAGTTTGAGACTAGCCTGGTCTACAGAGTGAGTTTCAGGACAGCCAGGACTATACATAAAGAAACCCTGTCTCTCTTAAAAAAAAAAAAAATGTTGAAAAAAGTGTACCTTCTATGAATTCTTGGGGCTGTCAATCAAATCCATTCTCCCATGAACCTGAATCCTGAGTGGAATCACTCAGGAATGAGAAAATACTGTAGTTAGGAAGAGCATATGACCATGTCTTGATGAGACATGCTACACTCTAGATCCCCAGTTTAATCCGCCCCATCCTAGAAAACCCAGTTAACAGAACCAACCTCATTAAAAAGTATGGGAAGGTTGTGTAAATTGCTGGAACTGATAAAAATTTTTACTCACAGGGGAACCTTAATTAATGAATGTAGCACTGGTCTACAGTGCCCTTTGCAAAATGATAGAACATTAGGAAATGTCCAAAGTTATTTATTATATGGGTCAAATATTTGGCAATCACAAAATGAGTAGTATCATATTTAGAGAGGAAAGGTAAAAATAAGCAATATGGATATGTCACAATAAAACTCATTATTTTATATAATTAATAGTCACTAGTGAAAAACACAATGGCAAGCTAATGAGAGCCCACGAAAGGATATGTGCACATTTATGTGGTCTCTTAGGATCACAGGCATTTTTTTTTAAATTCAGACAAATCTCACTGAAGTTTAAACAATTTGGGTTGGGTGACACCAACCTTGGGAGATTTACTCACTAGCCTGTATCTGATGATGGTAGAAAGAAATATCATACCATGTGTCTCTACTGCATAATTTCATCAGTGAAGTGACAAACCGTGCTTTTTAGCGATGTCTTGAACTGAAGTGGAATGTACAGTAAAATATGGATTTCCTCAAACGAATTGCCAAAACCATTAATCTTTATCTAAGGACCCATAATAACAGTATGTTCTCAGTAGCAGGTGGGGGATGGAGAGAAAATGTCTTCCAGAAAGCACTTTGGCAGTCAATCTGGTTGATAATAAAGCTTGATGAAACATCTGTGATTAATATTAATTCTAATTCTCTCTTTAATGGATAATTGTGAAAAAAGATAATTTATCCCATTTCATTTAGATTACAGCTGAGTTTCTCAATTTAGGAAAAAGAACATTTCTCCATGTTTTTCAGGTATAAGACTCTATGAGAGAAAAATAAGTGCACAAATCCTGCCAACAGTAAAGCAATTTTCTAGTTAGTCCTTGAAAATATTTTGTACGCATTCATCTGACCACTACAGACTTGGATGTGAACCAAACAATGGCTCTCTGAGCGAGCAGAATGATATTTCTACATCTTTACCACTGTAGAAAAATAAATGAACCCAGTGAACTGAATTAATGCCTTTTGAACTGAATTAATACATTTTGGTCACATTTGATACTATAAAAATTGTGAGAAAAATGTACTTGTGAGTAAATGACAGTGAGCTATTTCTGACTACTACTGTATTTCAAACTAGTTGATGATAGGGACTATTTCTAACATATGCAAATGTATAATTTAATGCACCCATAAAGATTTGTCATGCAAGTGACCATTAATTTTGATAGAACTAAGAAAGTAACTAATTGCCTTTCACATATCAATATTAAAAATATCATTTATTAAACTAGTACTTCATCTCACGTACATACAGCTACCTTCAGGTCCAGGTGGAGATCTATTGCCCAGCTAAACATACCCAGCATGTAGTGCACTCTAGACCCACATCTCTTCATTGAAGAATTCTTTTCCTAAATGTGAAGTCTTTTTTAAAAGAATCTATGAGATAATAGACTTATTTTCTAGGAATCAGAGCATATTATATGGGTTTTAAAATGACTGCTGTCTAGCCCAATTTATGAGTGGTAAATGGTGATTAAATACACATCCCGTTGACCTTTAATCATAACCAAATCATTGCCCCACTTAGATGCAGTCCTTTCTCGTCAGGCTTGAACTGACATCAGACAGAAGAAAACAAGTCTGGAGAACAAAAGGTCACAAACAATAGGCGCTGACTTCTGCCTGCATTTCCAACAACCTTGGGTTGTATGATGAATGTCAGCCTGAGTCACTATCCTTTTCTTCCTCCCTAGAAACAGCTTTGCCTTTCACACTGTTAGCCTCAAATGAATCCTTCTCATTTGCTACACCTTCCTGCTTTCTTTTTTTGTCTCCATATTTCTGGTTTTTATCTTTGTTTATGAAGCTTATTAGTGTCTAAAAATGAATTCATTTCTTATAATAACACATTTTAGAAATTGTTCTGAAATATATTCAGAAGACAAAAGACAAACAGGGCTACCTGGGTCTCATTTGCATCAGCTAAGTCAAAGTGGATCTCTCTCTGGATGAAACGGCCTGTAGTAAGGCAGAAAGAAAGATGGCTTATGGCCAGTGTGAATGAGGTAGGTCTCAGAGTCCCAGGCCACTCCAGTCAGCCTTGGTTTTGCCTAACCCGAACTCAGTGGGTTATGCTAACATCCACAAAAGAAAGTTCATGGTGTCTCAAGACTGAAGCCCCCAGTAACATGGCCTTTCCACTTACTTTAATCCTCTATACCCATTTCAGACATGTCCACTCTCATTTTCCCTTAGTTTAGAAAAACCAGCTGGGGTGCATGTTCAAATGGATCCTTCATCCCATAAAACTGAGTGACTCTCACAGTCTAGAAGTAAGTTCCAAGACCATGTAATTTCAGACTTTTATTCCCACAGGCAGAAGTCCATCTAGGAGAAGTAGTAAGCCCTCAGAACTGAGTTCCTCAAGTGAGCACTTCTTTCTATCCCTTTTAGGAACAGCGCTATCTTACAACACATCTTATCTTCAATGCTTTTTATGAATATGTATTCCTCACATTGTACTGTGGGTTCCTGGGGACAAGGGCTGCCTACTGATTCAGTGTAGGCTACAAATGCTTGCACAGAAAACACAGTCCACCTAGCATAGACAATCTGCTTAAACAAAAGGAAAGTGACCTTCTACAGTCCAGTAGATTTTAATAAATGGATTTATAGCATTCTGAATATAAACATATCAGGAAACAGCTTCAATAAATCTTCTTAAAGGGACTTTAATAATAAACATATCATACCTAAAGGTCAGAAATTCTGCTTTTTAATTAAACTAATAATCCAGCAAATGTTATTGATTCAGCAATTCCACTTAACATAAACATCATAAAAGCCGACACAAAAAAATCGAAACTGTATAGCTATGGCAACCGAGCTGAAGAAAGCAGGGAAGCAATAGTAAAGTGAGAAAAGTCAAGTGAAGGGTATTAATATCTTAATAACTACCAGGACTGCTTATGAGGTTAGCTTTTAAGCCTGACTTTGCACTCAGAGATGGGAGCTAAGGGTGTGGACTTTGGAGTCAGCTTCTATTTGCTCAGATTTGGATTCATCCACACACGAAAAGTCTATTCACTGCACCTGAATGTTTCAGTTTCCTCATCAGAAAAGTGGGAACAATAATTGCCACAGAATATAGATGAGATGGTATAGCATACTATGGGTAAGTGTTCATATGGTAGCTATTATCATATAACAAATGATTTCAGTGTATTTATATGGTACCCCCACCCCATCCCCAAAACCTGGCTTCTTCTCCAGCAGCATGCTTTTCTTTTTATTTTGAAACAAGATCTCACTATGCAGCCCTTGCTGATCTGGAACTCACTGTGCAGATCAAGCTGATCACATCATTATTGAGATATTCCTGCTTCTGCCTCCCAAGCACTGAGATTAAAGGTATGCACCAACATGCCCAGTATTTCATTCTGGATTCTTTCCATTCTAACTTCTTAACTTCGTTATCAGAAGTTGGGTGAAGCTTGATTTGTTTGGATAGGATGTTTTTCCAACTCTAGGTGACCATCTTTGTGAACCAGTACCAGAACTTTTTCTGTGTTAACTCCCAAACTTCATGCTGAAGGATTTAAAATATAACAAATCTCCAGTATGCTCTATATCATATAATTTATACTTTATTTTATATATACATATGTATATACACACACATATATAATTCTTATAAAATAAAGAATCCTTAGTACTTCTAAGTTTATGGAGAAGCAGAAGATTAAAAAGATGTGTGTGTATGTGGCATGCACATGAGTGTGTAAGTGTCCTTGCCCACTTTTGTGCAATACAGAGGTGAAAAAAAGATGTTGGATGTCGTGCTCTCCATCTTATTTCTTTCAGGCAATCTCTTATTGAACAGGAATATCACCATTTTGGTGGGGCTGCTTAGCCATTGAGCACTGGAGATCAGCCTATCTCTTTTCCTCACAGGCACTTGCAGCTATGCCCATGTTTTTCATGGATTCTAGGGATTTGAACCCTGGTTCTCATCCTTCTACCACAAATGCTCTAACCCACTGAGGCATCTCCACAGTCCCACAAATTGTGGATCTTAAGTAGAAAGAGCAACAGTTGTTACAAATCACAGTATAATAGTAAGTGCAACAATGTATAGGTACCGTGTTTCTCAGGGATCAGGGAAAAAGTTTCTGGAAGGTCATATTAGTAGCTGCAATGTTGAGACAATTGGTCACAAAGCTTTACAATATTTCTATCAATGACCACGCTGTAGTATTGATTCTCTTAATGAAATTTAACCTCTGAAAAATGACTGAGGGCATAGAAGAGCTATAATCTTTCACTATTCTTGAACATCATTAAATGTCTTTGTCATAGCAGAAGACACAACATCATATTGTGATCCTACAAATCATCCCACAATGTATAGTATTTGTTACAAATGCCTTTTGTGACTCTCAGCAAAAAGATAAGAATAAATATTCCTAAATACTTTACTTTAGTTGGTTTCAGAACAGGCCCTGCCCTCCATTCTGGAGGAGAAGAGATCTGTCAATGTTTGAAATCTATCTTCCTTTGACATATTTAAAAATGCTTATTATGAGGCTTGTGGGGGCAGCTCAGGGACAACATGCATGCTTAGCAACTCTAAGACCCTGGGTTCAGTCACTAACAGCAAATAGTCTATTTTATACATTATAAAATGCACAAATAAAACTTGAACCTGGAGACAAGCTGCAGAGGTATAATTCTTAATACTGTCTCTGAGCACCAGCTTCCCCATGTAACACTGGGGACAAATGATAACAACTACCTCACACATGAGGATCCGATGGTGGGGAATGCACCCAGTGCTTAGAACCAATGTACATAATACATGCAATAAATGCTAAATCACTATAATTACACCTAAGGGGATAATCACTCGTCAGGGCAGAGTAAGCCTTTAGCAAAAGGATAAACTGTGCTTCATCTAATTTAGTGCCGGAATCACTGCAAGGTCTCAGACCTGGCTGAACTGACTGTCCCCCCGAAAGGCCTTTAAATACCCTGTCCCAAGCTACATGTTTGGGGTCTCCATCCTAAGCTCTTTCAGATCTATTTCTTAAAATTCCACCTAGAACAGAGCAAAAATTTCTACATTGAAGGGTTGGAATCCACTAAAACCTTCAAAACAACACACTGTAACAAACAGTGACATCTATCAAATTCTGTAAGCATTGGTAACAATTTACCTTGGTGGAAAATTAAATTTTCAAAGTTTCTAAGCGAACCACAGGAGGCAAATCTGGATTAGAACCCTGGTTCTTTAGGTAATAGAAGTTAAAGTTAAGGTACTTTCTTTATTTTAAATTATCTAGAGCATGTTATTTGTTTTTAAAGGATTTGCATGCTAAGGAGATGCAAACTGTAGACTAAAACTCAGCTTACAGTGATGTAGATAAAGCTGGTCAGAAATACTGTACATCTGTGGAAATAATAAAACAAAATGAAAAGATACTATCATTGCAATTTTTAACAATAATAGACAGGCTGGCTGTTCTCCAATTCATGATATTTTACTTTTGGGGCTCAGAAGGAATTAATATTTTGTGAAGATTTTAAAATTTTAAACTAAGCCTGGATATTGCATTTATATTAAGATTTTGTTCCTAATGTGGATTTTATAAATCTACATAAAAATATTTAATGGAAAAACAGCCTGTTGCCAAAGTCCACATATTTCCCCTATTAAACAGAGGTGAGCCACATCCCCAGGAACTGTATTTCAAGCCCACAGGATACTCATGAACTAAAATAATGAATGATAATGCCTTGTTCTCTGCATTAATATTAAAGAAAAGAGAAAACTTTATAGCCACTATCAGCTCCGTGGACCATAAATCTCAAGTTTTGAGAATTGCTTCCCAAAAGGGTCAGGAGCGAGATGTGTGCTAAGAAAGCTTCAGAGCCTAGAGATATTTTCTAGGCAGCCAGGAAAGCACTGCCACAGATTTCTACACATACCTGGCTGTGAAAAGTCTCATTTGTGGTGATTTATATTTCCTCATAAAGAACTCTGGAGATAATATAGGCCTGCTGTGAAGCTGTATGACAACCTTCTAACCAAGAGTTACAAGACCATTCTGTTAAAACAGAGCGAGAATAGATGAGTGGGAAACCCTGCAGAAGCGGTGTTCCTTCTGATGAAAGACCACAACCCTGCTATTCCTACATGAAGCCTTATTCAGTCAACTTTCACTCTGTGTATGTGTCCCAGGGAAAAGACTGAGGTTTTTCTATACTACAAAGTATTCATGTTTTCCCTCTGAAGAACGACTATGCATCTGATGCTTGTGTAATTTATTACAAATGACACTTAGACATCATCACGCTCAAGTTTGGTTGCCTTAGTAAGTTACTAAAGGAAACATGGGGACTGGTATGCTGACAACCCAAAGTCAATGAAGTACAAACACAGTTATTCCAAGTGTCACTGCTGTGCTATTTCTATTTCTCCTGGCATCTGTTCTATGTAACACCACATGTACATGAAACACAGGAGCCCATCAAACTCTTTTTTGTTGACTCCAAACCCAATTTAATGCATTCCATGTTTATAAAGCTGAGTATTGCGCTCTCTGTGAGATTATGCAATTAATCATGGGAGTTATTTCTGGAGATGTGGCCACTTTTGACATTTAGGGGAGAGAAGGAGCAATCCTTTAATTTGTTTCTCTTTCAGTGTTTATTCAGAGCGTGGTAAAAGGAAGTAAAAGGTGACATAATTCCTTTTCATCCCCCAGGAGGTTACAATGCTACATGCTTTCTCCATCTCATACAACATTTTGAATTCTCAAAAGGAGAACAAATAAAAGTGATTTTTGTTGTTGAACTTCTTATCTGAATGTCATAGCCTTTGAGAACCTCAGACAATGGCAAGGCTGCTTAGGACTCTTCAGTTCCTTGTGGCTCATACTACGAGTTCCCATCAAGTCCAATTATTCAATAGTTGTCACAGCTTCCTTTGCAAATTTCCAGAATGCTCTCATAGTCAACATCTATGGAGCAGTTATGTTCACCCTAGCTTCATTTTGCACAGGTCTGGGATTGGTTTCTCTGACTCTTTTAACATTCACTCACTATGTTTCTCCTTCCATCCATTCGCTTAACAACATGTGCATCTCTTCTTAAAAATATAAACGACTAATGAAGTAATATCGTGAACAGGCTGAAAATAATGAAGCCCTGAAAAACGTCCTGTGCTCCTAGCACTTAGTTCTCCTCTTTATTTCGCTAGGCTACCTGAAGTTTGAAGTGAAGCCACCCAAAGCATGGGTATAGCACTCATGGCCCAGCAGCACAGAGACCACACCACACACTCTCATTCAGAAAGTTGACATAACACCAGGCAATAAACAATTGTTTCCATAAGAGACAATTACAATTAACACAGGGAAAAATATTCTGAGGTCCCCAAACATCTTACAGGTTCTTTATTTAACTTTCACTTAAGGACTCTTGAATCTGTTCATGCTTTCCTAAAAGATGGCCAGGGACATCTTGAACCAGAAACAATTCTCTAAATTCATTCTTTAAATGAAAAGGCATGGTCTTGTAGGCTCACAAGAGACCTGTAAAGTACACAAAGAGAATAAAAATGGCTATTATTGGAAAGAGAGATAATATGATCCCTGAAAGAGGCCTGGTGTCCTATTGGAGAAAATGGTTGCATTCTATTTTAAAAATAAAACAAACCTTTAAAGCTAGTTTTTTATTCTTTATTTTTTTAGAAAATATTAAAATCTGTCAGTTTCCTAACAATCCTTTCAATTTCTTTTGTGTTAACATAAATAGGCCTTGAAATACCATACTCAGGGACACTACCTTAAAAATAAAGCCAATGGGGTAACCTAATACGTAATAAGAGTTCTACTATTATGACACATGTTTATTCAGGTATTGTTTGTTGAGCAGATCTTATAGATGCACTCTTTTTTTTTTTTTTAGATGCACTCTTTTATACTATTTCTCCTTAAAAATACAGTTTTCATCAGTATGGTGGCTCTGTGGGGTGTCTGTGTTGTTCAGCCCTCACCTGGTTTGATTAACACTTCTATAAGGAAATGATATCCAGAGACCCAAATAATTCACCTACAGAAAGCTTCTGGAACCAGATGGCAAGTGAAGGAGTTTCTCCTTCATATTAATGTCCTGCTTTTTTGAATGTTTTTATACCTATAAAAGGCTGTTCAATAACCTCATTAAGCAATCAGTTTCTAGAGTGGATCTGGATCATTACAAGAAGCCATCTCTTCATGAAACTGAGCTGATTTTGTTGCTAAAGTAACTGAGTTGGGCATATTAGAATCGTCTCACAGCCTGAGACAAAGCTATAAACTACAAAAATACATGGAGGACAGTTAATATGCATTCCAGAAGCAATATACTATGGATTTATGAAAATTGTGCCCATGCATAGATGTTCCCAGCAATGAATTAGATGTAGCAAAGGGTACTTTTCATTGCCCTTAGACAGTCATTTCTAAAAATGATACTTATCATTAGTAAATCATTCATTGAGATTAACTAATCTGCCTGGCAGTGGTGGCTCATTCCTTTGATCCAAGCACTTGGGAGGCAGAGGCAAGTGAATCTCTGAGTTCAAGACCAGCCTGGTCTACACAGAGAAACCCTGTCTCAAAAAAGCAACAAACAATGCAAAAAATATTCACTAATTCTGGAGCACAGAGATAATCATAATACAATTTGTACACTTCACTGTCCATGTAGCAAGTTTAGGGGTTTTGTTTTAGAAAATGCTACTTTTTTGGCTTTGGAAGTTGCCTAGAGTGACAGAGCTAAGGATGTCTTCTGAGGATGAGAAAGCATTTGAAGAGCTGAAGTTACACAAAAGTCTCTGCTCTCTGTGTGCTCGGGTGACAAGCCACCAAATCCACTAAACATTCACATGGGTGCTAAAGATCCAAACACACGTCCTCACACTTGTCCGTCAGGTACTTCACTGAGTCATCTCCAGAGCCCATTTCTAACCTTTTAAAAATAAAAACGTATACTCATCCTTCTGAAATACATAAGAACTTTGATTTTTATCTATTTATTTATCCTTGTAGCTTATGCCCCAAACCCTTTTTTCAAGTTACCAGACCTTTGCCTCAGTTTCTTCATTCATAAAAGAGAGAGAGAGGCAAAAAAAGAATGCTATCTCATAGTACCATTTTAATGAGCAAGCTTTCTGAATAGTACTTAGAACAGTCTGTGCTCTGGAAACCCTGTTTACTGCTACTTATTGAACATGTTCTCCATGACAGGCAGTAAAATACATGCCACAGGGCAGAAACAGCTATGAACAATAAATCATAAATATTTAATGTCAGGATTGATAAGTGCCTGAGGAAAAATAATAGCACAAGACAGTAAGAGTGTAGAGAATGATAAAAAAAAAAAGTTGTCTTTATATTTTTATCAGTTTTTGTGATGAAGACGTTTACCAACATACCTCTAAGAAGAGTGAAAGCAAGGAACATGAATGAGGCAGGAAGACATGGACAGTGCCAAAGCCCCATCACTGGGGTGTGCTACTTAGCTACAGAAGACAGAATGGAGGACGGCAGGGCTCCAACAGGAAGGATGGAGAGGACCAGAGGGGATAATGGTTGGGAGAGAGCAAATACAGCCACAGAGCACCTTGCTGACCTGGTTCAGACAAGATGAGACAGGGCTGGGCCAATAGCACTGGGAACTGAGGAATCACAGAGGAGCCTGTCGCTCTGGCAGAGAACACCGCGTGACAAGGAGAGTAAGATTCAACACAACGCTCTTCTCTGCATGTTCTCACAGATTTCCCCTGGTCGCTATTTACGGACACCTACTCAGTACCATGTTGGGCTACTGCACAGATGTTACTGAAGCTGCAGACAGATGTAAGATACACACTAATAATGGGAACGGTGATATTAAAAAAGTTTCAAGTCATTTCTGAAGTCATTCATTTCAGCCACATTAATTTAGAGATGTAGACTTTGAACTCTGAAGATATCAGGTGATTTATTCGAGTTCAAATAGTCATTACAGCAACGGATGGGCCAGGCAATCGCTGTTTTTATTCCCTCTCAACAAAAGGCTGCCTGCAAATAAGTATTCCTATGGAATTATAAAAATAACTTAATGTTCTTATTTGAGTGTTTTAACCTCTTCTGGTGTAAATATGACAGGAGAAAAAGTTCTAAACGTGTTCTCTATAGGTTAATATTTGTGAGAAACATCTTTCAAGTATTTTTAATTTCTAAAATTGCCATTTCCTTATATATATAAAAAAAGTACTGACATTGGAATGCCAAGTTGTTATCTACTCATGTGTAGGGTCACATTCATATCAATGCTGTCCCAGGATATATTTGAGCTATGGGCAACAGGTTGAATATACCTGGTAAACATCTATATAAATGACTATTATCTTAATCTGGCAGTATGGAGACTCTATTACTGCTCATAGAAACAACACTGATCATTTTGTAGCCACTTAGGATGCCAATCTCTTATCTATCAAGGGATTGAGAACTGCTGGTCAGACTCAGGAGCAGTACCAATGTGTCAAGACTCTGACCTGCAGCCTGCTCTTGATGGAAGTGGGGGCAGCAACAAGTCATCATTTGACATAAACAAAGGAGCTGAACAACTGAAGGACACTGCATCTTGAAGGTAAATCAGACACTCTGCATGAGATACAGATGACTATTACATTTCCTTAACTTACATAATACAAAGAAATTAAAAAGAAGAGAAGCTTCCTAAAGACAAAGGGGATGTTGATAAGAATTTTGTGGTTCATGGCTTGTTTGAGTCTAGGTACCCGTGCTATGAAATGCTTGCCTTGCCTCTCTGCCAACTCTGTCTCCATGTTTCTGGCACCCTATACCACAGCTTAGCCTAAAGCAGGATGAAGAGTAGGCTATTGGCCTCTTTATCTTCCTGGTTTGGGAGACATGAGTAGAGATGTTAAGAGATGTGGTCCCTCTGTCCTCCTTAAAGCATTCTCTGACTTATTAACTGTTGGGCAGTTAAGCTTGTTTCTGAAATGGGTGTAACAAGTGTGAAAAAAGCCATTTTCCAATCACTTTGTTCATTCCACACATCTTTGGAGAAAGGAAATACAACTGAGGGCCCATTCTCCCCTAAGAATCCTTTGCTTTAATTATGAACAGAGCACATTAACCGTGCTAAGACGTCCATGATAGGTCTGCCACTGCTTTCAGCAGAGAAAGACAGGAGAGCCTTTCACTACGGAGCAGACGGGAGGGATGCTTTTGTGGGTTGAAAAAAATGGCTGAAAATTCCGTTTAATTGAACACCAGGCCACTGTGCCTCTTGTAAATGAACATCGCTTTGCTGCTTAATTTTGTGCTATTTTACCTTTCATTTTAAAAAGTAATTTAAGTTAAACTCAGCTGAACAGCAAAAAGCTCTTGATATTTTGAAGCATTTTGAAACAATTACTTTGACGGGAGCCCTTGACAGTTAAATGACTCTGTTAAATGAATGTTATAGAAGACACATAATGATTTTTAGTGAAATATTGAATTTAACCACAAATGAGGAAAAACCTAGTCATAAGCACTACAGTATATGTGAATAACATCTTGCTTATGAACCTCAATGGATTCTGTAATTTCTAATAATCATGCAATCAACTAGTTAGCTGGTGAGTGCGTTTCCCTTCTTGATGTTATCTCTTTATTTTCAGTTTATGCTTTTGTTGGTTTTTAAATCTGAGAAGTCAATAAAAAGATATCAGTTCTGGTAATAATTTCCCCTTATAATACAGCGACTTACAGTTGGGGGATTAATGAAATTAGTGCTGCCTTACAATTTAATATCTCCTCTTTCCTGCCCGCCCCCTTTTGCTGAATAGGATTCTTTCACAAAGTGAGGACTCAGTGAGGCTGTGAGCGCACTGATGGAGAACGTGAGGGGTCACTGGATGCCAGTGTTCCTTGCATCTGCGAGACTCAATCTTCCTTTTATTATTTTATGGACTGAATGTGAGATTGTATCAAGGTTTTTCTACATGTTTTCTCATGACTAACAACAGAAGTATGTACTGAAATAATAAAACTGGTACTGTTCAATTTCCTTTTTAAAATTCAATTCCCAATATAAAGGAAAGAGAGAGCTGTGGTGACGGTGAAATCTGACTTCCTATAAAATTCCATTTTCTGAAGGTCTGGAGAGAAGCTAGGAACCTCAGTGGATCTAAAGCGTGTGGGTGTAGACATTTGGATGGAAGAGTGAAGTCAGAAAAACAGAAACGTTCTCTGTCTTGTCTGGCAAGCCGATGCGGAAAATGATGGCAAGCATTCAGAGTGGCAGGTAGATTTCTACAGAGTAGAAGCAACTGTACTTCCTCATGCCTGACACAGGTAAGCCTCAGCTCCTCCTGAGGCCCCACTGGCACATGCACCTATCCTTACTCAGCAGCCGTCCTTACCTGAATTGCCTCTTTACAAATCTGCCCCTTACTAAAAAATAGGGAATACCTTCATCTTGCCCCTCCCAACATTTCAGAGCCAACATGAGCCTCTCAATAAAAGTCCCATGAACAAACAAGGTTTCATGACCAATAGCAGACACAGGAAAGGTTAGAGTGTAGACTCTAAACATTTGATACTAAAACACATTCAGCTATGCACCAAGAGGTACCATTTAGAATTCTGTTACTCAGTGTGTGGCCCATGGGCCAACAATATGAACACTCCTAGGTTCTCAAGTCAACATCTGTAAGACAACCAGGCCCCCAGGTACCTAATGCATAATGAAGCCTGAGAAGCATGTAGGGATAATCTATGACAGTGTGACATCTGAACAAGCAATGCTGCTTGTGATGGACGATAAAACAGACTGTGGCATTGTGATTAATGCAGGTCTGCTGAGATCATTCAGAGTTCCCTCAGAATAGTCACACGATGCTCACAGGTGAGAAACCAGGTCCCTTGGAACTCTTCCTAGATACTTTTTCACACTTGCCTGTCTAAGGACACAGCTGTTCCTAATAATTGTCTTTTCTCCTTGGTGCAAAGCAAGTGTTTTATCGTCAGCATGCTGACACTTGCAGGAGTTATGGCTTTCTTCACTAAAAATGGGGATGATTGAAAGGATATTGCTGACACCTGAATAAGAAATCCAATGACTCCAAGTTATGCAAATTTAATTATTTCCTCTAATTTTTTTCAGGAATCCTTTCTTTTTTTTTTTTCTTTCCCCAAGCTTTAAAAAAAAATCTTGGCAATTTTCATTTAAAAGAAATACAAGTCAGCAGTGGTTCACTGAATAGGCTGACACGCAATTTCATAGGGGAAGAAGCGGTGTATCTTTAATCTAATTTGGGCTCTCAATTCCCAGCTAATGTATCTAGGGATCATGGTGTACGCATTTACAAGGAGACATCTGTAATGCAAAGTCCAGCTCTGCAGTTCTCCAAAACATAGGTTAAAAAAAAAGAGAGCCTAAGTTTTGCAGCTGCCCCACAACATAATAAATCTCTATGTACTCACAGATGTAGAAATACTCTCGGCCTGGCCTGAATTCAAATCCTAGAGAAAAGGGAGTGAAGAGCTGGAACTTTTCAGAAAACTTCAGTGGTCCGTTTGGAGAGTGAGGCCGGTTACATTCCCATCTCTTGAACCCTTTGGCAGTATGGTCGCAGGCATTATAGCCATCAAAGTTCACCATGTAGAGGACATAGCGCTCAGTCTTATCTTCCGGAACAGAGTCCTCATAGTGAGGGCAGAAAACATCCAGGTAATCATTGATGCAGACATCAATGTGGTAGTCACCCCTCTGGAATCTGTTGGAAATAGAAGGAAATGATAATTCATATAGAGAAACTGTTTCTGCTTGGAAGCAACAGTAGAAATCCTTCAATAATCCTTGAGCTAAAACATTTAGTATGAAAAGTTCTTACTGAACACTTTTATGATTCATAGCTTGATATGAAATGTTACAAATCCAACTGTACACACATACACACACACACACACACACACACACCAGCTCTGCACGTACATGTCTGCTTCAATTCAATTCTATGAAACTATGGCTTCTCTGTTTTTATTAGTATCTTGCCCAATCAGTTGAAAAGTATTTCACAGGATATAGGGATGTGGGAAGTAAGAATCACATAGGTAAATTTTTCTCAGCCTAAAATCATGGCAGGAACGCTTATAAAAACACCTTTGTTTTTAGCTAGTGAGGAAATTCTTCCCTAAGCCCTCAGAAAGGTCCACCATAAAAGTGTGTTACCGCTGAAATACAACACTCATAAAGTCCCATAATCTTCAAGCCGGACAGTCAGTCTCACATGAACACTTCCCAGGGATGATGAGCTGGTCAATTCCATTTTTGGACATCTCTAAATGTTAGAAACTTTCTTCCTATATTGAGCATAAATCTGCTTCTGTGTAATTTCTATCCACTGATCCTACTTCTGCTGCCTGGAGTTACAAAGGGCAAATTTAATTCCTCTTCCACAAGGTAGTCCATAAAACATTTAGAGATGTCAGCTGTATCTGTATCCTCCTTCCTCTGTATACGAAAATCCTCCTTCCCTTGGTTATCTATGGGACAGTTCCCAGCCTCAAGCTCATTCTAAGTTCCTCCTCATGCCTTCCAGCTTCCAGTGAGTTCTTAAAATCTAGGACCCAAGCATAAATGAGACCTTCAGCATCACGGCACTCATGTTTAGCCTGGGAGAAATAGGCCACTTTCATTATCAATGATAAATATTCTCTCACAAAGATTTGTTTTTGAGACACAATGCTGTTCAAAAAGAATGTAGGAGAACCACTCATTGAGTGAACAGATCCGGTTTTAAAGATTGTATCTAATAAGTCACCCAATGCCTCAGTTTCTTTTCACATAGAACAGGATAACAATGAGAATCCCCCTTGGGTGCTTCCGATGGCTCCTCAAGTCTCAGAGAAGGAAGCATAGAAAGAGCATGTTGAAGTGTAAAAGTATTCAAAGCACAAGTTATCAGACCATTTCCATTCCAGTTAGGACCCTCTAATATGCTGGTGCACCTTGGAAACAGAACCACAAGTGTTTATTTCTTTGTGTTTATAATGATCATGAGTTTATCTTTTCTTCATTACTGGCAGACAATGGTTTGTCAAGATGTAAGGGAAGAGTATTGCTTTAAAGAGATTTCTGAACATCAAGGTAACATCACCGCCAAAGTACAAAGAATAGACATTGCAATGTTCAGATAAAAGGTGCTGGCTATGAATCATCAGTACTCAGGAGTAGCCTGACAGTTCTGGAGGAGAGCCAGACAAGAACTGTACAGAAGGCGATGCCCAGATGCACTTTATACTATTATATTATTATTATAGATTTTAAAGACATTCAAGGGGGGAGTTTTTTTTTTCTTTCCCTAAGTGTCATTCATGCTAGCTTGACTAGCATTTGAAAGGGCTCAAATTGAAAATGAAAATTAAAAGCTGTCATTGCCTGGACTCACTCTGCTATTCTTTTATTCTATAATTCTGTTATTCTACAACTAAAAGCCACATTGTCACTTTTCTTTGGCACCTCAGGTTTAGTTTATTTTTGCCATTTTTTCCTCTGTTAATGTCACTAAAATTTTAATAAAATAAACTATGGAATTGAAAACTCACTCTACATTGGGTTGACCAGTAATCTACCTCAGGTGATATTGTACTTTCATGTCAGGTAAGTGGATTACTGAGATGCCTTAAACATGTGATTGTTTAAGCAACTAATATTCTTCCATGCATTGCTGAAGATGATAATCTATCAGTCAATTTATATTTCTGTTTCCAATCTTTGTTTGCTTGTCTGTTTTTCGAGGCAGAGTGTTATGTAGCAGAGACTGTACTTGAACTTGCCATGTTGCTAAGACTGACCTCGGACTCATGAACCTCCTAAGTGATCGTATTATAGGCCTGTCTGTTTTGTTTCAGATTTTTAATTCTCACATTTGTTAACTAATACATGTGTCAAAGAACAGGCAAAATATAAATAAAACAATGACTAACTGAAATCCATGAAAGGCATTATATAATGTGCTTAGATACTAAAGAAAAAATAGGATTAGGTATTCTAATTTTATACTGAGTCTTCCTTTTTGGGTACAAGTATTCATGGTCTCCTTACTGCGAAGGAACACACAAGCATGACTAATATTATTGAGTACTTACTATGTTACATTCATTATTTCAGTTTAACATCTATCGCAAGACCACAGAAGAGTCACTGTTGTTAGATCCATTCAAAGACAAGAAAGTAAGATTAAAAAAATCAAGTGATGCCCAATGTTCACAGCTAGTAAAGGGCAGAGGAAAACTGACACCAAAGCAGTCTGACCTCAGAGCTAATGCTCTTCATATTCTATTTCCTACAAGATTAAATTGCTGACAACAAGTCCATAGGTCTGGCTTTGCAGTCCCTAGAGGACCAATTCTCGTTCTCCATGGGGTTTCCTTTCTCTTTCCCATTTACTGATGTAATGAGCATTTGTTGTGCTGGGGATACATGCATGAAACACATATGCTATAAAATACTCAAAACAAATATGTTGAGTACTTATAATGTGCTTAGGTTAATAATCAAGAAAGACATTAAGAGAGGATATTATCCTCTTAGCTCATTTTTTTTCCATGATAAGTAGGTAGTGGGGTTAAAATCAGAACCCAAATCTTACTTGGTTCTGAAGCATATTCTGTCTTTGAAACCACAATGGCCCCACAGTGTGACAGCTTGACCATTGTAACAACTTCTCTTTTTAAAATGACACCTTCTTAAAACGGTAGGTACCAGTTTACTTTAGGGTGACATGGTATGGGACAATTCCTGCTTCTCTTTCCTGCCTACCACTTGATTCCAAAATCTTTTGAAACCAAATGCTAAGGGGAACATCAGCCTTTAACATAAGCTTCAGATGGCAATGGCTCTTGACTCATGCATGTTATTTTAGTCTTTCATAGAATAAAGAGTTGTTAGGCTCAGCAGCCATTCACACAGAGGGATCTTTTTCCAATAGGAAACAGCTTTCATGAGGTTGGGCTCACCATTAAAGAAGAAATACACAGCTAGAAAGAATAAGTTTGTATGCCAATATTTACAGGTGCTATGGGTGACACAGTCACTGCTTTAACAGGTTAGTAAGTTTTTTTAGGACCTTTCCTGTAAAGTATTCTCTTTTTTACTTTTTCTAATTTTACCTATTGTGTCTATAACTGTGACCTCTTTGAGATCACTGCGTCTTAAAAAAAAAAAAACTGTAATATCTGGCAGCCCATCAATAAGGCAGCATCACTCATCTATTCCTCTACTAAATTATCACTGTGGTTCATTCTGTAAAAGCACAAACACTTACCATATTTAGCAAGGGGGTTTCATTAGCATAAAACAGTCACCACTGAGATTTTCTGCACAATGTAAATATCTCAGGAGCCAAAAACAACACACATTTGTGGAAAGATGGCCCATTTCTCAATGAAATACATGGTTGGTCAGATGAATGTACCATAGAACATACAATAAAATATATTCTCTTACAGCAATCTATCAAACACATCTATCAAAATTTGGCAATAGATTGGTTGAGGGTCAATGTCATCTATATTACAAAATGCTCATTTTACTTGAGTAAGAATAAAATTCAGCACACAAATTAAGCCTCTATGATCATCCCTAATACCCAGAATGAGGCATTAGCTTGGTAGGAAGCTGGAGAAGATGGAGAGATCTGATAGGTTAGAGGAAGTGCACATTTCCAAGGAGACTTTGAGATCACGAGAGTAAGGGATGAGAGCTGGGAACCTGCCTCTCAGTGCAGCTAAGTGGATGTGTCTCACAGCGTTTGGCTGGTGACGTTCCATCAGCCTGCTGAGTGTAGACTTGACTATCAATTTACAACCTTTGTTAATTTCTCTTCCCCTAGTTAGCCTGGGCCCTGGAAATGGATCATGACTTGAATCTCAGAACTCAAATCAAATATAGACAAGAGGCGACAACTGTCTTTTTCATTTTGTTCTCAATAATGTAACCTCAACTTCTACTGAGATATAAACTAAAATATCACTTGACTTCATTAGTTAGCTTGAGCCATAACTTCTCTGTCTCCTAGTTACTATATTTTCTACTCTGGGTCACTTTAAAAAATGGAACATCTAATTCTTGAGTATTTGAGTTCGTTATCAGTGGAGTTCTTAACTTACAAACCTGTTCTTTGGTAACTCTTTGGTAAAACAAATAGATATAGCCCAGCTGTCTTTGTTAGTGGATGGTTTTTCATCTCATTGAACTTACTTGCTCCCCCACCATATGCCCCCACGTTGTAGGTATTGAGAGCTAGAGAGTGCAAAGGAAAAAGAGCCAAGCAGTGGCCTGGGTTCAAGTATACAGCGCAGCAGGAGCATAATCATCCTCCAACCATTTCCTCCTGAAGCATTTCTGCTCTCACTCACTCCTTCCTCCTTTGCTATCGCCGAAACGCATTTCATTTTAGTAGCTGGAAAAGGAAGGGGATGGTGCATATTTAAAACATTCTAAATTGGCCTTTAGCATATGTTGCTGGCAAAGCAGAGAGCTTGCTTCCAGGGAAATACATAGTGAGGTATTTTATCAAGCAGCTCCTGAGTGAAGTGGTTTCACTCCATAAATATAGAAACAGCATCACTGGAAAGAGACAGTGCCATTAGAAGTGAGGAAGCTTCGGGGCACTTTTATTTCCCTTCGGGTAATGTCTGCAAGGATCGAACAATGAAAATGTTATTTCTCCCCAAATAGATAGTTGATTACTACATTTTAAATGTATTTTAATATGTCAAGAGGTGATTGTCTTACCACTCCTATTTGAACAGGCCTCTGCTGTCACTTCTTTAATTACAGGGCAACCTAATGTATTACATTCTGTAACTGAGATGCAAAAGAACTATGTGATTTATGATCAAAGATTAAGCAAATTTATCAGCTCAGGGTTCTTCTCAAATTTTAAACTAAATCTAGAGTGAATATGTCTCGGCAGCACTGTCTTTCAATTCCACTAGTTTTGATTTAGAGTCTAATTACAGAATAAGATGTGTCTGCTAGCCAAAAGAATTTCTCATTTGTCTGAAAAGGACCCAATGGGCCCTGGAAGAGATGTGGGCTTCAGTTTATCAATGTGCTTCTGTGCAATGGGCAGGACAGCAGCCCTGTTACATAACATGCTTCTCACCAGCTCCTTCTGCTCCTTCTCTCAGCACAGAATGCAAGCCTTATGGTCCCTATCCTAAATCCGAAGATGTTCTTTTGTTTTATTTTGTTTTCTTACAGAGGTTAAAGCATGAAACTTGGCATAGATAAATGGTAGCAGCATCACTAAGGGCTGAACAAATATTTGTTTTGCTAATTTTAAACTTTTCCTCCCTCTCCTGGGCTTGAACAGGAGGCTCATTGGCAATTGAGAGGACTCTTAGAGTGTGAGGCATGAGCAGCGGAACCAGATGCAGTGCAACCAGAGCAGTTCCGAAGCTGATGATGTTCGGTCTACCTTTCCCAGGTTCTGCAGCATAACAATATCAACTACTATTCCCAGAGAATGAAGACTCACAAACTGGAGGGGAAAACTTGCTTCCATATGTATTTCAAGGATGTGTCCCTCTTCCTCTTGTAGATGAAATTCAGTCGAGTATATGCTACATATCTGCAGTGTGCGCTAATAGCTTTTGCTACATTATATACTTTTTTATCTGATGAAGTGTGAGATATTGATGAAATATTTACTACACAGATTTAAGTGCTGTGTTGATCCATTCATAAAATTTTGAAACAGAATTCATTGATGTGCAGGTCTGCAGTATGGCTGCTTTCATTAACTGTTGGCAATGGTAATAAGACATAATATTCCTGACTGGATACTCGGAATTCATCACAAGTATGCTACCTTGTGACTCTGGTCTTTCTCTGTACTATATGTGTGCGCTTCAAAGTCCCATATCCAATATTAATTATCCATACCAAATGAGTAGATAACAATCCTAAACAGCTCTTGCTTATTGCTATTCTAGTCTTAGGCGCACCAGTCTAAGTGGCTTTTAAAAATTGTATTTCCTGTGAGCGGCACCTGCTTCAAACACAAGGCACACAGAATGTTCTCTCTCCCTGTGTTTTAACTCATTTGGAGCTTGTTTTATTAGCTTGACAGAGGAGCTCCAAAAGAAAGAAAGCATTAAATTGGCAGAGCCTAAACAAGACTTTTCTCTCGAAAGGGACTGGGTATTTTGGGTGACAGTCTAATTGCTTTTAAGCCCCCAATGAAGCCCAGGACATGGAGTGAGAGCGAGTCAATGTCAGCAGGCCAAGTCAGTCTGTTTACTAGGCAGAACCCTATCAAGACTGACATATCGCAGATCATGTCAAATAGTTTTCGAAAGGGGATTTTGAAACAAAAATAAAGAATTAACATCTGGCAATCAGTGTGGTCCCTAACATGGGTCACTTCTACAATGCAGAACAGAACAGGCTGTTTTTCACTATGTCTGCTAGCCAGGAGCTCCCAACAAAGCTAGGCAGCAAGCTAGCTCTAAGCCATCTGGAGTTTTAGGGGCTCTCAAGTATATGGGGCAGAGACCCTGCCACATTTATACTGACTGAGCAGAAAAAGAATCATTAAGTAGGGTACACAGCCAAGGTCTTAGAAAGAAACTGAACAAACCGATTCTGATCAGGGGACGTGGGTGTCTACCAAGGCAATGAACCACATGCCAAATGTTCACTTCTAAGTATGCCACTTTATCCCTGGTGAGATGATAGCATCAGGCACAGTTCCAGCCCATTCTCAGCTTCAAAAACAATAACAGAGAAAATTATAAATCTTTACTTTCTTGACCAAGTTAATTAGAAGTTTGTAGAAAACAATGATTTGATATTTCTTAAATATTTGACATATAAACAGTGAAATATTTGTATGAGCTGATGGTAACTTTTTTAAAAAGTTTGAAAGTTATCTTCTTTGCCCCAGAATTATTTCTAGCTTTTCAGTAACTGGATTCCAATGGGATTAGTCTATATTAATTTATTGGTAAACAGGCAAAACATAATAGGCCAGAAGAAATAAAATATGCATGTTTTATGTGACCTTTACCAGTCAAAAGGAAGCATGTACACCCGGGAGTAACCATAGTAATATCTATTAGAAGTTTCAGTTTGTAGGGCAGAAATCAGTGCTGTTGCTATGTAAGAGGGCATGCAAGAGGTGGCTAGGTTTACAGGCAATGTAGGACCTTTTGAGGAGCTGGATCAAAGTCTGACTGGAAATGAAGTTAAGTAAAAGGAGATGAAATCTGGAGTATCAAAAAACTAGATATTCACTATAGTCATAAAAGTATCAAATTCATCCAAAGAAAATGAATGGATTCTGGGAAAAACTAGGATACGTCTATAGGTATCTTTTTTTTTCTTTTTTTCCCAAGACAGGATTTCTCTGTCTCCGTGTAGCTTTGAAGAGTGTCCTGAAACCCAGTCTAGAACTCACAGAGATCCACCTGCCTCTGCCTCTCAAGTTCGAGGATTAAAGGTGAGTGCCACCACCACCAGCATCTGTAGGCATCTTATCTGTCCATCTCCTTGAAGCTGCTGCAGCAGCTACTGTCTGAGTCACCCAGAGACCCACTTGAGTAACTACACTTTGATGGGTACCCCCAAAAGAGAGTTTTTAGCCGAATAATATCTCCAAGAAATGTACAACACATAATAAATAATCTTATAAATTATGGGCACCTATATCAAATTTTCAGAAGAGTTTCATGGTATGGTAAACCAAGGTCAAGATCATGAAACAAATTAATGGGGGAACTACAAGACAGAAAATGACAATCAAGACTGTTGTTCAAGCAATGCTAGAAAATTATGCCTAGCCGAGTAGACAACTTAAGTACCTAAGGCAGAATTAAAGTTTCTCTCTTGTCATTAAGTCCCTCTATTCAATTACCATCTATCGGGGTAATTAAACACTGGAAAGTGATGCCAAGCTAATTGTTAGATTATGATAATTACATGTCTTTGCTATGCTACAGCTGATCAAAATAAGATGTGGTCCCGTGCTCTTAGCTGAAGCCTCTCTGTAATCGCAGACTTTCGTACAGCACCAGGCCATTTATTACTAATTCATTACAAATCAGGCAGAGAAGCTTATTATTTGTAATGTTGCCCCCCCCACTCCTGTCTCCTGGAACAAGACTCCCAAAAGGTTAAGCACAAACTGCTGCCTCTCGTTGGCCCATTTCCATCCCAATTACACAGCTGAGCAGCACTGGGTGCCTCCATTTGAGAGGGTTCAGCGGACTGCTTCACAAAACCCTGCAGCCGCCTCTCACCCTGGCAGGAACACCCAAGACTCCTTTCAGCCTCTGCCAGCCACTGTTCTGTTCAGAGCTGTGTCCCCGGCAACCAGAAGCTGGCAATCCAGAGGCTCCTTGGGTCTGGAGGCTCCCGTCTGCTCAGGTCAGGACCAAAGCAGGCAGGGTTTTGCTGCAGTGAGAAGATGTGGAGAATACAAACTGTCTGCCATCCAGTATCTCTGTGGCTTAACCCTGAGCAAGGGGAGGAAATCAAATTTCTCAGCAATCAACCAGTCACCACCAAAGAGTGTGTCAGATCTTTGTGAATAAAGACTAGAATTAATTCATTGTCCCTAGTCTCCACCAGACCAGAATGCCTAAGATTAGAATCATCTCCTACCTTTCCCCTAGCCAATCCAGGCCACTGCTTGACGCCTGGCAGGTAGATAGGCATTTTCCACTGTTTTTATTTTGGAACTTCTTAAGCTTTCCACTATCATTATCAGGGAACGTGTATGTAAAGGAAGCACAGCACAAGCATTAGGCTAAATCGTAGTAATGTTCTACAAAGTGCACACCATGGTCTGCTGTCTATTTGAGACACTTTATTTTTCTTCTTCCATATTTGCAGAGTTACACATTTAATGTATCTCTATCTCCACACAAATCCTGCTGAAAGCCTAGCCTCTACATGAATGTATTTGGAGACAGGGTCTTTATGAGGCTAATAATTAGGGTTAAAGGAGGCATAAAGGAAGAGCCCTTATCCAATAGGATTAGTGTCCTCTTAATAAGAGATGGCGGATGCTCCCTCTGTTGGCCATGGAAAGAGAAGTAAAAAGGGAATTGCTCACAACCATTCAGACAACCTTAACCAACCCCTGCTGGATCTTGCTACTGAACCCTCACCTCAAGAAAGTGATTTTGTTACTTAAGTTACTGAGTCTGTTGTAGGTTGTACCAGTACCCTGGGTGGCTAATGTTGAGTTTTTAACATTAATAGTACAGAAAAAAAGTAGAGTGGCTTCAAGTCATAATAATATCAGTGACTGTAATAATAAAAAAAAGAATGATAAATTAATGAAATGCAATCAAGAATAACTAAAAATGCCCAAGGAAGAAGAGAATGAGAGGGAAGAGGGTAGTGTTATGTCACTGTTGGACTGCCCCACCACAGTATCCCGCATGTGGAGATGCTCAACATCCATGTGTTGTTCTGAACAGAGAGGACCCACTATTTTTCTAGGTAGGGAAATTAATTTACGGCACTACAAAAGTGACCTGTATTGTCACGAGCAACTGTGCTGTCTGGAGGTCTCAGCAAGGCTTTCACTTAGAGACAGAAGAAATAAAGCTCTTATAGAAAAGGCACTGCTCTGTTTTTCTCCTCCTTGACCCTGGAAATTAAAAAAGAATATGCTAACACTATCAAACATCATAGTAAATATGTCTTAGGAACACAACAAACCACAAGGTACTTCTTAATATCAGAACATGGAAAATTGCCATTTAATGCACATGTTGGCAGGTAGCCTGTGGCTTTAAGCCGGAGAAGCTGGGTACTACAGGTCATCCTATAAACATGGGTTTGCACTGCTTACTATTGTTATGATTTCTTCCCTGAAGTTATTAAAAGGATATTCATTCATACAGCTGGCTCCTATATTTACTTTTATAGTCTGGACCACAGGAAGATTTATGTAAAAATAATCCAACATTCAAAATAAGAAATAGAATGCTCTATCCCAAGGAAACATAGAGGAGGTAAGAGATAAACAGTTCATGATTTATTTCTTAGAAACAAATCCAGGCACTTTGGGGATCCTCATATACAATAAAAAGCTCTACCTACTTGAATCTTGTTTATCTCAGTGACAAAACACACTTTATGTTTTTGTCTATCTGCTTCATTTTAATAAATTCTGCTTTCAAAGATATACTTTCAAAACTATAGCTCAAAGCAAGTGTGCATGCCCTTCCTCGTGAACTTTCAGAAGTTCTGGTACAGCTGCTACGAGGTTTCAATGAGCTACTTGTGTGGGTCCTGAGTTTCAAAGGACACAAGACAGAAGAATGACGAAATAAGGTGATAATGGACGCTCCATGCTGGCTGACAAGTCAGCACTGTGAGCTTTGAGAAGAAAGGGTCACCACTGGCTGTTCTCAACACTCAGCCATGTAATCATGGATCCCAAGTTTCTCCATGTGCACATTAACATTTTATTGCCAGTCAAAGTGTTCTGTCTTCTCAAAGGGAGAAAACAAAACAAAATGAGCTATGGCTGGTCACAAACTCAGTACTGATGAGCTAGGTCAAAGAATAATAAATGAGTTTATGAATCCAGTGGGAGCTGCTGTATCAGCCTGAAACTTGAGCACAGTCTATGTGTCCAATGTAGAATAAATGTGACTATAGCTCATCATTCAATTTATTTACAGAAATGGCCAATTTCATTTGTTGAAGTTTTAATTCAACATCTGGTTCCTACTTTGTACATGCCAAATATTTAATTAAAACCATAACCCATTTTATGTGGTAAAAAAGAACTTGTATGTTTTTCCATTCTTCAAATTAAATATCGAAGACATCTTTCAGCTCTATCTCAGAAAACTAGGGTGTAGGTACACAGAAGATGTGCTTTGGTGAACTTAGAATTATTGACTCATAATAAATACCCCATAGCAGAGAAACAAGATTCACAAAGATGAAAGACCTAAGTTCTACCCAAAGACAATGAGTCCAGTCAAGAGCAGAAAGGCAGACAGAGGTCAGGGTTCCTAAAAGCATTGGCTACGGTGGTATAATATCCAAGATTAGCAAGAGTATCATGTAACATGCTTTGACCAGGTACGTATCAAAAATACACAGTCTACAAGGTGGATGAATAAGAGCAGCTACCATTGGTACTGTCAAGCCCAACCTGGAGCATACAGTGACACCCCAAGGTTGGAGGAAAGGCCCTGGCATATTTTATTGCCATATGATAGCTTCAAGATCTGAAGCACATGATTTATCTCAGCTCAGAATTTTGAATTCTAAAAAGTTACAAACTATCCCTTTTTATGTAATTTATTTATAGTTGTTTTATGTGCACTGGTGCTTTGCCTGCATGTATGTCTGTGTGAAGTTACAAACAGCTGTGAGATGCTACATATGTGCTTGGAACTGAACCTGGTCTTCTGGAAGAACAGTCAGTGCATTTAACCACTGAGTCAACTCTCCAGCCCCTACAAACTATGGTAACCTCCTAGAAGAAATGAACTGAAAAGACACATAGAATCAGATAGTGTTTTTGTTTTATTTTGGTGTAAATAAAGAATCTGGGTATTAAAACTAAAGAAATAAACCTCAAGAAGTATGCAAACTTCTGACAACATTAAACTTAGCTTTGTTTATTTTTTCAAATCAGGGTTGTGGCTTCAATAATTAGATCTCCAACACTGATAAACGTTTGGAAGTAAATGCATGAAACACTATCATTCTCTGGCAGCTAGGGACAAGAAAAGTTAGAAGACAACTCAAAGATGAGCACATCATTCCTGGCTTTCTTACTGATAAACTGCAATGCAGCATCTTCAAGCACAAGCTGAACTGGAATTCTCAGCTCTGTGTTTGTAGGTACGTGGTACGCACTGTGAGTTCAAACAAACTTCAAAGTTCAGTTCTGACTCAATTGTCACAACTAAGAGATTACAGCAAAAGCAATAAAATTCTCCCTAAACACATGTTTAAAATGCCAGTTTATTTTATTAATTTTTTGAGATTAAAACCTAATGATATCACCCTCCTCCCTCCACCCAACCAGTCTCCCAAGTTGATCTCCTTTGTGTCCCAGACACCACTCATGCTGACTACTCTTAACCTACTGGAATTATGAGTGTATGCATCATCACAGTATAAGCCTGCTTATGTTCCCTTGATACTTCATAGTCAGCAACAATTACATTAGAACCTTCCTTCCCCATCAAGACTATAATGAGATATACAAGTGGATGGCTTTTGAGGGATCATGTCACACAGATGTTTGCTTTCAGGACTGGAAATTATCTAGTATCTTTTTTGAAACTCTCCAGAGACAACTTCAGTCTTAAACAGTACTCTTCGGCAAAAATTTAAGTATCAGTCCAAATTTGATTCATAAAGGACTTTCCTTTGCAGGGGCATCCCACTGTGTGTGCCTCAGGGCATTCCCACAGCCTTGCCGTCAGAGGAGATCTGTGAGGCTAGCAGAGGAAATTGAGCTCATGTTTTCCTAGGAAAGTCAAGCTGATTGTATTATCGACTGTCTACTGCATTAGCAATTTCCAACTGAATTACAAACTGTTTCCCTACATTATATTGCCATTGTTCAATACCATTTTCATTGCCCTAATGAAACAAAGCTATATAATAAGACCATAAAGTACTGATTACAGTTAAGCATAATGGAAGGGAGCTAAGGACAGATCTATTTTTAAAATATGCAAAGAAAAAAAGATAAGAAATTCTCATAATTGGCAGACATGATTCTCTTTATCCTTTTTTAATTTATTGGGACCAAAACAATATCGACAAATTAATTATTTTTCTTACAATAATACAGATAGCATTTTCCTTAAGGTAGAATTTATAGAAGACTTCACCAAGAGTCAAAATTTCCTAAGTAAAGGCAAAAGCAGCCAGCCAGCTTCTGAATTTTATACATATCTTTAAAATAGTTATTCAAGCCAGAGTATGCTAGTATCATGAAAGAGGAGTTCCAAATTCTCCCCAGGTGGCAGGTTCTGTCTGTCTGTATGTGAGATTTCTGGAGACATGCCAACATAAAACCATTAACACACTGCTTGTCACCCTACACTGAACCAACCAGCAACAGAAATAACTGGGTTGCTATCTTTCACTGGACACAGCCCAAGGAAGATGACAAGCGTATGGCTGACTTTCATATCTTTTAGCAAAGGCAATGAAGATTATTTGGTAGATTTTTATATGCTCAGCTCCTTTTGGGTAGCTAGGTGTACAAACAAGGTACTGGAAGGAACAGACAAAAGTCACAGAGGGTATCCTTAGTTCAGGAGTTACATTATGATAGGAGCTACAGTGGCTGGCACTTGTGATATCCATGCTAAAGCTACTGTACCCTGAAAGGCACACAGTAGAACTGGAATGATGTGGAATGGAGCACACTGTTAGGACATTATTAAGCCTGTCTTGAGTTGAGCTGGTGATACTTAATGAAACTATTGGGTAGTCCATCGGTCTGAGTAATGAGGGATAGTCCTGGTTCTACAAACTCAGGCATTCAATGTCAGAAAAACCTGCCTTCTGCTTTCTCAGTGGGTACAACAGGGATAGATAGCTTGCTGCAAGCAGCTGAATGTGAAGATCAGAGCCTCATTTCTCCAAAACACATTGTGGTCATAGAGCAAGCCCTCTGGAGATCTTTGTTGAGTATTCATATTTCTATAAGGAACACTGACAATAGAATCTTCCATGTGGACATACCACGCTGAGTTCTACACACTGTGTTTGATACATTGATCTAATGCCAGCAGCTCAGAGCACTCTCCTCAATGCTCAATTTACCTGCATCTTCCCATTTCTGTACCCTTGAACAAAGCTGAAAATAAATCAGGTCCTATCTCTTAGACCTTTTTCGACAGTGTGTATGATTTGAAAGATGAACAAGAATACACATTTATCTTTCTCTATTAGAGTGCTAATTTATGCAAGTTCATCTGCCTTTTGTGTTTATTGATTTGATTCTTGTTGTCTCATCCTCTATACTCCATTAGGATCCTTGCTGACTTAACAATAATGCAAAGCCAGACAAAATTTGTACAGTCTTTTTTTTTTTTTTTTTTACATGCTCTCGCATCTACAGCCTATTTAGAAGTTTGCATAAGCAAGGCAATGCAAGGAGAAATTTCGGGTGGCTTGAAGAAGTGTTTCACTTCATCACATCAGGAAGAAAAATCTCAGAGAAGATGAGAATACTTATTGCTAGAACTTCTCTTTTCAATTTTAAATAGTTATGTCTGAATGTTTGAAAAGAATCCCGTGCTTCGGGTACACTGACATTAAAATAGAAGCCCCATTTGAGATTACAGATTACGAAAGCAGCAGTCGCAGCTGCTACATGCAGGGCAGAAACATCCTTTTCCGAATCTACTTGGCAACACAGTCGAACTTAGAAGTAAAATTTCCTTTACTGTGACAACTAGAAAAAAAAATGCTCAACCCCAGAGGAATGATTTTTTTTTTTCAGATAAAGTTTGCTATTTATTTCCTACTCATCTCACATAATTCTTCTTATTGCTTTACCAGGAGATATAAATATATACTCCTACATATTTTCAAATGTTAATTAGCCTAAATGCTTCCAGTTTATGGGTTCAAGCAAAAAAAAAATCTAATTTTAGTCTTGAAAATAATGACAAAAATATAAAATAGTTTAAGCTGTTGATCATATAGGATAAAAGTACACAGAAGAGGTCATCACAAGATGTGAATTTTTTTTAAAGCCCAAATTATTTTTAATCTACTTTGCAGAGTGTGCATGTTAAGTTCATAGTTTGACTCTGACAGTTTATCCAGACCCTAAAAGGAAGAAGGGATCTGAAAGCCCAGCGTCTGCTCTCGGTCTGCTCGGGGTGGCCCTGGAAACAGGAATGGCACAGTGGAGAAGTCACAGATGCTCATGAGCCCACAAAAGGGAGGCTGCTTGGCTTACTGAACATTCTAGAAGTGCTCAGCCAGGGATGTCTGACATGGGTAGAGGGACACCTGGCAGGCAGAGAGGTCAGCCACCCAGAGTTCTCTAAGGAGGTTTTCTGTACAACTCAAGATGTCCAGGAACACTAATATGCATTCTTAAAACCACCTGGGAGGTGTCAATAATAAAAGTAGAAATCAGTGAGAATTTTGTCTTTAATACTTCTCGTGGTACCTGAGTTTTATTTTTTGTTTTTTTTTTTTTTTTTCTTTCTGTGAGTGCATATGGTACATTAAGTTTTCTAGTGTCTGAAGGTTGTCAAGGAAGCCTGAGCTGATTAAAGAGACTTCAACTTTTAGACATTGCTGAAAACTTTAAAACAAACAAACAAAAAACCCAACTATCTGTTGGTTCTGGCAGGCAGGTCAAGAGAAAGGGATCCACAGCCACCTGCCCAGCTTCAGCTCTGAGTTCTGCTATGACTGTGTGACCTTCATAAGATCTACCCCTCCACTGCCGGTTTCCTCTCCAATAACACTGGGGTAAAGATGATGTCTCACTCCTACAGCACTCATTAGAGCTAAGCACTTATTGTGCTGAAGAAAACTAAAAGTACTTGGTATATAATAGGTATCCAATAAATATTAGTAGTGAAGGAGACCCAACTATTATTACTGAGACAATTTAAGAGGTACCCTTAACAGCCACAACCAAAGAAATTTTAATTCTTTTAAAACAACAACAACAAAAAACAACCAAAACCCGAAAAACCAAATCTTGCTCTGGGCACTATGTCACATACCAGTAACCCCCAATACCTTGGCAGCTGAGGAGGAGAGCTTAAACTCAAGAACAGCTAGGGATTTATAGTAAGATTCTCTCAGGAAGGAAAAGACAGAAGACAGAGCAGCATGTGAGCAGGCATCCTGAGATCATCCAGGGCATTTACAAATGAAAGTACCAACCGTAACTGCCATGTAGTTTGAGAAGAATGGAGTATGACTATAGAAAATATTCTTTTGAAGAACATCAGTAAGCTTGTTTATTTAGAAAAGGTCTTTCTAAGTAGCCTAGGCAGACCTCAAACTTGCTATATAGCCCAGGATGGCCTATAATTTGCAAATCTTTGTGCATCAGCTTTTTAAGTGTCAGGATTAGAAGTGTCCACCAGCATGCCTCGCTGAAAAAGAGACTTCTGGGAAGGTTTTTGTGTCTAAATGCAGGGAAAATGCTGATCCATCTGAAGAGCTCCTGAGGTAACACAGCCATCCTATGGAAGTGTATCATGTACATGAACTAACAGAGCAAGAAGGAAGCATGGTCTAAACGGGAGATTGCCAGGACATACAGACCATCACCTTCTCAACAGGAACATCTGTCTTCACACAGGTGTGGAGTGTATCTGCCTGGGAGGAAAATCACACTAGCTAGTCAGTACATTAATACACTGTCATGTCTCTAACACTAATACCTAGCACACACAGTACTGAATCCCAACAGACCACTGAATATGTGGGGCGATTTTGGTAAGAAAAAGGTTTCAGGAAAGAGGCCCTGAAACATACAGAAATGTAGGATGAGTAGACCATTGTGACTTCTAAATTCTAAGGAAGGCTCTAGAAGGTATGTTCATATTGCACTATGATGCATAGTTTTCTGCAAAAAAAAAAAGCTTGTCTAAATTTAAACTTTAAAATTTCACTTTGCTACATAATACATTTGATTGTAAGAACAGATTTATGTCTTATCTCTGCTAATTCTTTACAGACAAGTATATTGATAGCCTCCTGTGGTTCAGGTATATACCCGAAGGTAAAGAAACAAAAATGAATTAAGGCACAGGAGTGGACAGTCAGTGGTACAGAGGACAGACTGCCACAGAAATCATCCACCACAATTGAATAACAAATGTCCTAAGAGACACTGCTATCAAATGCTATGCCTCTTTTCAGACAGTAAGGACAGGCCCCGAAAGAGTTCTTGAAGATTTCAGACAAGCCAAATTTTGGCATAGGGTTAGATTTCTTTTAAGAAGGGGAGGGGTGGGCTTCCCAGGCATAGTGACCTGTAAACCCAGAAAGGCCTGAAGCAAAGCAATGAGTTTATTGAAAGCAAGTGAAGCTACCAAGGAGAGCAAAAACTCCCCTTAAACAAAAATGTCTGCTAGGCACTGAAAACTAGGGAGGATTTTTAAGATGGTACAGACATGATTGAGTTTGTATTGCTAAAGAGATCATCCTTTTAGCTCTGGAGAAGGAAGCCTAGACAGAGCAAGCCTGCAGCAGAGAAATCATTAGGTTTCTATTTCAATAGAGAGGGAAGGCACACAGGCATACGGGCACACACACACACCCCTCTAACAGGCTTCAGCTGGGGATTTTTGCTCCTTGGCATCTGCCAATAAACTATTAACTTATGCATCTTTCAGATGGCTATTTTTAGAGGCCCTATTCTATGCAGGGTATGTGGCCTTGTTGAAAGCTTCAAGTTAGGTTAAATACAAACGCTCTGACTTCTTGTGATTGCCTAGATATGAAGAGGGCTTAAACAGGGCATTTGTAGGATTAAAGAAAAAGAGACGAACAAGAGAAAGGTTACAGAGAGGCCAAAACATCAGAGGAGGGTTAAAGATAATCCTCAATGCTGGTTCATTATTTTGAAGCTCTCACGCATCACATGTTGAAGGAAGAATGCATGTGAAATGAAGAGCCTGGATTTTAATACTGTTTGCCTTTTACAATCTAGAAATTTGAGCAAACTATTTAATCTCTTAATTTAACACTTTTTAAATAAATAAGTGAAAAAGTCAGTATCACAGTTTCAGTTTAAATGGGGAACACATGGGCTGGTGATGGAGCTCAATTGTAAAGGGCTTGTACAGCTTATCTTGGCCCCGGCTTCTACCTCCAGCCCTTCGAGCATAACAATCAAAACATAAATTAAATACTTCCTGGGGAATGCAGATGGCTCACAGGTTAAGACCATTAGCTGCTCTTCCAAAGGACCCAATGTTGGTTCCCAGTCCACATGGAAGCCTACAACCATGTGTAACCCCAGTTCTAGGACATCAGACATTGTGTTCCGGTATCTGGAGCACCAGGAACCCACATGGTGCACAGACATGCATGTATCATCACCACCACCATCATAACAAAATAGAAAAAAAGTGGGGTGCATAAAGAATCGTCAGTATGTAAATGGCAACTGATTTATTTCAACAACTAAATACTGAGATAATTCTTAATTCCATCGTGAATTGGATTATTACCCTTGAAATGACCATTCTCTGTGAGTTCTAGGCCAGTCTGGTCTACATAGTGAGTTCCAGGATAGCCAGGGATATGTAGAGACCCTGCCTCAAAAACAAACAAACTACACAAAAAAGCAAAGGATTCAACTTTTTCTGTACCAAAAGGGACAGAACTTGGGACAATTTAGGTGATGGAAGCTGACAAGAAGTGACAAGGGAATGTGTAGTCGTAGTTTATTACACCTCATGTACTCCATGTTCTTAGCCATGCAGAGAGGTGAAGCAATATACTCCATGTTCTTAGCCATGCAGAGAGGTGAAGCCACACGAGAGAAGATGGCAGAACAGAGAGAAGAGGCAATGACGTCACCCTCAAGTAATTTCCGCCCAGTACCTTCTCACCTGTTCCCAACACTCGCACCATCTAATGTCCTAAAGGAGCTGTCTAGGTTTCCAAATCCCCAACAAAGGAGTATGAATATAGAATGTGCACTTCATGAAAGTGATTTTATACCTGCTCAGCACTACTAAAAATGATAGGAGAAAAAAAAATCTGTATCACCCTCTCTGGACAAATAAAAATTTCTTCTCTGAAATCTTCAGAAGATAATTAAATGATTTAATGGACTGGGTAAGTTAAGATTCTGTCCCTCTCCAAAACTGTTAGTAATATGTTAAACAGATGGTGGTTGTTACGTTTATCCTCCATCTTTGCTTCGGGATACGCTGATACAACCGCTCTGTTGTCTTGTGTGGCAGATAGGCCCCCAGCTCCCGAATGTGATGCAAATCTTGTCCTTTTAAGCTAGTTGTTATTTTTGCCAATAAACAGAAATAACGGTGGACAAAAATTTTTGAAATACTTAATATGCCTCAGGTTCCACATTGAGAAGAAACAGACTTAAAACAGAATGATGTTTGTCCAACATTTTTGGGATATTGGTTGCTGAAACAAAATGGGTTTTCAGGACTGTGGGATGTCTATGTGTTTGCTTAAAATTCTAGGTGAAATTTTCATTTCTCTAGATAACAGTAAAATTTTTAGTTCTTAGAAAAGTACACAATTAGCCTAAGAGGAAAGTCACCGACCTGGGGTTATAAAATACCTTCTGGAATCCTTGCCTGTCTCTTTCCTCATGGGCCTGAGTAGATTATAAGTCATAATTCACACAAACCAATTGTTGAAGCTTAATTGTTCAAAGTGTTGCTCAATCAGTCAAATGGTCTTTTTCTACATTTGGTGCTAAACAAATTTTTCTGTGATTGATCAAAAACCTGAGATTCTGAGCAATGAGATGAAGGATTAAAGTCGGGCACAGGATATCCACAGTTCATCCAAATGTTCCAACAAAGCATTCATTATTTCACACCAACTGGACTCTGTCTTGTAAGACACAAGGGGTGTTTAGAATTCTAAAATTATAAACATGTATCATTGAAATCAGAAACCACTCAAACCAATGAGAACATGACATTTATTTTTCTATGCTGTGATTCAGAAGCAATACTTGAAAAAGAAACCACAATAGTTTATCATTTATCCTCTTCATTAAGAGAAACAGAGTATGGATTCTAGGGGATCTTTGTTCTATGAAACTTCGAGAAACAGAGTTACTTGGCCTTGGCATCAATCCCTGAACATCAATCCCTTGGGTGGACAGAGATCTCTGCTAACAGTGTAGATTCCACAGTATTTCCTACACAGAAACTGCATCTGAGCAAGGCAGAAAAGGTTAAATATAGTGTTTTTTTAGACTATTAGAAGTTTTTGACACTTGGTTATTCATTGATACTCATCAATAAACCCCCATTGATCACTAGATGAATCTTAATGTAGCCTCTTGTACAGAAACTCCTATGTGCTCAAGCTTCAAAGATCCATTTATTTCACAGGTGTAATTTGGCCACTTATCCCTGCTGAGATAACACTCCCATTTAATTGCCCATAGAACAACTGGATGAAACAGCTATGTTGGTTTGTATTAACGATCTATGTACATGTGTAGAGAATAAAAAAATCAAAATTGTCTAGCTTATAAACTACAAAGATTAGAATTCAGTATTTTCTCAAAAAATCATAAATTAGCCATTATTTCTGAAATCTGAAAAATGAAAAAATTAAAATTTGAACACTAGAAATCTCAATTACCTTTCTGTTTTAGAGATGAAGAATAAATATTCTCAATCTATATTTATGAATACTTTATATATAAGGAAGTGGGGATGGGAGAGAAAGGATAAGAAAATTGTGAAAAATCATAAATTACCCAAGCCTGGACACACTTCAGGAATATCAGACTTATAAACCTAATATTCACCAGCAGAAATTCATTTGTTTTTAATTGATGATCAAATCTACAATGAAAGTACAACCACTGCACAAAACTAATCATAATCTTTTGCATGTTAAACTTAAAGTTTTTTTATAATTAAAATTCCTGTTAGTCCTTAGACAAATATAAGAATTACATCTCATACACCCAAGAAAGTTCATAAACACAAAAACACACAAGCACACAAGGTCTTAGCTTAAAAGAAAATCTCAGTAAGATATTAATACCTCAAATAAGCAGAAAGAATTTCTTGCCTGTTTTCTTCCTTTTAAAATGTTGTATGAATGTTTTATTATCACATAAGTCATAATTATATAGTATTTTTTTACATTAATGATATTTTTATTTTGTATACACGTGTTTTGCCTGAATGTATGTCTGTGTATGATGTGCACGCAGTGCCCATTGAAACCAGACGAGGGTGATGGATCCCCTGGGGCTGGTGCTAAGGACAGTTGTTAGCTGCATGTAGGTGCTGGGAATTGAACTTGTTTCCTCTGGAAGGATAATCAATGCTCTTAATCACTAAGCCATCTCTGCAGCCCCAATCTGTATAATATTTTAAACAAATCTTAATTCGATAAAATTTTCTTCTAAAGACTTGATATAATTTCTTCTTCATTTATTAGTTTTTTATATATATATATAAAATTGTATATATTTTGTTGTATAGCTGAGAAAGACTTTACACTTCTGGCTTCTTGCCTCTACCTCTTAAGTGCTGAAATTACAGGTGTGTGTCACACATAGTTTATGAAGTGCTAGGGATCTAAGCAAGCTTCATATAGGCTGGACAGAAAATCTATCATTTGCGCTATATTGCCAGTCCCAATTTTTTTTATTTTGTTTTCATTTTTTCCAAGACAGGGTTTCTCTGTGTAGCCCGGCCTGTCCTGAAGCTTGCTCTGTAGAATAGGCTGGTATCAAATTCAGTGATTTACCTGCTTCTGCCTCTCAAATGCTAGGATAAAATGCATTCACACCATCAGGGTCTAAAAGGTATTTTATTTGTAATTGCTAATATATCATTAGGTTGAATATTGTGATGTATAACATATATTTATCCCTTAGCATAGCCATATTCTCAAATGAGTTCTAAATGCGGTAGAGTATTCAAAAACAAATATGTTAGATCTGGAGAAATAGCTCAGTGATTATGAACAACCATTGCTCTTCTAGAGGACCTGGATGCAGTTCCGAACACTCACATGGTGACTCATAACCATCCGTGACTCTAGTTCCAGGGTACTGGAGACCTTCTTCTGACCTCTGGGTACCAGGAACTCATGTTGTACACAGACATACACACAGGGAAGACACTCATAGAAATAAAACATCTTTAACAAAGTGTGAAGGCTATAAAAGTCATTGCTCTCTTTATCTTTTAAAAAATGTCATAAATTAGACAATGTCTCAACTAATATAATAAATATTGTATTCAAGACAAAGTTTATATAACTTGAAATGTAGTATCTTAACTTATTCTAGCTTAAGAAATCTGTGTCTGTTGTACCATATGTATGTCATTTTACATGGAAATAGATTTCTACAAAGTGAATTTCAGAAGAGTACACATACAGAAACAAATAAAAAGCTATTTATAGGTAATTGATTTCATGAGTTTCAAAGTTATCGACTAGGTGATTTTAAAATGGCACTTGCAACACAGTGTGCCAAGTTTCTACTTTTGGAAAGATCAATACCTTGTGGTCTTAATTTAAAGCAAGTCAGAGTGCACAAACTCAAGTAGTTCCAGAGGAGAAAGGGGCAGACCTTACCAGCTTCAGCAGGATGGAGCAGGGCAGGTATGTTATTGATGTACTTGTTGATATGATTTAAGTATGCTCAAGGCCATCTGAAGCTAGGGGCCTCTGTGAGATCAGCAGAGGCCTCACCTGGCTAACTATCTCCCCTGATTGTAATGGGTTTGATTAGAATAATCAGCTCTCAGCAGCCCTCAGGCAAAAATGGCAATGGAGATGCAAAAATAGCAGAAAGATACACCCTTATAACATTAATATTACCAACAGGAAAAAAAGCAAATAATCCCTATAACTAGCATGGGCATTTTTCTTCTGTTACTTTTCAGTTGCATTTATATAAAGTAAAGCAAGTTTGGATATTCAGGTTTCCTATAGGTAAAAATATACTTATACATTGTCACTGGAAAAAAATGTAATTCACTTCTGAGCAGTTACTTGATGGTACTTTATATTAGGAACAATAAATTGTTTGATAAATTGTAAATAAACCTTTTCTACTTTTTTTCATCAAAATGTGAGAGTATGTTAAAATCATATCTTAATTTTTGGAATACAGAATAATCACCCCGCTATCAAGGGTGCTACATTAAAACCAGTCAAGTTCAACTCTCCAGGCCCTGCTTTAGGATCTTCAGCTTCCCTGACCTTCGACCTTCAAGTTAAAATGATTTTGCTTCTCAGAAGTTTGAGCCAAGAATCTTTTCCTTTACTATTCCAGTGTGAAAATCTTTAAATCTCAAGATCTATGTTCTAGAATTCTTAATCCCTTAAAGGTAGAAATTTGGGGGAAAAATTCAATATGCAAAAGGTAATATTCACGCCCCCAAATATAGTTAAAGGTCTTTCTTTTTGCTTATATATTTGCTGTGTTTAGTACATTACACAATACAGTTAGGCTAGAATAAGAAAGAAAACGTTAGAGTGAGAATAATTTTATAAATGTCTCATAACTTTGACTTTTGCTTCTTAACCCTTCTTCCAAATGTGGCTATAAAAATTAGAGAGAGCAAAGCAAGTGACTGAAGTAGGTCTGAGAAGCCTAAACTCTGGACCAGGGCCAGAGATACTTTCATCCACAGTGAAGTGTTCAAAGCATTTGATAACATTAAACACAGATTTCCATCTACCTGCCAGAATGGACAAAATCTCCAGCCTTTGCTGGTGCCTCCAAATGTAACTGTCAGTCAGTTCCTGTCAAAACCTAATGTCTTTTCCATGGCCTTACACATCTGGTCCCTGTCAGTGTCATTGAGGCTTGTTAGATGTGGTGTCAAGGCCAGCAAGATGATTTATATGCACAGACCCAAAGATCTCCAAGGCTCATTCAGGGGATGCGTTTCATATGGTATCCTTGACATCAACAAATGATTGACTGAAATTAAACAAAACTTTACATCCTGAAATCTGAGCATTCCACTTCTACTCGGCTCACACAGACAGGAATATGGTTAGTTAGCTCTGGAATTCACAGAAGATCCATGTCAACAGTCTATTAATAAGAGGGGGCTGGGGTGAAGGCACATGAAACACCTCCATGTTTTGACATCTGACCTCTTTAAGCTGGCACATTTTTAAAATTCTTTATGGGATAAAGAATTACTAACCAGCCACACTGGGAATAGAAGCATGGGTATTTGGCATTCAAATGTGCCCAGAGTTTTCTCTGGAAACCTTTAACTAAAGAAGACTTGATATAATGTATGAGTTTTGAAAAGGGTGCTATTTTTTTTAATAAAAAAAAGTCTAAGTTTTGTTTGATTAGAAGAGAAAATACTTCACTCTGTTTTTAATGCCTCTTCTATTACTCTGGGAAATCACACAGACATGGAATAAAACACCCCAATCTTTCTTGGGCACTAGGGCTCGTTGTTGCAAGCTGGTAATGGACAATTCTCTTCACTTTACTCAGTGTGAATTACTCTTTTTTCAACAAAGCACGTGATAATCTGGAAAACTAACATTGGTCCAGTCAGCATGAGCATATGTTCAGATAATTTTAATGCTCAGATTTCCTGTCTGGGTGCAGTTACACCAGGTTTTGAATAATTTCAGCAAAGAAAGTGCCAACTTCTATTTGGAAACATTTTAAGTTTATCTGCTGTGTGATTAACATAGTTTTAGCTTTGACTGACAAAATACAATGTCAAAGATGTTAAATCCTCCTCTGACTTAGAGGCCTTAATTGAAACCGATTTGACAGGGAGAGCTAAAGAAGGGTCATGGAGGTACCTTACACATCAACGTAGTTAATTTAACCTAAATGAATCAGGGTGCCATGCATATTTTTCCCAGTGTGCTCTGAGCCATTTTTGCATCTCTGTGAACATGCAGAAACTTGCTTAAGCACTGAAGAAAGAAAAAGATTTAAGGAATGATTGTTTAGTGACAGCAGGAGAGAGCACGTGGGTTTTCAAAGAAACCAGCTGTTTGTGCACCACCATCAATCTAGAAGGCTTCTTCTGGCTAACCTGCAAAGCCCTGAGTTACAGTGCTTTCCATTGAGGGAAAGGGGTAAAAAGCGGCATGTGTAGCCAACAGCACCCAAGAGCAAAATCCTTTCAGATCCTGTTGAGCCTCTGGAGAACTGAAAAAAATCCCATCTTAAGGAAAGATGTTCTGAAATCGAGGGCTGCTGCAACCCTGTTAATCGTTGGAGGCATATGTGGTAATAGAACAAACTATGCTTGTTCCAGAAAATCCACCTAGTCTCTGCTGCTTGGAGGGGAGTGCAAGGTGGGAAAACTGCACCCGTCCAAGTGAGTTTCCTGGTGGGATATGCTCCTTGTCCAAGACGGCCATACAAGAACTTCAGGGGAAGAAACGTAATTCCATTTCCTATAAGGAAAAATGCTGCTGGTATATTCAAAAGTCTCTGCAATAGCCAGAATTTATACACTGCACACCTCTCGTTCCCTGTGGATTTCCAGGCACAAAGACCCTTCTGCAGATCAAACTCCATGTATTTCTTCTTTTTTTTTTTTTTTCCGTTTGCAACCAGGCCCTATGGTCAGCCTAATAGCCAACAGCCTCAGTGGCCCAGTCCACTGCCGAAGCCCTTACTTGCATCTTTAATAGGCTTAAAATGTGAGAATTTGATGGGCCAAACTCTGCCAAAAGAAACACTACATTTGTGATTTTCTTTTCTCCTTAAATGTTTATTGGAGACAGACCTGTCGTCCTCTCCAAAGGAACAACAATTTGCCAGTGAGTACAGCAGCCCCAAAACGGGTAGAAAACAGCCAAACAGTCTTCAGCAAATAAAAAGCAAAACAAACAAACAACAACAACAAAAAAAAAACCAACCCAGCATCCTTTAGCTGTTCTCTGTTAGCCAGACCTTTATGATGTAATTTGGAAAAGCTGTTTAGTTAATTTTATAAGAACAATTAACTTTAGAGAATACTTTGAGCAGGAAGGGAAGCAACAAACAGAATCCCCTGTAAATTTAGAACTGTTCTGAGAAGTCAAATTAAATGTAAAAGGTGGGGGTATTGGGGAAGATGGGTCCCTGGGTTAAAGGTACCTGCCACCAACCTGAGTGAGATCCCCAAGTTCATAGAGTGAAAGAAGGAAACTGAGTCCTATAAATTGTTTCCTGACTTCCACATGCTCATCTTAGTTCCCCTCACATAAATGAATAAATGGAAAAAAAAAAAAAAAAACAAACCTCAGTGACTTATCCCGTATCTGACTTACCACAACCCATTAGAACATATTTCCTTCACATTTCTTAGTGCGCTCACCTCTCACAGCAATGAGATGGAGGCTGATTATTCCCATTTTTGCAGATGAAGGAATTGAGAAGAAAAAAATAATCATTTCTGTTCTGGTCAAGGGTTTTTTGTTTTGTTTTGTTTTTAAACCATGTAGTCACATGCTCCTCTGTGTGAATGACATTGCTTTGGATTCATTGCATTTATCATTATAGTTAGCTGCAGGATGCTAAGACCTAAGCTCCATGTGGGTAAGTTATTCCTAGTATGTTTGCCTCTGTCATCTTTTACGTACTTTTATAGATTGTATTTCAGCAGCCTCATGTGCTATTCTGAGTCTGACTGATTATTATTCCAAAGCTTTTGCTGCACTTTATGGACCAGGCATCATGTGGGACAGCTAGGAAGTAAGAACAAGTCAGGTCTATTTGTGGTGCTCACAGAACTCAACCCCATCCTACGGACAGAACCATGAACTTCTAATTACATTGTGAAGTACGTAAGTGGGACCCTGAATGTAGTCTTGGAGATAAGAAAAGGCTTACCAGAGTCAAAGTTTGCACAGGAGTAGGCTTTCTCTAATTTTAGATGTAATATTAGCAAAAACATTCTAGGTGCGTGAACAGCAAGACAAACAAAGGCAGTAAAGAAAAGCCAGGTGCCTACAGAGCGGACCACTGACGCCTTTTTAGAGGCGCTGCAATCACAGCTCTAAAAAAATACATGATGATTATGTAATGCAGAGATGAGTACTAGGAAACCTTAATATGGTTCAGTATCATAAATTATTTGCTGAGATTTTAAGAGAAACTAAGCCTAGAATTCCCTTCTACTTCACAAACCAATTTAAAACATTAAAAAAAAAAAAAAAAAATTGAGTCCTCTATTGAAAAGTGAGCATTTTAGGGGCTATCTCTTTTCTATTGGCTTGACGTTTATGCAATAAAAATTTTAATCACCCATCATATTATCCAGGGAAAAACAGAATAATTTAATCTTTCTTTGTAAACTTCAGAGTTTTGCTGCTATTTTAATGAATTCATTCAAGATCTTTCTCTTTTCACATTTGATTCTCTACAAAAGACTTTAAGTACAAGTCTTGAATTTTTTTATGCTGACAAGATATGCTTTTTCATAAATGCACATTGACAATTCTTTGTTGTCTGACCTAAGAAGCACTTCTCCTTTTACAATTACTTTGAAATTAAAAAGGCTTTATTTTAAGATAACAGTTGGACATTTTTTTTGTTAAAAAAAAATTATTGCTCTGGATACAGTGAGAAAAAAAAAAATATTCTAGGGATCAATAAAAAACCAGGACTACAAACAGGTCTGGAAGATCATTTATCACACACCAATGTCGGACAGCTGAAAATCTGTCACCTTCCAGAGGTGGACTTGGTTGTCAAAGATCCCCAGGTTTAAAAATGACAGTACCAGAGAAGACTATATTCCTGAATCCCAGGAGAGAATTGAGAACGTTACTTCCAGGATCACTGTGAATGAGATGACTGAAGACCTGAGAACGAGTACTTTCTCTATAAAACCACCCATGCAGAGAGCCGAGGAAGGGTCATCAGAATAGAGCTGCCCTGGTGTGGCACCAGCAGAGAAAATCTTACCTCCATCCACAGAGGGTCTGTTCAGAGTGGTCCCTCAGTGGGCAACACTGGCTGGAATCCCACAGAGGAGCTGTCACGTGAGAACAGAGCCTCACTAGTGACTGTGAATTCGGTGGCCATAACTGTCTTCAGTCTCTAAAACCTCACCATGTTCAGTAATTACCAGCATTTCCTACTCCTTCTACAAGTCTAGGAGATGGCCAGCCATTTAGGAGTTGGCTGACCATTCCAGAGGGAACACATGTGGGTACAGTTTTAACTTTTCTAGCTGCTACAGTTTTCTTGAACGTGAACTGAAAAGTAGAAAAAGTCTGCTACATTACAGGAGGACTACTATTGTCAATGAGGAATTACACATGAGAATGATCTGTTCTAACAGTAAGTATGGATTGCCTAACAATCCACAGAAGAATCAAAGCTAAATAAAATCTAAGGCTTTGAAAAGCATCTGCTTTGTGATTTTGTTGACACAACCCTCATATTGATGAGATCAAAATTATTTTTTTTTTAAAAAAGATACTGAAAAGGAATTTAAGAATTGAATCTTGGACCATGAAGCAAAGGATTATGGGCCCCATCCATTTCTGCTTCGTGTCTTCCATTATTGCCTGCTGACTATTTCAGCTCATAAGGGACCGTGAACTATCCATGAGTGCAAAATGGATACAGCACAAATTGATTCAGTAACATCATACAGACATGTATGAATAATGAGGTTTGGTTGCAGTCTGTCACACAGCAAGCATGTCAGTGAAACTGATTTATTGAAAACTTGAGTGAATAGAGCCTCAATCTTAGAGAAGTTATCAACTCTTTTTTTCTTTTCTTTTCTTTTTTTTTTTTTTTTTTTTTTTTTTTTTTTTTTTTTTTTTTTTTTTTTTTTTTTTTTTTTTTTTTTTTTTTTTTTTTTTTTTTTTTTTTTTGGTAAAGCAACAAATTTGAACAAACCAATACTCTTTGTCATTTAAAATGTGCCAGCTGAAATTGGCACACAGCTGACCTACTTCCATTATCTCAAATAAAAAAAGAAAAGGGGAGGATAAATGATACCACCGTTATCATAAAACTTAAAGGCTCATCAGAGATGCTAATCAATTTCAAATACCCCAAGGAAAGCTGTGACTCCTATGGGTGTCTATAAGTTAGAGGAATATACTTGCAGAAATGAAAAGAAATGAGCCTCTTAACTCTCTCCCCTTTTGAACAATATACTATAATATGCTGCATGAAAAACAAAAGAGCCCTTCACATTCATTTCATATTGGTCATGCAGATATGGCAGGTGCAGCTGTTAAAACCAAAGGAACAGCAACAACCTCAGGCAGAATAGTATAGCATTGCTGAACTTGCCCCCTATTCCTCTGTGTTCTCAGAGCAGGAGAAATTCCAAAGTCGGGCCATCTGCACATTTAAATAAAAAGAGGTAGAAATTAGGATAGTGGCCACTAGATCCTTTTAAATTTCCAGGTTCTAAGAGACCTTACATTTAAAAACAAAAGATTTTTATATTTTTTAAAAAGAGGAGAGATATGAAAGAGAGATTAAAAGTCTTAGCCAAAATACCTATAATTACAACATACAGTTGTAAGCAATTTTCATATGAAGCTAGGACTAAGCAGACACCTGTAGAGTTGAAACTTGACTAAGAATACCAAGAATGCTATTCCGTTGAATTCTTTCAGAATTTTGAAGTGCCACTTAGGATATCACCAAGGGCAAGCTCCAGATAGCATCTTTGGGAATGCAGTCACTACTTCTCCGAAGAGAGGTCTCACATGTCAGATATTACATACAGAGAAAAGGACTCTACAGGTTGTACCCTAAGTAGGAGGGAGCAAGGGGTAACCATTCCTCAGCTAAAGAATCCAGGAACAGTTTACTTCGGTGGCATTGCTTCTGTGGGTCAAAAAGTGTTTCCTCGCGACAGAACAGCAAAAGATCCTATCATCACCCATTTAAACAAAGTAGTACCTTAAATGTGAGTGGAGAAAATTAAGCCAATGTAGCAATAATTTGATTAGCCTACGCAGTCAAGAATCAATTATTTAATATAAGCATTAAATAATATTTTTAAAAAGCATCTGTAATTTATTCACTAGCCCTAGGGATGTCTTTGGAATCAAAGACAGCTTAGCAGAGTCCTGAGGTTCTCACCAAATACTTGTGCATATTTTCAGAGCTTTGAAAGCCAACCAGCACTTTCTGCTTCAGGCTACACATTAACAGAATTCCAATGTGTCCTGCACAGGGCAACCTCTTGCCCAATTCCTGCCTGCAAGTCTTCAGAACATTTGTGGAGAATGTGGTTAGACCCTGAGGTCACTAAAATGTCAGGATATACACGCACAGAGAGACAGACAGAGAGACAGACAGGCATACACACAGACAATGAAAACTACAGTCTGAAACTCGCATGCTAAATCTATTGTCTTCACAGCAAAGAACAAAGAAGTCACAAGAGTGTAAGTCTATGTAGGAGGAAGTCTGCCGAAGAAAGAATCAGAAAGAAAGAAATCTGAGCATAATGGTGCATCCTTTAATTCCAGCACTTGGAAAGCAGAGATGGGCAGATCTTTGCAAGTTCGAGGCCAGCCAGGGCCACATGGAGACACTATTTCAAAACAAGCACATAAAGAAAACAAAACAAACAAAAGCATAAAAAAAGAAACAAGACAAGATGGGAAGGAAAAAAAAGCAGGCAAGCACTCTCTTGTTTGTGTAGATTAAGGGGAGAAGTCTGCGTGTAATGGTGCACATCTTTAATCCCTGTATTTAGGGAGGCAGACAGATGGATTTCTGAGTTTAAGGCCAGCCTGGTCTACATAGTAAGACCTATGCCAGCCTGGGCTATATAATGAGGCCCTGTCTTTAAAAAAAAACTTTCATGACTGACATGTTTATCTTAAATTGAGAAATCAAGTGAATGAATGGGACAAATCCTGTGTTGTTGCTAAATTCTCTCATTGTCCGGAACAGAAACTGAACTCACAGTGAACTTTCCCATGTAAAATGTTTCCAGGCTATGTACAAGACAAACTTTATCATCATATACAGCATATACAGCCCGTCTAGAGCAACTATATTCTTATGTTCCCCTAACTTAACCACAAATTCAGAGGAAATACCACTCCCTAAACCTCTCAGAGACTCAGAGGAGAAGAAAGAGAGGGAGAAGGAGGGGGAAGGAGGAAGAGGAGGAGGAGGAGATGAAAATCTCTAGCAAGATCCAAATGTTTAACCAATTACATGAGACAGTGTTGCCAAAAAATTCATGCTTTGTAGCCAGAACCAGCACACTTCTCCAATAAGGAACCCAGCGGCCAAAGTTAAACCATGTCTACTCTCTTCTTCCCAGAGACTCCTAAACTCATTCTTTAGATTTATAGTAACTTAAATTTCTGTTATTATTGTGCTGAGATTCAAAACATTTATGACCCTGAAGCTCATTCATGGGAATAAAGAAAAATACTTCATGAAGATTTGTACTGAGAGAGGACACAGCTCTCTGGTTGGCAGGAGACCTGGGTTCTATCCCTCATACTATCATCAACTTACAATGTGACTCTGAATGTGCCACACACTCTCAAAAGCTCTGTTTTCTCATCTATGAAATTAGACCAAGAGACAGAGGCAGCCTGGGTTTTAAGACTTCAATTCTAAAGCAGAAAAAAAAAAAAAAAAAAAAAAAAGTTTTGCTCCAAAATACATCTAAAACCATCCTTTAGAAATATTTTCAAGTATTTATTTAATAAGTATGAATGTTATGGGCATTTTGTCTGCATGCACATCTGTGCACCAGATACACAACTCGTACCCACAGAGGCAGAAGTGGATTCAGTGAAGTTGGAATTACAGATGGTTGTTAGACATCATGTAGGTGCTGAATGAAAACTAGATCCCTTGGAAGAGTACTCACGACTCTTTACTGCTAAGCCATCTCTCTAGCCCCAAATACATGTCATATCTTACTAAACCAACTACAAAAGTTATTAAGTAATACATAAAATAATTCATGTACATTTCAAACCATAAACACACCCTTTTTACATACACACACACTGTATAGTGCCATTTATAGTTTATCACTGTACTTTAGAATTCTAATTTTCTTCAATAATAATTTTATATTATCAAAAATTAGAATTTTAAAATTTAATTATTTTCAAGGGTATCTTCCAACAAACTCCTTAAGAAATTATAACAGTCCTAACAGCCTGGGTGAATATACATATAATTTACAAAATGCCCCAAAACAATACTTTTGAGAAAAAAATAAATCTTAAAATTGGCTAGAGGGATAAGAATTCTGATAATTAAAGTGATAATCATGGAAGCTACAAGTAAAACTACGTCAAGAGAACCATAGCTAAAAACTGTCTTCTAATCAACTTGAAATTTCTTAAAAGTGTGTTTTCCACACATGCTTTCATATTGTCTCTCTTCCCATTGAGTGCTATGAACTTTGGTTGCTTGTAAAGATGATTTAAAGCTGCCAACATTGACATAAAGGCATAAGGTTACATCCGGCAAACTGTATCTGGGAATCTAACTGTATGTCCCATGAGGTATCAAGTGCCTCACATGAGATCAAGGTTTATTTTACAACATCATGGAAAGTAGGCTGGAAGCATTAAGAAAACAATTTCAAAGCTCAGAAGAGCTTTTAGGAAATTTTAATATCAACCTTTAAACAAGAACTGAAGACTACAGAGAAGGATCATGGGAACATTGCAGGGATTTCAGAAAATGGCAAGAAAACAAATTAGGCCTCACTCTTACCATAATCTCCTCACAAGCTCTGCCTCGTTTGGCTTCAGCCCCAGCAACCTGAGAGCTTTGAAGAAAGTTTGAAGACTTGAAGACCCACTTCAGGAGTATGTGTTTCATCACCTCTCACAACTGGAGATCCCTGCCACATCTTCTGATGGGATGACAGAGACCATGGTGCCCCCAGTCCAGAACAAGCTAGAAAGAGCTAGAATGTAAGCTTTGCATTTTGCAAGCTTTGGCAGTAGTACAGCTTCCAAACTATTGTCTGCACCCACCCCAGGGGACAAATCTGGCTCTGTCTTTCAGGGAAAGAAAGCATCTAAGAAGATTCTGGGCACAGCTTCCCAGCTGCATCTCCCATTGGAGGTGGTGAAGAGTTCATTTCCTACCACAGCTTCCCACAATGCACTCCTATAACTCAGCCCTGTGCTGCCTGTGCCCAATTTAGTTAAGCCCACAGAGCAAAGTGTTACAAATAGAATACGAGGCAAGAGGAGAGTTGCCCATAGGCTGAAATTAACTATCAGTCCCCAAGCAGCTAACCCTTACTTGTCACAGAGAAAGAACTCTAAAGGAAAGCCAAATCCATCATGGCAGGCGGAGGCCAAGCACTTTCAACGCCATGGCTACTGCTTCTGCTCTCCCCACTGACATCAGCAGCTCATGGGGACTATATTCACAGCCATCCTAACAACAGCTTTAATGCAAAAGTCCTTCTCTTTCTCTGTCCTTGAGACCAACACTGAGCTCACTGAGGACACAGAGCCTCAGGGTTTACACCTGAGACCCACACTTCCCATTCTACGTGAGGTTTTATTATTATTCTTTTTTCTAAAGCAAAACAACTCAGAGGAGGTTTCTCGAACCACTGCTTTTCCTTAGGCCAATGGTCACCAACAGTGACAACAGAGCTTTACAGTTTCAAATGTGACCCAAATTATGACTTCCACTATTCAGATTTCACCTTCGTTTCCTACAGAGTCTCCCCCCAGGCCATCTTCTTTTTTTTTCATGTCGGAGAGAGAGAACTCCAACATTTAAGCAACGAAGAAAGAAAATCGTTGAAGGTTACCAGCCAATGTCATTTCCTCCTGTCCCCTAGACCCCGTTCTTTCACTGCCTTATTATACTAGAAGAATTCATATGGACAATGTAGTCTACGACAGCTCCTACAGGGCAGAACACCAGTCTCCTGCTGCTTTTCTCCCAAGACTCCACACAAATATTTGCCTTTGCTAACAGAGTATAAGCCAATATGACAGGGGAGGCAGGATGGTGATCCTGACATTCTGACAATTCCCAAGAACATAATCTAACATCATTAAAATCAAATAAACAGGGAACTAAATAATTACCAGAGTCCAAGCAAACCTCTCAGAGCATGAGAAATGTCCTGAAGAGTGATGGCGATGTCCTTCACTCCAGTTCTAGGCATTTCAATTTGCTTGAAACTTATCTTCATTTTGAATAAATTACTCTGGTATATAAGGAAGAAAGGAGCAAGTACGAAGTACCTGTCTGTAGCCCTAAGAATGTGAATTCAAGGCCAGCCTTGGCTACACAAAAGGACTCTGTATTAATATAAAATAAATTGATTTGCGAGATGCATCTGTGGATTCAGTATCTGCAGTTGGAGTGTAAGGACTGTACCCTACATAGAGGCCAGAGGACATGGCATCCTACCTGTAATTCCAGGGCTGGAAAGGCAGAGGCTGGTGATGCCTAGGGCAAACTGACCAGCTAGACTAGCACAATGAGAGAGCTCTGGGTCCAGGTAGAAATGTACATGGAGAACAGTGGAGGAAGGGAGCTGATGTTAATGTTTAGCCTTCACAAGTAAGCACATACATGCAAGTGCTCTTGTATCTGCACACACACAAACATGAGTGCACACCATACATAGACAAGAATAAAACAAGAAAAGGCAGCAAAATATATACCCAATCCATGCAAGGCAGAGCTGAACATCTTAAATAAAAAGAAAGGATAAGGGGCTGGAGAGATGGCTGAGAGGTTAAGAGCACTGACTGCTCTTCCAGAGGTCCTGAGTTCAATTCCCAGCAACCACATGGTGGCTCACAACCATCTATGATGACATCTGCTGCCCTCTTCTGTATAATGTATACATAATAAATAAATAAATCTTAAAAAAAAAAGTTTGTGGACATTAGCCTTTCAAATACAATTTCCATGTTTTTTGGTTTTTTTAAAAAAGGAAAGATAAGTCCAATGGATACATCTACACCACCAGTTCTATACTTAATGTTTGAGAACATTGAATAGGAAGGGACAGAAATATTGAAAGAGCCAGAAGACCCAGAAATCTGCTACGAGACTATGTCTTTTAGAATTGGCAAGAAGCTTCACCCAAGATATTTTATCTATATGGCTGCTAAAACAAGACAGGAACAATATCAATACCAACAGGTACACTAACATAGAAGGAGGATATCTCATGAGCATACCACTAGACACAGAGCTACAGTCAACTGAGGAATGCTAGGAGCAGGATAAATAAGACTTGGCCAGGCATGAGATCCCCTAATTGGTTATCAAATACTAGTATCAGCCTTGAACCACATACATACAAGTAACACTAAAGGGTCTCAGACTCAACAGATTGTATTTATCTAATTAGGTATGTATACACACACACATACACAACATGTGTATGAGTGCCTAACTATAACTTCATATACAGCTATATAAATGTATATACATACATGATATATATATATATCTATATTCATATGTATATATAATTTTTTTAAAAGGCCATGAATTTGAGAAAGAATAATAGAGAGGAGGGACATGGAAGGGTTAGAGAGAGGAAGCAGAACAATGTAATTATGTTTTAATTTTTTAAAAATTAAAAAAAAAGCCAGGCTTAGTGGCACATGCCTCTAATCCCAGTACCCAGAGGCAGAGACAGGTGGATCTTTGAGTTCAAGGCCTACTTGATCTACTGAGCAAGTTCCTGAACAGCCATGGCTGCAGAGAGAAACCCTGCCTCAAAGAAAAACAACAACAAAAAAAACCCAAAGGACAAGGGAAAGGCATTAAGGCTTCATGATGTCTGGCCAACAATGCCCCATGTGTTCTAAGCCATCTAGTTTTACTAAGTACCCTCAACAACCCTTCTGTGAAACAGGCATTATTACCTCCCAATACCTCCTCATCATCATTTTTAACATAGACAGGAAAATGTGGTATACCAGAAGGCTAGGAGCCCACTTCATGTCATCTAGCACGCAGGTACTGAACTAAGGTCCAGCTTCGCAACACTCATTACAGCAGTGCATCCCTTTTCTAAAACCATCTGCCGCGGTGCTGCCAAAGCCTTGCTGTGGATTTAGAAACAATGGACGGTCATAAATTGTGTTAAACTGAAATCTGTGTCAAAGGTGCAGGTATTAAATGCTGAGTCAGTGCTATGCTTTGCAGAAATAATGCTTTATCCTCCCTACCCACATATTCTCAGCCGCCAGCTAGGTGGGGAGAAAGACAGCTGCATGAGAGCTGTTAGAAAGGATAGACATGATTTCTTTTTCAATTTTTCTGTGTCCACACCTCAACAAGCTTCCTGTCTGACTGTCTTAATGATTCATACCTACGGGAACAAGGCAGGTGTCGCTGGGCCAAATCTGGGGTGATGGAATGCTACCTCTCCCAGCTGGGTTGCATAACAAACTCTCTTGTGCAATCAGGTTACAGAAACTTAGGCCATGGCCCCTGCTTTCCTGTTTTCTGGCATAGTCTATGATGTCCTGTTTCCCATCTTCACACCATTCCCTTGGTGTCTAGAAGAAGAGATAAGTTCATTTTTAGAAAGGCCAACAGTGTGCTAGTGTGGTGACTGTAGCAAGGAATGGAGGCTTCACCTCTTGGGGTGGGCTCAAAAGTGTTGAGATTTGATGTGAACATTCTAGAATATGTGGTAGGAAAGAAAGGGATAGAAGAGGAGCTACTCTAGGCTAAAAGAAATCCTGAAGACGTCACTATTCCTGTAAGCTAACTGAGGCGAGCGTAACGTTTGTTTTAAGTATTTCTTTGAATCTTTCCACAGCCAATGTCTAGTCTCTCTTCTTCGGTGGAGAGTTAGTCCCGATAAGAAGGAAAAAGCAATCTTTAGGAGACTACTAAAAGGTTACAGAGCAATTTACATTTAAATAGGTAATTACTGAACAAAATCGAAATATAAATCTAAAGGAATGATTATAATGGTAGAGTCTGAGAGTGTATAACAAGTGGAGGGGGTTTCTCAGCACCTACCAAATCTCATCTCTCAAGGCAGGATTTGCAAAGAGAATGGCCTATCCCTGTAAAACTATAGGTGCTACACAGATACAATATAGGTGGCCAATGAATCATACCAGGGGATTAGTTTTTGATGGGTCTTCTTTCACGTAGCCTCAGTATGATGCTAACAGGTCTCCAACATCTCACCAACATTGTACAGTCTCTATTTTTGACATATAGATAGAAGGGACCCAAACCAGAGCCTTGCAGAGTTATTTTGGCAAGTTTTTACTCTTAGCAATATCACATTCAGGGAAAGTTAAAAACCTTTGATGAATATGGCTCAGTGGTTAAGAGTGATGGCTGTTCTTACAGAGCACCTAGGTTCAATTCCCAGTACCCGTATCACATGGCAACTTACAAGTATCTATAACTCAAGTTCCAGGGATCCATGCCCTCTACGGACCTCTGCAGACATTAGGCACACATATGGTGCACACACATACATGTAGTCAAAACACACATATACATATAATAAAATAAATACCTTTTTATAAAAAGTTTCCAGGAAAGACGGTAAGAAGGCTTAATGAGCAAAGGTGTTTACCACAAAGCCTGATGTGATTCTCAGGACTCACAGGTGAGAGGAAAAAGAAAAAAAATCAACAAGTTTTCACCTGACCTCCACATACATAGCATGGCATATTCAAACGTGTGTCTACATCCTAAGTAGGTAAATATAATAAGTAATGAAAAAATTTAAGTTTCTATGAAAGAGATATTAGTAGTATCTACTTTTTGAAAAGTAAATAGGTAAATTCTGACCCAAGTACTACGTGCAAGTGAGAACAGCTCTGAAAAATCACACAGACAGACATCTCAGGCAGCTTATTTACCCATTTGCTTCAGTGACCCAGAAGCCGTATTTAAGATACAGATAGACTCAGTAGAGACAGTCAAGGCTGTGCACTGTGGTAACAAGTCCAGACAGATGCAAGGCAAGACATGGTGTCTTTCCCAGGCAGAGGCAAAAGAGACCAAAGACCCAGTAGCCAAGTTCCTTAGCAAGGTGGATCAAAATAACCATTAAAGGTAATACAGATATAAAATCAGTATTAGGATGTTTTTCTTTAGTGAATTCCTAATTCCATTAAAGCAATAGGAATATGGCATTTGTACCCAAACTTTCAAATGAACTCCATATTCTTCTCCTTCCATGATCTAGTTATGCTTCATTTAACTCCCTATGCCACCCATGTCTCTACAGAACCGAGAGCATGCAAAGCCACAGAACTTTCTTTATAAAAAAACAGCATTATGCAAAACACAGCTTCAAATGTGTAAAGAAATGCAGAATCACAATTTTCAAAACGGAAGAAAAATCACGATGGTCCTTTGTTTTGTCACAGAGAAAGTTTATCACCCAATAAAAAAGAAATTATATTTGCAGCTTTAAATAGCAAGACTCACATTGTCAAAAATGCACATATTTTCTTGAAAGTGATCACCCTTAGGCAGGAAAGACAAAATGGCTTTCAACAGCAGAACTTTTTAGACTGGACTGAAAAGAGTGTTTACAAGAAGGAAAGGGAGTTAGCTAGTCACAAAGCAACAAAGAGTGGATGGTACAGCCTCTCACTGGTCAACATAACCAAGTCCAACTACAGCATCATTTAAAGGCCCTGTTCAGGATGGCAATGGTGCCAGGTAACCTCCTTCACAGAGACTAAGGCTATTCTGGAAGTGTGTGTGAAATCTCCCAGGGAGGTCTAGGAATTCATCCCAACCCTCACAAATGCAAGCTTTAGCATCTGGGGGAATCCTCCAACTCCAACAGCTTGTTTAGAATTATACATTAAAACATATACAACCAAACTCCTTAATCAATCTTCTCCTAAGCTCAAGAAGGATCTATGGTTTGTATTCAATATAGAAATAACCAGTTGAACAGTTTTGCTTTGTTTTGTTTAAATTAGGTCAAGCAGGTTATTTGGCATCCAGCTGCTTAAGTAAATGACCTTTTTCAAAAGGAGCAATCCTGAAATGTTGACAGACTAGTCTGTATGTTGATAAGAATATAGAGTTTAATTGAACACTGGGTGGTTGAAAATCAAGCTGCTAGCACACTGAAATCTAAACATTCTGCTACTACCACCATGAAGGCTTAGCAAGACTAAGTGCTTCCCTTGGAAGATTCAGGAGCCAGCACAAAATAAAACAGGGTGGGGTAGAAGGTGGGGGTGGGGTTACTAAACAGTATTGAGAATTAGAATTTCAATACAAGGGGACAGTAAGATGTCTCACTGACTAATACACAAGCCTGGTGACCTAAAATTCAGGTAAAGTTGAGAAGAGAAGCAACTTCCGCCAGATTGTCCTCAATACCCTACACTGACATGACTTTGCCCCAACTACACATATACAAACTTTTTAAAACAAGGATTTCAATACAGTAGAAACACAGATTGAAGCCAGCATTTGACTCATCTCACTCTGGGACAGCCTGTGAGAAGCCCTTGGCTAAGCATCCTAGCACCAGGCTCCTAGACTCCTGACTTCCATTTACCATTTCTTCCCTCAAAAAAGTCCCTACCTAAGGAGTATCTGGGTGTCCACCCTAAATACAAAAGAAAATAGAGACTCAAACACCCCCAAATAGCATTCCTGTTAACAAATGTAATCATGGAGATAACCCTGGCATGGTTTTCCTTTCTCAGCCACGATTTATTATTTACCACCAGCATTATCATCTTAAACAAAGACTTCCCAAAATGTTTTAGTTTCCCACTGCAAGTCAAGAAACTAAAGTTAGACCAAGTCATTGTTTAGCTGTTAATAACAGGCAACTGAGTGTATTAGAAAGGAAGAAATTAATAGTCATCTGAAAGTCAAAGCCTACACGAGCCCACCACAGCCTGGCTGGCCTTACCACAGTGGTGTCTTTCATTTCTGCTTAATGCGTCTTTCAGCACTCAAACAGGATGCTAGCTAAGAGGAAAAGTTACTGCCCTTTTCCTACCACAAACACCAGAGCCCTTGCCACACCACAGGAATCCCTGTCACTCCCAAGAAGGACTGTGCATTGTGGCTTAACCTCAAAACGAAATAGTTGTACAATTCTGATGTTTTTCTTCGATGTCATTCCGCCTATCAGAGCCTATGCTGTTACAGCCAGTGTGAATAAGCCTCTCCCCAAAGCTGATCTCCTACTCCGCCTCCTATTTCTTCCCAACTCTTTAGGCTTTCCCTGAATGAAAAGAAAACCAAACCAAGCGCCTCTCTAATTTGTAAGGCCAATCCTGACTCATGCCTGCTCCTGCATGGACTCAAGATTTTGATTACACACACACACACCCCAGAAAGAGAAGTCATTTCACAAGTTCTATCTCAAGTACTAATATCATTTCCTCTTCCTCTATTTGGAAACCTTATTCTCTTTGAGCTTAACAACTCTTTCTGGCAATGAAATATGAAGAGGTGATGATTTCTTCCAAATTAGAAGGACATTAACAATTAAGTGTTAATGCGGACGCCGTTAACAGTAATGCAATTATAACTGTATTCCACAAAGGGCAATAGGAAATAATTACTCTGATCCTCAAGTGAGAGTTGCAGGAGAATGAGATTCTCAATCTACAATTCATTAGGAAGGGCTTGGAAACCCAGATGCACACCTACTGCTTGAAGAGCTGTGCCTGTTGTGACAACAGCCATCAGTGACAAATCACATATGCACAGTCTGTTTTGGCTCCTCAAAATGGTTGCAGTGAGGGTTCTGGGAACACTAACTCACTGTTCTTGGGATGGCCAGATAGCACTTCAAATATGGCTTATCTGAATAGCCAGAGATGCCATTTTAAGCCTCCAAGCTAGACCAAATGCAACTGATGCCCAATCGCCATGCAACCACTGAGGATGACTAAGTGAATCAGAGGAGATGACTAATCTCCAATTACCATATGCATGTCAGCATTGAGACTTGACCAGAAATACTGGGTAATTGCAAATGAACCATTAATGTCTATCTCAGTTTTATTTGATTAAAATTGCAGGACTAAACACAGAAGCGGATAGAATCTGTCAGTTCCAAGTATTTTCTCCTAATGGTGCACAAATGGAAATCTGGCCCTCTCAACTCTACATCAATCCTCCGTTTCCACAGTCCTTCACTAATCCATATACTCTTTTCTCCTGTGTGTTAAGGATTAACAGTGCTAATAATAAATAAAACAAACCTTTTAATAATTTCCCTTCCTTATAATCACTGATGGACTTGCCTACGTGGAGAACAGCAAAAACAAAACCAGGAGAAAGATTTCTCTCTCTCTCTCTCTTAAAGCTGGGTGTTTAGATATTCTGATTTTTTTCTTTGATGTCCTTCTGCCTATCAGAGGTTATGCGGCTGTCATCCGTGTGAGTAAGTTTCCTCTCCCCAAAGCTGGCCTCCCTCTTCTCTGCATTTCCTCCCAATTCATCAAGCTTTCCCTGGACAAAAAGAAAAACAAAACAAAAACCAACAACAACAACAACAAAAAAAAACAAGTAAATCCCTATTCTGTAAGGCCAATTATGACTCATGTCTGACTCTTCTTGCACTCATGCTTTTGGTATCACAGCCAGAACTCTGCCCTTGTTTCTCACTTCCTGGGTACACTCCTACCTACAGATCTCAACCCATTTTTCCTTTGTTTTCATTTCCCTAAACCTGTCCCCTTCAATATTTAAGTTTCTCCGAAAAGTTCTTGTACCTTCACATCAACCCACGATTCTTTACCGAATCACATAGGCTGAGGATATTGAAGTGCGATTGCCTACATGTGTGCAATTAGAGAAATGGTCTTTTTAAAGGATGGTAGGATCCTAATTATATAGCCACTGAAATTGACAAGGACCATATCTCCATCTTCTCTTCCTACTTCATTTTGGAGCATATAGTCTACAAATTCATGTTTGTCAGTTGAGGACAGAAATATCCCTCTGACTGGAAAGCACAGCCTGGGTAACAAGCAATGTTTACTACTTGATTAGTTATTGATAGGGTAGGTAAGGGCACAGAACTCAGAGATGCTCATACAGACTGTAATGAGTCAAAGCATCTCATCCTCTGTGGGAAAGTACTTTAAAGGTATATTTAGTGCTCAGATCTCATGTACGTGGTCATCAATAAAACCCCCACCTAGACTCTAACAGATATGTCACCATATCAAAGAAAGAAAATATCAGAATTCGCTAACAAGGATCTCTGTTAAAGACAAAAGATAAAAGAAGAGAGAGAAAAAATCTTTCTCCTGTTTTCATTTTTTGGTTGTTATTATGAATAGGCATGTCTACTAGGTAGTATAGAAATTAATTTTTAAAACTAAAGAATTCAATAATCTCTGCTACTTGACATTATACATGTAGAGAATAATGAAGTCATTGATATCACAGCCCAGTAGTTCTCATATGTAATTCAAAATTCATTTTATTGTTTCTTTCAACATTTAATAAATGACATCTGTGTCCATATATTTTAGAAATAACCATGATATGATATTTTAAAAGAGAATCAAAATAGCTTTAAATCTGGGCTGACATATAAAAATTTTGGAAATTGTACAAAATTTTGTACACAGTCACAGGAAATATATAGACCTATGTACAAAACCAAGAACATAAGATAGAAAGTGTAAGTAGATGGTTTTAATCCAGAACATTTTGAGAGTAAATGTGGATTTGGTTTTTAGTTTTAATATGCTGTGGCAGGGTCTTGTATAATCCAGGCTACCTTCCACCTACCCCAATTTGTGATTATAATCCTACCGCAACTAGAATTATTAATGTGATGTACTAGGACTTTAATTTAATTTAAATGTCTGTAAAGAAGAAATAAAAGCCCAGTTTTCGTAATGTTTGGAGACCAGTATCATTGGTGGCAACCACATACTTTGTAGATCTGACAACTAGACAAACCAGCACTGTTCTGCAATATGATCATTTTTTTATTATTACTTAAAGTGTCTATGTATGCAATGAGCTAAATCTATACAAATACCGATGCCGATACTAGTTTCAGTTAAAAAGAAAAGGTAACATTTCAGACAGTGAAAACCACTAATTCCTAGTAAAATTCTCTTGCAAAACTTCTCAGAATTTACTGAAGAACTGGAAACAACTCCTACATTTCCCGACTGCCTTTTAGCAGCCATCACTCCACAGCTTTCATATTAAAAGCCCAGGCACTTGAAGACTTTAGTCTTTAATAAACTGCGCCCAGAGGACATTAGTAAGCAGCATGCATCAGGTGACAGGACAGTGCTTCTTGAGACAGGGAGACTTGTCAGACAGTGCAACAAGATCCCACAGACCTGTCTCAATCAACCTAATTAGGGACATCTGCAGCACAAGGCTCTGGCTCTGACAGCTTATTTGCACCAAAAAGGTACAACTCATGTGGGATGTAAGAGAGCTAGAATGACAAGTAGATAGTAATCAGCAACATGAGCTGGCTCAGTCATCTGAGAATGCTCAAGGTTGAAATAAAGCTGTAGTGCCCAGGGACACAAATGTCCAAATGTGGAGCTGATGAAAAGGCAGAAGGATATTTGAACAAACCTTTGATACGCTTAGCCCCTGCAGGAATCTCAACACTGTAATGAACCCCCATCTCCTCCCCCAGGCACCTGCTTGAACTTTTCAATCATCTGCCCCATCCCGCCCAGGTTTGTTCTCACTTAGTTCAAGGACCCCCATTACTGTTGTTCTAGTCTTGGAAGCTCTATCTAGCCTTTTGTGCTGCTGACACTGTTTGAAAAACCTTGCCTCTGGAACCTGCACTCTACACTACCCAAATCTTGTCTCTTGAAGGTCAGGCCACTCTCACACTTTGCATTCCAGGCCTGGGCTTTAGCACTCTGGCTCTACTGATGTTTAGGGTTTTTTTGTTTTGTTTTGTTTTTCATTTATCTTCCTTGTTGATCACAATCTGAAGTTCACTGAAGATGAGACTGGCCAGCTCCATACTGATTTGGCTTTGTATGCATCCATATGGCAAGAAAAGTTAGGTGTGTTTACCAACGACAACCAAACTGTCTTCTCTAGATTGTTCTCAGGGAACCTGCCTCGTCTTAATGTTAACTATAGCTACTAGGAAGACTCATAGTATTAAGCCCTAGGGACTGTTTCTCAATGAATCTAAGGATACTCTAGGAGTGCCGGCTAGTTTAACTGGACACAAGCTAGAGTCACCTGAAAGGAGGAAACTTCATTTGGGAAAATCCAGTTTCTTAATTAATGATTGATGGGGATGGCCTAGTCCATGTGGTCAGTGCTACTCCTGAACTGGTGGTCCTAGGTTCTATAAGAACACAGGCTGAGCAAGGGTAACGGGACTGGGAGGAGGTGATGCAGGACCAAGCTAGTAAACACCACTCTTTCATGGATTCTATATCAGCTCCTGCCTCTGGGTTCTAGGCCAGTTTGAGTTTCTACCTTGGCTTCTCTCAATGGACCCTTTCCTCCCTTTGATCATGGTATTTCATCACAGCATGGTTAACCCTACCTAAAACAGACATCCTAATACTTTTCAATTAGGAAAGGTAAGAAATGGATCTCAAACCAACACATAATCTTCTGAGCCCTATAATGTATTTTAATCCAAAATTATAATTTATAAAAAAATGGAATTTTTATATCACTTTAACATCTACACAATTAGTAAATCTCTATGGTTTTGATCAAGATTAAAGATTGTAAACTGGTAGACTATGAGTCAATTTCAGGTCCATACATGTAAATTTAATCCAAACAATATCATCTTAAACAATATATTTCTTATTTGGGACAAAAATCTCACTCTGTAGCCCTGAGTGCCTTAGAATTCAGAGACCCACTTGCCTCTGTCAGTGCTGGAATTAAAAGCTTGAGCCACTATGCTTGGCCGTGTGTGTGTTGGGGGGGGAGGTGGTGTGTGTGGTGTGTGTGTGTGTGTGTGTGTGTGTGTGTGTGTGTGTGTGTGTGTGTGTGTGTGAGAGAGAGAGAGAGTTTCTCCCCAGACATAATGTTTTTCTGGCCTAACAATCCCATGGTCACTGCAGTTGGAGCAATCCTAAGTCCTCTGGAAAGAGACTTTAGTGTGGGTTTTCACAAGGTGATCCGTGAATTCCTATCAGAAATTATTGGCTGCCATAGTCTCTCCCAGGGCTCATGGGTCAGGTCCAGGTAAGTCTTGTCTAGGATGCCAGGACACCCTCCTGGAAGTCATGAATACCAACCAGCAGCAGCAGCTTCTTGAGCATAGGAGCAGAACCGATGCCCGTGCTTCTGGGGGCAGGGATGAGAGAGAGAGAGTACAAACTCACATCCTATGAAACATCACCTCCTATGAAAATGGGTGGGGCTAGCCAATCTTCTTCTCTAGGTAGCATCTCCACACCCGAACAACAGAAAGCTTGGCAAGGTGTTATAAATCCCTATAAGAGATTTCCTATAAAGTGGAACTTTCTACCTTGTCTCAGACATTAGAAGCTGAACAGCACAGGTTCTGTGTTTTCTAATATGGAAACTACCTGCTGGGTGGAAGAATAATTCTATCTCTGCACTGTCTCCTCTTCCCCAGTTTGTAGACCAGACTTGATTTTCTTATTCAGTGATTAGTACATATACTGTATTAGCCAAGGGAGTGTGCATGCCCTGACAAAGAACCCTGGTGTTTGTCACTTCTCAGAGATTTCTGTGAAATCAATAATATTTCACAGATTGTCTTTCACTTTGCAAATAGTCGTCAACACAGAACAGCAACAAAAAATTAGAGTTTTCAAGGATTTCGGATAAGAATGAATTTCAGTTTTGAATGTAAAACATTCCAAGGGGATCAGAAGAAATCTTTGTTGAAGCTTTCGTTCAAGTATGACTGATAGAACACCAGGAGATGCTACCATGTAACCATGGGCCTCTGAATTGGCAACATGGGGTAGTTCAATCCCAAGTCATCTGTCTATAGCAGCCTGGATGGCTTGAGGTGGTGGGGAGAACAGATCTCTATATCACCAACTGTGAAGATGTCGGTCCAGTTGTTGGTCCAGTCTCAGCAAATATAAAGAACACTGCTTCATCTTAAGTCTACCTTGGAATATTAATTTCTGGCATTAGTTCACTGGGCTCCAGAATAATGCAGGCTGACTTAGCATAGGTAAAGGACAAGAGAAGCATGACTACTCATTGCTATCTCAAGAGAAAGGATAAATTATGATGTTTCTTATCTATGTAGGCACCTATCATTCAAGTGGTAGTATATTAGTAGATTTACATAAAATCACTAATAGAATAGCTTCTGTCTCAATAGACAGTGTTTGTGCAGTCCTTCTATACATAGCAGGACTGTGCCTTGTTTAATAAATTTTGGGGTTAAAAAATTTACTAGACCAGGAAATGATTACTTATCAGTGGGTAATGGAAATGTTCTCAAGTTATGACCTGTGGCAGTTGTAACACCCTTTCTGCTGAACAAATGTGTCACAGTAGACAGTGAATAAACTTTCTCTTTGTAAGTTACACAGTATTCGATGTTAATAATTAATTTGTCTTTGTGGATTAGCATTCATTGTCTTTACAAACTGGTATGGGTGCAACCTCACTCCGCTCTTGTGAGGTAGCTAATTGTTTCATATGCTTCACACTTCCCAGCTATCAGTATCACTGACCTCTAAAAGATAAGTGTGAAGCAACAGATGGTTTATGGTACTCAGTAATGTCCTATGACAGTTTAGAGTAGGAAGCCACACTGGGATGTTCATGGGGAATGAGTGGAGGACCATGTGAACTTTCCAGGAAATTCAAGAGGAACAAAATGCCACTGCTGTCCACCAAGGATTTGGTGAAGATCTTGAGAGAAAAATGTAAAGAGATTCTAAGGCTGTGAGTGGCACATTATTTTTTCAAAGTGTTTTATAAGCTATTTTTAATTTGTTGCATTACTAAAGAGAAAAATAGAACCTGGAAAACTAGTATAATTTTAAGGGCTGATCAAGGACCACATTCAGCATTTCTATAACCTTGCATAAAACTTGTGCATCCTAACACAGATCTGTCTAGGGTATCCACAATCTGATTAAATACTTCTCAGGAGAGCTGACCCATTTATAATCACCTTAAAAAGAGACCCCTTAGAATCATTCTTCTTGAGACTATACACCTTTAGAGTTGTAAAATGCATAGGCTGAATGGTTTCTAGAGCAATGGGATGCTTATAATTAATATCAATACTTCCCAGATCCTTAAAAAAAATGTCGAATGTCAAAATCTTTTACAGAAGCGAATTTCAAACTGTGTTCATGTTTTTCACAGCCTGGTACCTTTTGAGATGGTACAGTTGGCAAATCAATAAAACATGAGCTGGAAGATGCCAGGGTGGCTTGAGAGCTTTGAAAGCAGCACAGTGGAGTGCAAGGCAGAGCACACCATACTTAGAGTGGAAGTGGGTAAGCCTTTAGAAGGCTGTATTTTCATAGCTCCCTCATGAAGCACAAGCCCAACACTGTTTTACTGATAAACAAAGCTATCAACTGGCTTTTTTGGGGTTATAAGACAAGACAGACCATTCTATCTCCGCTGTTCCCCACTTCTGGCTTAATTAACTATAAAGGAAATGAAAATGACAGGTTCAACAAAAACACTGGAGTAGAATTTGAGGGAAAACATTTCATTACCTTTCAATCCAGTACAATTCCCAGGAAATTCTGGTTCAGGAATCTGTACTGCTAATTCCCTGCACAAATGCTTTATATTTAGTATACCCATCTACCTGCAAGATGTTTATTTTCAAACACACATCCATATATAGGCACTATGGTACACTATGTAACAGAAATATATTATTGTTTGCTATCCTGACTCCAAGAAATGATTTGGGTTACAAAGAACAAGAAACAATGTGATTAGAATCTACAGTCTAAAAACAGACATGCCAATGGGGAGGAAGAGAGAGTCCTAACAGTAAAGTTCTTGCTTTGTAAGCATAAGGATAAGAGTTTGATCCCCAAAACCTACTTAAAAAATGTGAAGCCAGATGTAATGCATATGTAATCCAAGTCCGGGGAGGTGGAGGCAGGAGGATCCCTGGGACCCACTCTAGCCTAAGTGGAAAGCTCCAGGGGGGGGGTGTTAAATATATGGAAGGACTCTCTCCCAGGCATCACTACAAACTACTCCACAGCACACTCTATATTAAATGTGACCATGAATACAAAATCTCTGGTAGTTACACTGATGATATTTCAACTTTCTTTGGTTTATCAACTGCCTTTGAGGATAAATTTTGCAAATATTTTCTTTCCCTAGGTAATCGTACATTTTGGGGGTGAATCTGACAGTAATAGCCAAGCTACTGGTACAAGGTATGTCCAGCCATGGCATTCTCTTGACTTTCTACCTGCGCCTGTGCTGTTACCTTTGTGCTGGATAGCTCACATGTGAATCATCCAAGCTACCTTATATGAATGGTAATTTTTAAGTTGGGCAAAAGTATAGAGCTTTAAGTACACTGTAATTTATTTGCTAAATTATGCAAACTAGTCTATTTCTAAATCAAACACATACCTGTTTCTAAGGAGAGTCCCCTTGGTGCTGAAGCCCACTTTAACAAGCCATCAATCAGAGGCTGATATTTAAAGGGAGCATAACTGATTAGTAGCAGTGGGATTTCAGGCCATTTTTACTGATAACCACTAAAATACAAGAGCAGCCTTTCAAAGCCCTTGGAAGAAAAAAGCCTGACAAAAAAAATCTCTGACAGATACATAATGCTGATAGAAATACCACTCATTATGTCACACCTAATAATCCACATGTGCCTCATTACACAGCTGTTTGTGTTACACCCTGTTGCCACAGAAGCACACAGCTTCTGCTCCTACTCCAGCAATTAATATGCACATCAAGCTCAGTGGCCATCATCTATAGAGCAGAGGAGGCATGGGAGAGAGGTGCAGACCAAGAAGACCTCAGCAGAAACCCACTCAGCATTATTCAGGAATGTTTGGTTGCTTGCTCAAATTCATCACTAACAAAGGGCCTATTTCCCAAAGGTTTGAGCTGTGTAATTAGCAACAAACACTGCCCCAAATCGGGCCAACCTGTGGGATTAGTTACAAAGGTTTTGTAAATTTCAGAAGATAGCTACACAGATGTCAGGAAAACACACACACAAACACCCAGTACAGCATAATGGATGCAGCCACAGTCATTAAGTAGTTCTGGATTTGTGAGACTCAGACAACCAATACATTTTATAGGGGAAGTCATAAAAGTCAGATAGGAAAAAATATATAGCATGAAAGTTGCAAACTTCTAGACAGCATGTAAAAAAATGCAGGAAAGTGGCAGGGGCAGAAGGAAAAAAAACAAGGACTGGAGCTCATCACTCTTGATAAATAAGACAGGGTCACCTGAGTTTACTTCTGGAACCAACGGAAGTCCCTTAGTGTCTAATTATTTTGTAGAAGAATTGAATTTGTTCATGCTTACATTTACCACTGTCATTAGACTGTTCATACTTCATTAGTCTGCTTTCAAAAATGAAAGTTTCGTTTTATTTATGGAAGTTTTTATACTTCTCTAAGGCTGCCCCAAAATAAATAAATAAATAAATAAAATTAAGCAGAGCTAACCTTTCCATCAGGAAAGTAGAGAGATGCAAATACATGTTGGCAGTGCAAATTGATTAAAAAGGCTCAAATTCAAGAAAGAAATTTTAATTTAGATTAAAAGAATAATTTACAAGTGATTGGGTCCAGAATGACATTACAGATGAATGTTAAAGCTAGTGACTTCATCATGACAAATCACTCTAGTTTGCTTCAATTTTGTTCATTGGTTGTTTACTGCATCCATGTTCAAATCTCATAGTCACTATTAGTTTTTTTAAGCAGTTGGCAATTTTCAATTCAGAAGTCAAAATATTGTCTTGGTTGCCAATACAAATAATTAATAAAACACCTCTAGCCCAAGGGTACATATGCAAGCAAGTAGACGGTAATGGATTATAAAAGTACACATTCTTCTGCATCTGGTACTAATTAAAATCTGATCAGAGTAATAATTGAGCAGTGCCCAGGCTATTCTTAATTCTTCTTGTCAGGTTTCAATTGTTTGACACAAAAGCACTGACCTCAATAAATGAAAACACATTAAAAAATCTAAATTATAACTATCCTTATCCAGGCCAACAAGTGATTTACTGTTGCTATGGGCTTTGGGGTGACATGAGACACAAATGTTTTCTGGTGAGTTCTGACTGTCATTTCTGGAACAGGGAAATTCCAAGGACTTTCATTCAGAGGCATTCCTCCATCACATCTAACTACAAAACTAAATATTACTTCCCTATTATAGCCCTAATTGAAATGAGATAATAAGACATTTCCTAACTGAGTTATACACATATGTGAGCCAGGCATGCTAGTAAGTATTACAGGTTCATGAAGTTTTTGCAGGATCATGACATAGCAGAATAATTTGCTTCCCCTAACACAAAACGACACTGATTTGGACATAAGAACTCCACAGCCCACAGTCTTATTTTATCACACTTTATTAAACTAAGAGGAAAGAATACATATCTAGATATTATATAAACAAGAAAAAGGACATGGAATTTCTAGCATAAAATACATTTCCTCAGGCTAGAGAGATGGCTCAGCAGTTAAGAGCACTTAGCCTCTGTTTCAGAAGTCCCGAGTTCAATTACCTGCACCCACACGGTGGCTCACAACCACCTGTAGGGAGATCGGATTCCCTCTTCGGATGTACATGAACACAGAAGACTCATATTCATAAAAATAAATAAAATCTTAAAATAATTGTACTCTCTGAAATACCTTTTATAGAAAAGAAAAAATCTCAAAGCACATTAGAAACGGTACTTACTTATTTTGAATGTAACAACTAAATAAGAAAAAAAAATGCCTGCTTTCATCAGTTTTAAAAGCCATTGAAAACCAGGAAACAATATATATCTGTCCATATATATCCAATATATGGACAAATAATATATGTCCAAAGCGCCCTGTTTTTGACATGCATGAAGTTCTAAAAAGCAAACAGTACTAGTTTAATATAACCATTTAAAGAAATAAGCACTAATGTTTGAATTGAAGGGCTATTTTTCCATAAACCAATGTGTTTCTAGAACCATTCAGACTTTTTTTCTTAATCTACTCAACATTTACTATTCCTATTTAAAATCAACTCCAGTGCCCTTTTTGTAACATACTACATTTTGCTTCATGAATGGATTCATGACAGAAACAAGAAATACTATCAGCTATAGTATATGATAAGAAAGAAAAAAAGAGAAGTTCCATTTTGTACAAATGTAGCATACAAAACTCTTGTAAAAAATCCTCTCAGGCACTAGAGAAATCGAGAGGAATGGCACATGGTTGGGACGGTCCTAGTGGGCAGGGCTAGATGTTCCACATATCAACCATGTCTGCCTGAGTCCCTTGGAAAAGTCAACTAAAGGCAAATGAAACTTTCAAAGAGGCTACAATGTGAACAGAACCACTGGGAAGGTAAGCTGAGGCAAACTGGGGCAAACTGAGGGGGGCAGTGGAAGCGACACCCTGGGGATCGCTTTGACTTTGTCATGGCAGGAACGGACCTATTCTGTTTTGCACACACACACCCTTTCATAATGATTTGCTTAAGAACACAAGGCCAAGTAACTATGGACTGAACTTTCTGCAGCTATGAGCCTTAATGAATAATTCCTCCCTTAAAGTGCTCCCCGTAGGTACTCAGTCACAGCTATACAAAAAGCAACCAATATAAATGGTCACATTACTATAGAGTTCTAGGCAAGAGAAAATCCATTCCCCTCATGATAATAGTTGAAGACAGAATGTACCTTTGCATGATCATCATCATTATTATTATATTATTGTTTAATCCAAGTAAACATACTCAGAAAATAGCAATTTATTCTTGACTAGTTCTCTGCCCAGGAAATATCCCTTTTAGGAGACAGAAAGAGAGATGAATTTCTTGTTGGACTAGGGAATGAGAAATCACTGGTGGTTTGTGAAGGTTTCCACCCTCATTCTGGGTCTTTAGGCTACTTTCAGGAAAACCCTAGAGCTTGGCAAACAAACAGAGGCTTACGTCTCTATGTGGCCTTGCTGCCTTGGTTGCTGCTGAAAACTCTGAACATCAGTGGAATTTCCTGTGGACCTTGTCATGACATCACTTGGGCAATATCCTGTGATGGCAGAAAATGAAGCTGATATTTATAGACGGTATTAAAGAAGGGCCATCTCATGCCAGGCTGAAGATGACAAAATGTCAGGGACATTCTTATGACAGTCTGTGGTCTCCCCCTTGCAATCCTTTTCTTTTTTGGCTAGTATATAATATGGATATATATTTATGTACAAATATATGTGTGTGTGTACACACACATAAACACACACATGACACTAACAGAAAAGTAAATTGAAAAGAGCACCGAGGCAGAGTGTATTTCATGCACTAGTGCCAATGTTTCATATCTCATGAACCTCGGGGAAACAATTCGTAGAACTAATTAGTTTACAGTGTTTAAGCAGCTTGTTCTTCGTTTTTAATCTTCTTTATGTAATACTGTGAACAAAGCCATATTATCTTCTGATTTTTTTATACAGTTTAACAAATATAATCTCCCTTTTCTTTCCAGAGATTACTTCATTTAGACATCAAACTATGTTGTTGTTGTCCCCCAACCCCCAGGGAGAAAGGATAGAAATGAACTGACATCTATTCGCACAGGTCTCAATGGTCTACCAGATTCACCCAGGCCCTAAGCCTCTTTGTTGTCATGGAATCCACCTGGCTTAATTATATTTACAGTTTTTTTTTTTTTTTCAGTTATATCACACAGCATGCAGGTTTTTCCTGAACTGTTCACATCTTCCTGAATCCTAGTTATAAGTCACACAGTGGCTGCTGTCTCCTTTGCAGATTCTGGATAATAATAGGTACTCTTGACTGCCACACAGAATTAGGTTCTTTGAGAGTATAGCTCTGATAAATCTCTACTCAGGTCTAAGAACACAATTTACGAAAACTCATGACAAAGTCCAACTGAATAGAAATGGATACAAGGATGTACAAATTAGAAAGCAAGACAAGGAGGAACGGAAAATACACTCAGAAGTTTTACATTAAAATATGACCCTCATATATAACTCATAAGCTATAATGATGATCCTTTATTTTGCTTTCATATTCTGGATGGATACTTAACTGCTAACCTATCATAATGATAAGATATAAGATTCTGACATAGCAAAAAAAATCCAGGGTTTATGTTTATTTGTTTAATTATGTACATGGGGATGTGTTCCCATAGAGGTGAGAGTAGTCTAGTCTCTCTGGGCTGAAGTTTCAGGTCTTTGTGAGTCCCCTGATGTGTGCTCGGAACTGACTCGGGTCCTCTCTAAGAGCAGGATGTGATCTAAACCACATAAGTCCTCTCCTCAGCCTCACACAATAAAAATTTAGACAAACTAAGATCCAAGACTCCTTAAGGCTGTTACTGGAATAATTAGATTCACCTGGTAGGTGCTATCTACAGACAAAACTACTCACACCACCAAGACCTTGATGGCACTGTCCCTCTTTCAGCTGGCACAAAGCCTGCCTCAGATTTTTTACTTTTGTTTGAATTCACACTACTAGAGAAATTTTATAGCCCTGGAAAAACGCAGTACTCAATACAAATTTTCATGTGCTTGCTTGAAGACTGTTGGCAGTCCCGTGGTAGCAATCTGCCTTAAAGTTCACTCTGTCCTTAATTGTCAAGCAGATTCATAGTAACTCCTAATTAGTGCAAAACAGGTAATACAGCTGCGACTGCTCAACACCTCTAGCGTCTCTATGAAGCTGTGGAGCCCTTTCTGCTCTCCAAGGTTAATGGTTGCTAGTCTTCAGAGAGTTATGGAGTGGTTTCCCACAGAGAAAGAGGACTCCTGGCTCTCCAAACCTTTGCTCCTCAGCTAATGGAATCAGCATAAGATGCTAACTTTTAGGTTCTAGCAATAAGGCGAAAGGCAGTCTATACACAACCTCCAAGTCACATAGTGGATCCACAGCAGTCTATACACAACCTCCAAGTCACATAGTGGATCCACAGCAATAACAATGAAAGTGAAGTTATTGAAAAGGAGGAAAAGCCAGTATGGAAACATACACGCTCTTGAGAGTCCTGAGTTTAAGAACTATATTTACACAATTTGAGCCAACAATAGCAAGGCTATTTGTCTTTAAGATACTACTCTAAGAGCATTGGAAAGTGATTGCTGGACATCCCAGGTAGGTCACATCTCAGCTCAGGTCTATTAATTGAGCTGATGGTGAAGAAGAAAATGAGATGGACAGACTACTATTTATTACCTGGGTACCTTAGTTAGGGTTTTCTATTGCTGTGAAGAGACACCATGACCAGGGCATCCCTTATCAAGAAAAATATTTAATTGCGGTGGCTTACAGTTTCAGAGATTTAGTCCATTATCATCATGGTGCAATGTAGACATGATGCTGGAAAAGTAGCCATATGTCCTACATCTTGGCATGCGGGAAACAGAAAGTGATCTGTCTCACTGGGCATGGGTTGAGTATATATGAGACCTCAAAGCCTGCCCCCACAGTATCGCACTTCCTGAAACAAAGCCATACGTATTGCAACAAAACCACACCTCTCATTAGTACCACACCCTTTGGGGGGGGATCGGGTCATTTTCTTCTAAACGGCCACATCTTAGGGTACCAGCAAGAGGCTGAGCTGGTGTGACAGTCTCAGGACTTCTTTTGCACCTTCATCCTGAGAGATCAGGGATGTTTCCAGGCAGGTGTGTGAAAGGAAATGTATACACAAAAGGAAAGATATTCATAAAATAAAAAATGTCAAGGAGCAGAAACATAGTAAGTCAGAAAGATGAGAGAAAATTAAGGAAACTCTAGAAAAAACTGAAAAAGATAGAGTTAGAAAACAAAACAAAAAAAAAAAACAAAGAAACAAACCACAACCAAAAGTACAGAAAGATCTAAGCGAGAGATTTAAATTTCCAATTCTGTTTTCTTCCTCCCTTTGACTGAGATTCCTTTTCTACACTGCAGCTCTGTCTGCACTGTATGACCCAATTTTAGGTCAGCTTCCACTTACAAGCAGTCTCAGGAAGAAATAATGGGAGGGGAGGGGGAATAAAGAAAAGAAAAAGTTCCTTCTTAGCTATGAAGAATGCAAAATACGTTAAGATGCAAATTCAGTGTAAAAAAGAAAGCAAGTCAGACTGCATACACTCCACCACAGTGAATTCTCAGGCAGAAGTGGAAGCCAGCTAGTAACCCCCTGAGGTGCGCTCGCATAATGTAAGTGTTTCAAGTTTGCTGGATGACAGACAAACAGTTAGCACCCTTACTACTCATGAATCTTTTCCTTTTTTTCTTTTCTTTCTTTCTTTCTTTTTTTTTTTTCAGGGTCAGAAAATGTTTGTGGTAGACTTGTACCTGGAGGAGTGAATTGATCTGTTAGCTTTTTGTATTGGACTAGAAATAATTATTGCCATACCTGTTTCCCATGGATTATGTTTAAAAGCCGTAGACACTCACTCTGGGACTGACTGGAACCAGGGTTCATGGACTTGCACTTATTTTTAAAAGTCAGGCTTAACAGGAAAAAAAAAAAAGTCAAATAAATGGAGGAGGAAGAGGAGAAGGACGAAGAAGAGGAAGAGGAGGAGAAATAATGATGTATAGTTGTGGGCAAATAGACCCAGTTTCAGATAAAGTTCTCGATGGGTCTCAACCTCACCTTCCACTGCTTATGAATCCGTTCTTCAGGCTTTCCCTTTTAAGCTGCATCTTTTTATGTGCTTATTTTTAACATGGAATAGCAAATGATTTGTTTTCTATTGCATCCCACAAACTGGGCACTGAAATGAGAAAGGCATATTTAGATGCCCTTAAACTTTAGTTTCATCTTTAAAATGTGCCACAGCAATGTCACGTTCAGAGAAAATGTGCATTCTTACTTAGACTAGACAAGAAATGAGGATCTCACAAGCAAAGTGGCATTGAAGACTTTACAATAAATTATTGTATGATCCCTATTGGCCCATCTTAGCTCAGAGCAAACTGCAGCCATCTGATAGATGTGCAATTACGAACAAGAGAAAAATAAATCATATTGTTCTTGAGTATTTTATGTACAAAAGACCACCAAGGCCAGACTCCCACCATGCATATACACCCCAGTTATGCCAAATTCAACCCAATATGTTTTTAAGTCCACTTATTCAGGATACCCCCTTTTTCCTGAGTATTAAAACTGGTGAGGGGCTTTGTGAACCTGTCAGGAATAAGGCACATCATGAGAAAGAATGAGACAATAATTCTAAGAAAATGCATAGCTGAACAGTGAAAAATTGCTTGGGTAATACATATTCTGCAGCTACAAAAGAAAAAATTATGACAGACTGTAAAGTGTAGGGGGCTTCTAGAACTGAGCCATATCTGCCTCCCTACCCTTGGCATGAAAGGTTGTTTCATCTCCTTACTTGGGTGGGGTTGCAAGCAGTTCTAAGTGCATTATTCCCTGAACCAAAGTGATTCCTCAGTATTTTGTTACAGAGAGGATCGTGTGAAGGTGAAAATATTAAATGATATATTGAAATCACTTTTAGCACCGGGTCATATTCAGACTATTGCCTACCATAATATTGCCAAGTTCTAGATATCTTGGGCCTGTTGGTTACTGTAGTATAACCTATCCTACCTTAACTAATATAACTCAAAGAAATATATCTGAACATGGTCACATATCAAGAATCTCCTCAATGTGTTTAAGTGGATTATGCTTCCCCTTTTGTTGAGAAAATTTCAACTTTCCACCTCCGGAAACTAATATGACTTTACTACATCACTGTTAGCATTCTAAGACTAATGTCAGTCATATCCCTATTGGAAACAGCAGACAATACCCTCTGACACCAAGGTAAAGAACAAAGTCCTTAACGTAGGACTAAGCCCCATTGTGACCTTTGCCCTTTAGCGCTCATTCTTGCCATACTGAGCCAGATTCTGTTCTTGCTCATGAATTGCTACCCGATGCCTTTTATCTGCAGTGCCGCCCCCCCCCACCTCCTAATCAACTTCTGGCAAGATTCACTTCCTCTGAAAGGCCTTCATCCCCTCTACTCCCTTGACAGTTCGCACATTCTATTACAATACACTTTTCCTTAAAAAAGGATTGTCTGTCTTCTCCCTCTGGATGGTGAGCTGCTCCAGGCAGGGACTGGTTTCCTTTTGTTTCCTCCAGAGTGTCTAACAGGCAGTTAGAAGCTGCAGAAATAATAAATGAGTAAAGGAAGAGAAGGAAGCATAGATGGATGTGTGTATGACACTATTAGGGAGAACAGCTGTAAAGCAGAGGTTTGTGGAATGGTGTAAAATAAAATTTTAAATGGCTAGGGTGGTATACAATTATAAAGCCTGAGAATTCTTCATTTGATCCAAAAGGTGACAGTGAATCATTGTAATGTACTGAACAGGGAAATGATGGACATTTGTTCAGCCCTATAGCACCTTCTGCCCTGAATGACAGCTACTTTTGTGTCAATCCCTCTTTCACTGTAAAATTCCTTGAAAATAGGAGTTGTGTCTTAATAATATGTGTACCCCCTTTATCAATAAGCACAGAGTTTGTATAACAGGTGCTGACAAATGTTTGATGAACTTAATGTTATAAAAACCATTCCCTCTGCTATGAGACTGGAGAAAAGGCTAAGCAGACCATTGCCTTGTATGCAACATCTACTGGAGAATGGACCTAAAAGGGGCGGTACTTTTTAAAACAAAAACAAAAATTCTACAGTCAGCCCCATCTGTAGCTGGAGGTGTCTCTCCCACCCACCAGTTCCTGAATAACCACTCAGAGGCTTAATATTGCTTATAAATGATCGGCCATTAGCTCAGGCTTGTTACTAGATATCTCTTACACTTTAAGTTAACCCATATTTGTATTTATGCTTGGCCACATGGCTCATGGATTATTACATCATTTTTACATTTCCTGCTTGATAGGCTGCTGGCTGGTATTTCTCTTTTCTCCATCCTTCCTCTTTCCAGAATACTCTGGTCATCCCACCTATACTTCCTGCCTGCCTACTGGCCAACCAGCATTTTATTTATATTGGTTTATATTTATATAAATTAATTTGAGTGACCAACTTTACAATGTACAAGAGCATTATCCCACAGCATATCCCCCTTTTTGTCTAATTAAAAAAGAGAAGCTTTCTCAGTCTTACTCTACATTAAAATTTTGAGAACAGGGTCCTGGGGGAAAGTGGCAGTATGTTTAAAACACAAATTTCTGGGTAAAGATATATTTTTCTCATGGAGTAAGTGAGTTTATATGGAGGCACAAAACAGTGATGAGCCACCCAGGAAATACAAGTGGAGCCAAGTAGCTGGAAATAGTAGCTGATTACCTTCAAATTTTATCCCAATTTTTCGTTAATTTTTTGTTCATTAATCATTCATTTACTCACTTTTTTTACATTTATAAATCAGCTCCATTACATGAGACACAACTGTCTGAAGTTTATTTAATAATCTATTTTAATGCATTATCTATTTTACATTAACCCTTTTTACTTAATGCCCCAGTAATATAGTGTCAAGGAAGCAAGAGGATAATACATTTCTCCATTCTCTTGTTGATTCCCCAGACATCTTTCTGGTTAGTCTATATCAGAAGGAACTTTTTAGAGCAGTGAATGTCAACATGGAATGATATAGGCATCGAACTCTTTTATGAATCCCAAGTCAAAGGCAGAACCCCATTTAGAAGTTAAACCTAGTAAAAATATGTGCAGAAAAAAAGAATTCCTAAGCCCTGAACATGAGTGATTCTGCCTTTAATCTCCCATGGTAAAATATGTATTTAAAACAGAATTTAATATATATATTAATAATTTGACCACCACCATTATTACCGACATCTTCAATATGACATCTAATCTATAGCAGACTCATCTATTAGATCAGATAAAAAATATAAAATGGCACATACTTAAAGCTCTTTTGCTATTAAGAGAATACATGAAGGGTCACTATTCTAGCATCAGCACAGAGTGTAGCTATCAAGCTGGACCAAGTCTCCTGCACATCATGTTCTTGATTTGAGTCCACCGCCCCACCCATACAATCTAATGTCACTATTTAATCCTTGCCCCAGAACATCTCCACTTTTTCATATCACTTATTTGTAATAAAAAGAGGAGAAAAAAATCACATGCACATACTCAATGCAATAATTATGTAGTATGGTTTTCTAGTCAGCCTTGAAGGATCCAGCTCTGTTCCTCTTCCCTGACTTCTTGCATACAGTTCTTAATAATAATTGTAGAATTTGTGTGAATTACCAAATTGGGCCATACACAGTGAACAATAATCTGCCATAAAGAATATTGTCAAGCCCTTCAGTTGTGGGGTTGTTTGTTACTCTAGTATGGCTTTCTTGTCCTATCAGGTATGCATAAAGTAAGAGAAGGCCTAGAAGAAATATCTCTGAACATGGTCTTATATTGAAGACCTCTTTGATGCATTCAAATGAGGCCAGTCCAACATTGCTGAGAATATTCCAACCTTTCAATAGCAATGACCAGAATATCCTAAACACCATTGCTGTCTCCCATTCAGTAGGACAGCTGTTAGCCCAGCAACCTAATGTGTCCTCTAGACCTAAGGTATACAGGACAAAGTGCTCCGCTTCTCAGGGTCCCTCAGATGTAGTTGATAGAAAGGTTCCATCTTCCAAGGGGAGCTTTCCTGAGTGTTGATGGGTCAACAAGGAATGCTGGCATCTACTATCCTTTGACACCTATTTGTAGATAATAAATATGCTCATGTAACATTATGTGCACGCTGTACTCTTGATAGATTCAGGGAAGTTGGCAGCCAGTGTCCACCAAACACATTTTGTCTCCTAGCCACATTGTTTTTGTGTTAAACAATACTCTATCTCCATGAACTGTAATACACTTATCATTTCAAAAAGAGCCAAATATTTCTTGAACCTCCACCCAGTAACACTTAGAGATACTCCTGCCAGAGAACTACAATGTTACCTCATCTTCCAGGAAAGATAGGGCATAAATGCCTCTGTTCCAAAGTCCATTAGACGTGGGCGTTCCCTTTAGAGGTTGATGAAAGGGACTAACCACTGACCTGCATCTGTCACTTCACAGCTGAAGAAAGCTGGTGTGTGTGTGTGTGTGTGTGTGTGTGTGTGTGTGCAGTCACCACAGAAGCATGTCAGCAGACAGTCACATCTTCTTTTGCTGGGTATCATACAATGGGGAAAAAAGTGCAGCATGAAGTCTAATTGCACAGACCCTAACCCCAGGTTATCTTGAGCATCCTGACATATGTGGTATCTTGCAGAGAGGCTACTTATCCCTCATCTGGAAGGATGAGATTTCATTAACTCTTTGACTTAATGATTTGTAAACTGAGTTTGCAGCTCTATAGCCATATAAAGCTTAGTAGCTTATATTATGTTTATTCATTAGAGCCACATCTTGATACAAAATGATTTATGAATTGAATTATACAGCATTTGTGCTAATAGGTTTCAACTATGAAATATTAAGGGGCTTTTGGCTTTGTTAACACTCATGACAGGAGATGCACTGGCTTTCCCATGGTCTACCCAAATGGCCTATAAGGTAATGGTTAGAAAATAACTCTGCACCTCTGAGAAACGAATATCATGTAATGGTTTATGCCCCAAATAGCAGGACTCTTCTCAGTTTTAACATTTTCTGACAAAAACACCTTCAGTTTCTACTTTGTTCTTTCTTTGTGACTATTTAAGGGAAAGTTGGCATTTTTATGGCTTTCTAAGTATAATCACGAATACTTTAAGTGAAAGTCACCTTCTGTGGAGTGAAATGGGATAATTGGATAGAAGGCTTGCCATTATAGAGTCCTTTATAGCCTAAAAAAATGTTTAAAATTACATTGATGTATTTATGATGTATGTGGAACACAAACACACACAGGTCAGTAGTGTTCCTTCCATAGCAGCAGCCTGCCTCTGCTGATGATGCCAGTACGTCATCACCTGTCGCCATGCATACCCCTTAAAAATGTCCACCAGGCACAGATGGAGCCCTATTCTCTTGCTTCTTTTGCCTCTCCGCATACTTTGGCAGGGCCCTTCAAAAGGTACCCACTTCACTTTTTAAAAAATCCCTTCAAAGGACAACAGTATTCAGTTCTCTCTGTCCACCTGTGTGTTCCAAAGATCAACGTCAGGTCATCAGGTTTGGCAGCAAGTGCCTTTGCCCACTGAACCATCTCACTGACCCACAATGTGTGTCTTGTACCTACATACATGCAACACACATGCACAGACACATACTACACATGTCTTAAAGAATCCGTGAAAAAAAAAAAAACAACCCAATATTTATGGCTGATTCTCTACAAACACTTCCAAGATGGCACTTCACAGAAAATAGTCTCATGTCACCCTTCTGTTGTAATTACTATTGAGTCAGAAAGATCCTTAACCCATCACTATTACAAAAGTTAGAGACTTTAAAAAACTTACGTGTTTTCAAAGAAAAGCATATAATTTCCTCCTAAGAAATTCCTGAGGAATGTTCAGCACTTCAAGTAAGTACATATTATCTCATTTATCTATTGTGACCACTTTACTCTCTTCATTGGGACTCAAGAAGCTTCTGGAAGGCATTTTATTGCATCATTCATGGAAAGACAACAGTTTATGATCCTTTCAGGACAAAATAAGACTGAGGTATGTAGGCCCTCAATTCTCAATTTCATTCTCAAAGAAAATTACCTTAAAGGTGTATTCTTGTGATATGCACATATTAAAAGATACATTTTTTTAAAAAGAGGAAAGTTAAAAAAAAATGGTTAGAAACAAAATAAAGTGCCAGATTTGAAGTTCCCAACTGGGAAGAGAAGTAAATATATCCTACTGCTACTTAATGCCTCACTGTAATAATTACTTTTATTTGTTCATTTTCTAGAGCCCACACAATAGTTTTGTCTTTATCTTTTACAACCAAATACTTTTCAGTAAACAGGAGATAAAAGAGCAATAAAACCTTTGTTCTCCCCTCTCCCTCCAACCCAGCAACCCTAAGGCCCATTTTATCTCTAGAGCTGTTATCTGAAGTGCATTACTGATAAGAAAAATTAAAGCCCCAGACTGAATCTGTGAGGTAATTGCAGAGGGTTGCGCATGCCCTGTCTCTGTTTGTGGGCTGGATCAAGAATCATCACATCCTTAGCAAGCGGCTTGTTTAGGTAAAGAAAGCTACCTGACCAGATCAAAAGCCTAAACCACTCTTTCAAGGAGAAAAACGAAGTAATAACAACACGTGGAAAACTAAAAGCATAGGTACATTATATATATTTAAAATTTCAAACTAAGTGGCAGGAGGATATTAACCTCCACTTTGAAGAGGCCTTCTGCATTGACAGACTAGTTCCAATGACACCTTCATAGACTTGAAAAGGCCCTCCAGCCAGGTCTTGCCATACCCTGTCCACAACTTCAGCTATCACAGGCACTTTGCATGTTTTAAATCAATTAATATTCAAACAGCCCTCAGCACTCATGATTTTGCACATTCCACAGACACAATGGGTACACAGGCCTGCATCAGGAGTTTGGTTGTGGATATATATTACATATTCAATAAAACCTGAATATCAGAGAGAGGAAACACCACAGTCCATTCTCACCCAGCTGTCTTGCAACTTCCTCAGCCTCGCCTCTGTCAGTGCCTTCTGCCAGTAGCTTCTTCCAGTTGCTTCTGTGTCTGCCTGGTTTCTATGAACCCTTACATACCCTATCCCATCCAGATTAGGATTAAAGACGTGTAGCCTTGAACTCACAGAAACAGAAGAAGTTCTGTCTGGGGAGTTGTGGGATCAAGGGTGTTGGTCACCAGTCTGGCTTTCCTTGTGCTGGGATTAAAGGTGTGTGTGACTGACTTAGCTGTTAATCCTTGTATTCAGGGCTTAAGAATTTTCCTGAGCTGTCTGCCTAGGATTTGACTGTGTGCTCTCTCCCCAGTATTCAGTTTTTATTAAATATATAATATATATCCACGTTTGGTCACTGCCAAATAGTGTGACTAAGTATCTACTTCTGCTGGGCAATGGTGGTTCATGCCTTTAATCCTAGTACTCAGAAGGCAGAGGCAGGAAGATCTTTTTGTAAATCACTGGTCAGGCTCCAAAGCTACACAAGAAACCCTGTCAAAAAAACCAAACCAAACCAAACCAAACCAATCTACTTTCTATAACAATTTTCCTTGAACAAATATTCCCAAATATAACCAACAATCACATTGTTCACCTCAATAACAGCCTTTCCTTGCCATGGATGTAGACAGCAATCAGCCATGAATTCTTGTTCTATTAGTATTAATCATTTTTAATATATCATGTCTTCAAATTATGGGCAATCTTGTGTCTGTACTTGAAACTGCTTGATTTCTGCTTTTCTCCAAAAGAATTAAAAACACATTTCCAGTAATCTCCCAAACCAGCCTCTTCTAATATCCATAGCTCTTGAACCAAATGGCTTTAGGAGGTCTGATGTTGGCTGCATTGTGTTGCCAAGTTACTGAATACCGGAAGCTTCTGGACTGGAGCAGGTGGCTTGTGTCAAAGCAAAGAGATTTGTCCAATGAACACACAAAACCCTGGCCAGGTACTGTTCTCAACCTCTCTCTCTAAACTCAACCCAGCTCCCCCTACTACCTGCTCTGCCCCCTACCACCACCAAGAAACAGCTCCATCTGTGAATCACAAATAAGAGCAGAAGGTCTGGGTAGACTGTTTTAGGCTCTTTGTGTGTCAATACAGGGTGGAGTCTGGTCTCCTAGAGGAACACATGTTGTTTGAATGCCAGAGAATCTCTATTTCTTCCTTCCCTATCACTCCACAAAATCAGATCTGCACCCAAAAAAATGAAAGTGTCTCTTTTGGGAAAAGGATGCTGACTCTTGCTCAAGATAACAGTTGATACTGTCGCCTGGGACTTGTTACTCATCTGCATGGACCTGAAGATTAACAGCAGCATCCACAAGTACTTGCTACTAAATAGGGAGGAAGGTGCTGAAGAAGGGACCCAGCAAGTAGACCCACCACAAACTGCCAAGGAGATAGAGTTGCCAGTTCTCTTCCAGCAAGGCCATAATCTCTCTAGCTGAGATAAAATAGATTTTAGCCAGTGCAGTTTTTAGCCAGTGCAAAGCAGACACTGCATATGATCAGCTTCCTGGAGCAGGTCATTCACATTCAGCAGGGGAAAATAGTCCTTATAAGCTTCTTTGGCAATGCTCACCAATCTCTGACTGACCGTCTTTCCAAATTACCCAAAGTATTGACTCATAGTTTCAGAAACTGGCTCCTATTGCTGCCTCTCTTTATTGATACAGTTTGGGCATAGAAGCCTGTTAGTGCTGCTCAGGGGACAGTGACAGATAGTCTCATATGATGTCACAAGCAAAGTCTGAGTGTAAGCAGTAAAACTACCTGTAGAATTAACACTGTTTTATGGCAGAAACGTTGGCAAATAAAACTACCCAAATCCAACTCATTTGCAGGACAAGTTCACATCGAGCTGAGATCAGAAAGTCAGGAGAGGGCCAGGGGCAGAGCCTCCAACAGGGCAGGCATTTCATGTTAGAATGCCCGTGTAAAATTTCTCCTTCTGCTAACCATGTCTAGAAGGTAATAGGACCCTCACATATTATTAGAGAAAATAACAGTCTGAAAATGATACTTTACCCAGACATAAAGGATTTAAAAGGTTCCTTGAACCGTAGAGGCTTTGAAATGCAATGGAATCTGAATAAATGGGAACTTATGCAGAGAGAAAAGGCACAAAAAATACATGCAATTGGGGCCTCATCGGTCACCCAAGAAAGCATCAGGAGATGGTGGAAAACCTCTGCCACTCACACCAGCAGAATGGGCCTCGGCAGGACCCATTATGTAAGGTTGAAGACACAGCACAATATGAGAATGCCTCTAATGACACTAAATTATAGGGCTTTCCCCCTCCTTCCTGCTTTTTATTTGCTTATTAGTATTGTTCCAAAGAAACTCTAATGTATTTCATTATTACCTGACCCCTACCATTCATCTTTCTCTGGTTCAACAACAACTAACGGCAAAGATGAAGGCATTTGGGCTTGTATGTGAAATCATCAAAATGACACTCCCCAACTGAATAGTTCAAGTCCACACACAACCTACCAATATTCTACAGAAACAGGTAGTTTCCATCACACGCTAATTCCGTGTTTGTGGGGAACCTGGTTTCTTATATCTCACAGTCCTCAACCATCTTGCATGGATGGGGTAGGTCAAACGTAACATGCAAATGTTGTCACCATGCGTGATGCTGCATTGCATCTATCACCACTGCTCCTATGATGCCTCACCTCTGAACTCCCAGACAGTGACTATACAGTCTCCTACCACACACAGACAAAAAACTGCCGAAGCTCCTTCGATACTGCACAAGTACCACAGCCACAAAGGCAGCACTATACGCCAGACCTTCTGCCTCTGCTGCAGAAGAGCCGTACTTCTGAGTAACAATAGTGAGGTCTTTTGATGGTGCAGGTTTGAAGGCAGCAAAATGTGTTGTGGTAAATCAGCAGTAGGCAAACTATGTGTAATTATCCTGCAAATTACCTGTTCATAGAGTTTACAGGGTTATGTGGTCCATAATTATATGATGTCTTTATATAATACCAGTGTGGCCTAGTTGGTGACCCAGGATACAATCCAGATACACATCTACAGAAATAAAGGAAATGATAAGTGCCTGTTTTCCGCAGCAAACCGACAGACACCTGTTTTGCTTTCTGCTTTTTTTTCTCTCTTTCAATAGGCCAAACCTAAACACCAAGCACAAGAACTTGCCGTTGTAATTAAAAATATCTACACACATGCACACGTAGGCACACATGCACAAATACTTAAATTCTCTTCAGAAGAAAACAATAAAGTTACCTCTCCTAACAGGCATAAACAAACTTTTATCCCTTTGGCTTCAAATAACAGTGGGTCACATTCAACTAGTTTGATTAAGGAGCCTACTTCACCAGCCAACAGCTGGAATCCAGCAACAGTTGTTAATCTACCTTAATTGCTTATTATTCTACCAGTTCTTGTTTGGGCTTCTGTTACTGAAAGCAATTTCCCCCACATACACACTACCAAGAACACCTCTGCGAGCTGTGGCTGAAGAATTCTTGAGTTTCAAGCCTAGGGCTGTTACTGTTTTGTTATGAAACAAAAACACACTAACAGTGGGATGGAAAAAGAGAGACAATGTCAGCGAGGATGCTCATGAATTGAATACAGGTGTGCATTAGACACTGTCTAAGTAAGGGCAAGGCTTGCTCTGATGTTTTAATTAGTGCCCCAGTTTGTTCGCATGGTGCCATTTTCCCCGAACAATTCTTCCCCTCTTTGCTTTAGGGAGGGTTTCTCACTCCACCACTTTATTGCCCTAGTGGATGAATAAGATCTCAGGATTCCAGGGAGAAAACAAAAATTACCAACATAAATGCATCAGGTGCAAATTACAAAGGTAAATAGGCCCATGGAGACAGTAAGCTGGCAAGACCGACTTGAATACCTGAGCAGGCCGCTGAGGGCAAGCTCCCAGGTTGTGGTCATAGTTTAGACCAGACAATTTACCCTGCAGCCTCCACAAGGAATTCACAGCAGCAGCCAGTTGTTCGTGAGGAGTCTAAGGCATCATGGCAGCTTCTCCCCTCCCCCTCTTTAATTATCTCAGATGTCACACTTGGGCATCGTCTCTCAAAACCAATCCTTCATCCTAGGAGACCCACTCAGTATAATCTCCATCTATAGGTGGATCACTGGTAATTATTTGTTTTCTCGGGCTGCATTTACAATCTGAAATAAAGCAAAACTCACGCAAATATATCAACAATGACTGTGATCAGCAGGGCATGAAGGTTGATTTTTTTTTTTTTTCTTTTTAATCTTCCCTACAATTTAAGCTTTATCCTCTGAAGAATGTTTGCAGCTCTGTATCCTTCCCTTCAGCTCTTAATGGTAAATCCTCGTTGTCTTCTAATAATTTTGCTCCTGTAAGTCAAATCCCCTTGTGTGGTCCATACACAGCGGAGCCCCCCTACCTTATCTTTCCCACAATGCCACTCTATTTCACAATATGTAGTGACTGTTTGGGGGTAAGAGGACAGGAGTCTTCCTGCTGACGCTAGCCTGCTCCCATCTGCCATTTTGCTCATAATTGAGCCACCCAATCTCTTTCTTTGTAAAAGTCTACTTGAATTCACACTTGTCAGCCTTATTTATTTCCTTATTTGTGTTATTGAAGCGCATGTACCTTAAAATTAGACTGTTCCACCCTGACTCAAGCAGGAGAACCTTCAAGCAAAGGCTCAAGTATGACAAAGGGACATTTGCTTTGCCCTAAGTCACCTTTACAGTGTTTCTTCAAATAGCAAGGAGCTGGAAAGAATCCCTAAATAAAAAGAAGTCCTGAGAATGCCTCAACAAGTTCCCTGGAGCCTATGGGAAGGGGATGTGAACCAGGGGAAGTCAATCAAGCGGTCCCAGTGCCTGGCTCTTGGCTGTTTCTGTGCCCATGACCTCATCTTAATGCTTCTGTTTTGGAGAACACAGCAGACCGGGAAAGGAGGTACTGAATGCACAGAATAAGCTACCATGAAGACAGCTTCTGTGACTGGTCTGTCAAGTGCCATTTTATAAAGGATAAAACACTTCTTAAAACTCTTTATATAGACCTTTTATAGGCTAACCTTAACTGTAATGTAACTTAACTATATGACTTCTGAAATGCCTTTTGTAAAACAGTCTATTTTCCTTTCAGGATACTTCTAACCATCTGTACAATATTAAGCACACAATCAATAAAATACAGCTTTTCTTTGTACATTAAGCTTCTTATTCTATTTGCGTTATAATTACTATGTGGTTTGGTGGTGATCTGCAGTTTTAAATAAATGATGTGAAATCCCAAAGGACACAGAAATGCAAACATGAAGAAAATCTGCTTCTCATTCATCAGCGCCAATGACTCAACCCCCTCCCCCCTCAGCAAGGACATTCCCAAAGACTACTGTTCTCATTCCAGATTCCTGACCTTAATTCCTTAGAAAGTATTTCTGTCGCCTGTGGTGGCACATTCCTGTCACCTTAGTATTCCAGAGGTTGAGAATGAAGGGCCGCAATTTGTGAAGATGTGCTGGGCCACATGTCTGGTGTGAGGCTAGCCTAGGCTGCATAGTAAGAGCCACATCAAAGTCAGAGGCGGAGGAAGTCGCTCACTTATAAAGTAATTGGCCTTCAGTTCCTTTTCCTGTCCTTCCCTCCCAAGTGCTGTGGTGATAGGCATGCAGCACACTGGGTTAAATACCACCCCCACACCTTTGCAGGTGTTGCTTGCTGCTGTGGAGACAGTCAGACTGGTTGGTCTCTGACTTGCTATGTATCCAAGGCTAGTTTGAACTCAGATCCTCCTCCCTCCAGAGTACTGTCTCATCAGGGCAAGTCCCTGGATTTCATGTAAGAATTGAAGAAAAACAGGGACTGAGTTTGTGTTACCGTTCACTTTTTATTTGAGAATTAAAAATACCATAATACATTTATTAAGAAAAACACAGCAAGTGTGATGGTGCATGCCCATAATCCCAGCACATGGAAGGCAGAGGCAGGTAGATCTCTAGGTTTGAGTCCAGCCTGGTGTATGTATGTGGTTTTTGGTTTTTGTTTGTTTTTAAAGGTAGCAAAGTGTTGGGACTACAGCTCAGTGGTATAGTACTAATTTTGCATATATAATATCTTCAACGCCATCTTTAGTGCTGGGAACAAACAGGCCATAAAGCCAAAATAGTAACATCCGGCACTATATGAAGAAAGCAAAGCTGTAGGTTGTAAGCAAATTTAAACTTTCTTGAATAAAATAAAAGTACTATAGTATAATCCTGAAGTACTTCCTACTCTCCATAACAACAACAATAAAAATGATCTCAAAGAGAAATCCATGCAATGTCCTGTCCGATGAGGCTGTAAAGGGGAGCATGGGTATTTTCTCTGGAAGTCAGCTAACCACAGTAGCCTCGGTGCCCCTCTACCCAACACGGGATTCACGCAACTGAGTTCACCATCTCTTTCTAGTATTGAGCATCCTGGCAACCAATGCCCCCTTCCCTCTAATTTTTTAAGAAAGCATTATGTGGCTAATTTACACTTAGTTTTTCCATTTCCCCTCCTGTTTCATTGCCATAGGAAGCTGCTTGTCTGTGCTGTGTTTGGATAGACTCATCTTAGCCATGAGCTAACAATATCATCATCATTTGGGAAAACAAAACAAAACAAAACAAAAAAAATCCAAAAAACCTCGGCATGTCACAGTCAGCACTGAAACTGTTCCTCAACACTCTGAATTTATGTAGCACATCTTCCCCATCTGATGCAAATGAACTAGCAATCATTTTAGTAGCGGAAACAGTGCTTTCTAGAATTGTGAGCCTGACACTGTGGAGGTTTACGCATTGCATTAGGAAGCACAGCTGTACCCTGTTGTTTCATCTGGGGGCCTTTGACAGCCCATGAAGATAGCTGCTGAAAAGCCTGCACAGAGTTGATATATAAACACAGACACAGATACTCGGGACGTGCAATGGTGGATATGGTTGTGCTCTGAGTGTATCAAACTATGACTTCTAAATTCCTTTCCATCAAATGCCAGGAGAAGCACTTGATAAATGGCCCCTAGGAGAGCACTTCTCTTTGCCCGAGGATGGAATGACTTGCAGGCATACGACACTCCATCAATACAGAGAGCTGGCAGATTGAAAGGCGGGAAGGCCTATCCCCAATGTGGTGCATCTGCTTACTAATAGCAACAGCGCTTCAGCCTCTTCCCATTCATCGCCTACAGAAAAACCACTCCTCAGAGAGGCACGCCAGTCAACAGATGGTCTCTGGCTAAGGTGTAATCAGGAGCAGCTTGCTAAATTTACCCAAAACAAATAGAATTACAGGCTTTTGCCCGAGTCTGAAATTGAATTGAGAACTTGGGTGGTGGATAATGGAAGCTAAAAAACAGAGGAGCTCAGAATTGTCAGTGAGCATGTGTTGGAAAAGAGCAGCAGGGGAGTATGCCATGAACCTCACTGGACTGGGTCAGCTAATTCCACTCAGGACCACTTCACCTGGCTATCTAAGTTTCCAGAATTCTTTTTTTTTAGATTTATTTATTTTTTTATGTATACAGTATTTGCCTGTATGTAGTATGCTTCCACACCAGAAGAGGAACCAGATCTCATTACAGATGGTTGTGAGCCACCATGTGGGTGCTGGGAATTGAACTCAGGACCTCTGGAAGAACAGCCAGTGCTCTTAACCTCTGAGCCACCTCTCCAGCCCCGTTTCCAGAATTCTTAAAATCATTACTAGCTAGCATAATCATCTGCTTTGGTCAAACACACAGTGAACAAGATGACACTAATATAGTGGGTGTGTTTTGCTGGGTTATAGCACTTTCACCTTGTTAGAAGCCATCCTGATCTTAGAGGTGAGATCTGAAGTTCACTAAGAACCCATCACTCAGATAGCCCTCTAAGCATCAGTGTTGTAACAGACATCCCCAGGATGCTTTGCTGATTAGATTTGCGCATTTGTTTACAAGCATGGCCACATAGAGTCCTGGAAACTGCCTGAAAAAAAGAAAAGTCAGCATAAAATTAAATCATTTAATCTATGTTGTAGATTCACTACCTATAGATTAAAACTATGCCAACCTTGCAAATCATGAAATGAGGAAGCCTTAAAAATAAACCAGACCAAATATGTAGAGCATTTAAATTCTAGAGATAAGGTTTTCCATACTGATTATCTCAGTATGGGGTCAGTTTCCACTCTTGCTGTAGTGCATAAGGGTTCCCTCTTCTCCACACCCTCCCAGCTATACCACTTCTGGGTACATAGTCACACACACTATGTAAACAGAGAATGGAGATACTCCTGTGCTCACATTTACTAGGCTCTTCACAATAGCCAATATGGAATAAAACCATGTTTCTGGAAAAAGATGAGTTCATAAAGAAAAGGTGGTACAAACACATAGAAATTTTGCTCAGCCATAAAGAAGAATAAAATTATGAGATAGGAAATGGATGCAAACGGAGACTGTCCTATAAAAGCAAAACGACCCAAATACAGAAAGACAAATGTCGCATTTCCTCCTCTTTGTGGTTTCTAGCATTCTTTATAGGCAGGCAGGCAGACACACATACACACACACACACACACACACACACACACACACACACAGAGAGAGAGAGAGAGAGAGGACATGAAATCAGAAGGGAGATTGGGGAAGAAGTAGACTATAGATAAGAAAACGAGGGAAGAGGGACTGAGGAAGAGTCGAGGAGAATGTGGTCAAAAGACACAAGGCGCCAGACTATCAACAGTCACTTCTAAATTATTTTTACAATGACCATTATCATTTATCACTATAGAAAATCGCTCACCCATTAGAAGACCCTTTGAAAGCAATTTCCTAATACTATTTTGTTTTGAAATCTTCAGAAACAAAGCAACATGCTGTGAATGAGTTTTATATCATTCGGTGTTTGCTATGTAGAACTCCTGAAACAGGATGGCAAACACCAAATTGTTATCTTTAATAACAGACCATCCTCCCTCATTTGATGGGGGCGGGGGCACTTCTGCTCATCAGTTGCACAAGAAGCATCCAAGAAACTTTCTGCCTCCTTTATATTTATTTATTTTTATTTATTGTTTAGAATTCCTGGCTATGCAGAAAGGGAGGTAAACAGTATTCCAGTAAGCTGAAATAATTAAGGGAGGGGCATTTTCTTAAGTTTTCTGTGTGTGCCTGAGGGTGTGGGGGCAGCTTCCTTCTGATGGTTTAGAACACAGCCTGACAAAGACCAAAATATATTAAAACACAATTACACTTTTTAAATTGCCAACTTCAAAATGAAACTCATATTTTTGTTAAATGGACGCTGGCAAATAAATAAAACAAAATGATGCCTCTACTCTCGGGGAAGAGGCACTGTGGTGCAATGCTATAAAAATAGACACCACACAACCTTACTCAAGTATGTGACCTCTCCATTGGGAACTTTATCTGCCAAGTCCTCTCATCCTCTTACATAGAAATAGACCTCAAGTTAGGAGCCAGTGAGATAGGGCAGCAACTAAAGGCCTTACTGTGTAGTCTTGGTGGTCTGAGTTCAATGTCTAGAACTACAGAAGAAAGAATAGAGAGAACCAATTCCATAGAGTTGTCCTCAGACCTCTGCATGGATGCTGTAACACATTCATCTTCCCTCTATATACACCATGGACACACACACACACACACACACACACACACACACAAATACCCACATAAATAATAATAGGGCTAATAGAAAGAGCAGACAAATGTTCCTACAATAATACCACATTGGGAAAATCCTTGAACTGAACCATGACTCAGTTTACCCATCTGTAAAGTTATTGAAACAGCCTTCTTCCCCTTCCCCGGATATGTGGTCAGAGTCCATGAGAAGTGGCAGCAGGGGCCCTGTTTAAACTCCAAGCCTCCTAAGGTAGCAGGAATTTGTGGAAATGCATTTGTCTGAGTCTACGTTCTGATAGATTCTGTATTTTAATCCTTTGGAACCCTCAGTATTTTAAAGTACTTCAAAAAAAAAAAAATAAATAAAGCTATAGCAGAAAAACCTACCACAGAACCAACAGTAAAATTATGGCACTATAATATTGTTATATTTATTATTCAATTACTGCTTCAATAAGCCAGAGTATGTGTAAAACAGTAGTCTTTGTTTTCCTGTACCTTTAATGCAGTCTGTTCTGAAACACAACCATGACATCAATAACAAAGGGCAAGTTCCCCAAAGAGGAAGTGCCTAACAAGGTCTTGGCAATAATCTCAGCTCAGGACAAAAATGCTATGAATTTTAAGATGAGGGACCTACTATAGGTTAAGTAAATATTCATACTTTATGATTTGGGAAGGGGTGTACATTTCATAAACATAAGGAAAAATACTGTTTTATATGAAAGGCAATTTAAAATAATACCCAATAAGTGAGAGGATGGAGCAGAATAATGTGGCATCCCCATATTACTAATTTTATGCAGATTTTATTAGCTATGTGAAGCTACCAGGTACACTGTGTAGCAATTTCCAAGCAAAGACTGCAAACACTGCTTAGGGCATGCTGAACAGGAACCCTGGACAGCTGGAAATCGCAGCAGACGAAGAGTTTCAGGTCATTGATCTCAGAATAGGAAAATTTCCCCTGAAGACCCCAAATAAATCCAGCACACATTATTCACACACATGTGCGTTCACATAAATGTAAAAGCACACACATGTCCTTCATACCTCCCAAACCCACAAAACGGTAGCATGGCATTGACAAATATTAGAAAATGTTGTTTCTATGATAGAAGAATATAAGTGTAAATACACAGCTAGGTGACCAGTGCACTGAAAAGACAGAGTACTAACTGACAGTTATGAGGCAATTTCTCTAAAATCCCTAGTTATTTAAATTCTACATTTTCGCCTCTATTCCCCCAACACCAATCACAAGCATCATAATACGCGTTTCCACATTAGAAAACCAAAATATAAACCAGGTAATTTTCTCAGGCAAATTGGGATATGAACCCAGGCCATCTGCATGCACAAGCACTCTACTCCACTGAGCTCAAGCAGAGCAAACACAGGGACACAGACATTGCATGCTCCAGACATTCAGAGGGTTTCAGCAGGTCCCAGTGCCTGAAGCCATTCTCAACATACGTCCCAAAGTTCCAAGATCCACTCCAGGGAAAGCTGCCTACTTTCCCCTCTGGCCTTCTGAAATAGCTTGTAGGAATTCAGTTTTTGTTCTCATCTGACCTATGTGGTAATTATTTGCCTACACATCTGCCCTTTTGACATGTGGAGTCACCCTGGAACATCACACAGGAAACATCCCACAGGTTTACTCAACATAAGACTGGCTGTCCTTGGAATTTCTTAAGAAATAGAAAGGGATCAAACTGTTAACTTTAAATGCTTGCCTTTGATGAGGATAAGAATCAGTGTCAAAGAAGTGTAGGATGTTAAATCATGGGCTGGGCGGATAAAGGATAAAGAAGAGCTGTTCTGGAACTCTGCTCTCAGAAAGAAGGATGTTCCTCATGGGCAAAGAATGCAGGTCCCTGGGGGCATTAGGGCTGGGGCAGGGCCTTGCAAATGGACTGGGGTGTGGTAGATGGGGTGGAAATACCTTTCATGGCAAGCAAAGAAACCTAAAATCTATTATCTCTATCAGGATAGAAAATGTTAAGCAGGGAGATAAAATCCTGTTCGGAAGAATGATGGGGAAGAAGTATTTGGAGTTGCAAAAAGGATAAAAATGAATAAGGGAAATTTCTGTGTTTAGGGTTGAAGTGTTAAACCTACCTCAAATCCTAGTAAGAAAAAAGATGGTGGCAGAAATATTCACTACCACACAAAGATTTTACTTTCTCCAATAAGTAGATTAGAGCCAATGGGTTTTAGTGTAAGTAAAAAGTCATTTAACATATATTCCTGCCTCATTTTCCCATGAGCTGTATATAAAAACAGTACCCGAAGAAGAATCCCAGTTCTTAAAAAAAACAAAATACAAAACAGAAACTCATTTTTTTTTTTTAAAGTATACAAGTTTGTTTGTGTGTGTGTGTTTTTTTCTTTTTTCTTCTCGGATCACACTTTATTGGAGTACAGCTCAGTTGAGAATGGTGGAAAGAAGACCTTGTGTGTTTTTTAGGAGTCAGAAAAACAGCTATTATTTTTTTTTCCCACAATATGATCTGTCAAAACATGAATACTAAGAGAGCAGGTAATGTGATGAAAGTACAGTATGTGCACCTATGGAAACTTTGTAAAACTAATATGCATTAATATAGTATAATGTCTTTTTAAAAAGACAAATTGTAAGATCAGCTGATAAGACACTAATCTAACCATACAGATAATAAAACTGAGAGGATCAGAGAATTGAAGCCCCTCAAATATAGCACCTGTAGGCTGAGCAGAAAGTTATCACCTCGGGCACAGTGCACTCCTCACTCTGGCTTGCTAGGCTGTCAATGTGGCAGCTGGGGACAAGGAACTTCTACCCTGTTTTTTTTTCTAAGTTTCCACTCTTCAGTAGCATCTATATGAAGTGTAAATAATTAAAATACAGGTCATGGCAATGGACCATTCACTTGGTAGCCTGTAGCAATTTAAGAACCTATCCAGGCAATGTGAGTGGAAGTTTTAGATACAAATAACAAAAGATATTTTAAAAAATCACAGTCTACAGCAAATGTAAATTACACATGGGATTCTGGAAATTGCATATAAAACATGTAAAAACACCTCAATGTTTTCATATTGATTACATAGTGAAATGACAATGTTTTGGATATGATGAGTGATATAAAAACCAATTTAAGCAATATATATCTTTTAGTTTAAAAAATGGGTATTATAAAACTCAAAAAATACGGCTTGTATTCAGTTTCTACTGGTTCTGCTGCTCTTGGTACAGCAATGAGATAAAGAGGCAGCAGGCTGTGTACTACCACATGTCAAAGAGGTCCAGGAATACAAGATGGAATCCAGCCATTACAGAGATAAGGATCTGAAGAGAAAAGAGATTGAGTCTTCAGGGCATTATGCTATCTCAAAGGGAAAACATGTGGGCAGTTCTGAGCCAGAAAGGAATCCCACCATCTTTGGATACCTGGGGGCAAATCAGGTCTTCCCTCTTTTCCCACTGAAGGAAACTGGCAGTTCCTCACTTTGTTCTCTGTAGAGCTGTGAGCCGACTGTAGATGGATGGTTCTTTAGAATAGAAATGTACTCCTGCCAGGACTTGTGTTAAAATAGCATCTACCCTCCATAACCACAGTTATCATCTGAGCATCCCAGGTTCTTATGGTAAGGTCACTGCATTGCAAAGCCAGCTCTGTCTGGAACAGCTATGTGTACTTAGACACGTGCTTGTCTGCATGGACACACAGCACCATCACTGATTCCTTCACTGTAAAGTATGATTTCTACAGGTCTTCCTTAATATCTGTGTGCTTCAGATAGACAAATCATAGGCAAATTCCAGAAATAATTGAGGTCAATGCTACCATTTTCTATCATTTTTGGCCACTGGGATAGAGTAATTTCATGTTTAAACAGATTCTTCTCCAAATGAAAACTGAGTAAGTCAAGTTAAAAACCAACACAATTTTCAAGTACAAAGTATTGTACTAAAAAAGATAAGCGGCAAATAACACAAATATATGCACTAAGTAAATCTTGTTTCTATGATAATAAAAAATCACTCTAAAAGTTAATGCCACTTAAAAGTTTTTCCACACTTACTTGTGCTAGTTTAAATTGTTTTCATATACGTACATAGATACATACATCATACATACATATATATATATATATCATTCAGGATTTAGGGTTATCTGCTTCTTTAAACTTTCATCTAATCATTTATTTACTTGTTTATTTCGTTGCTATATGCAGTAACTGTTCCAATACCTAGGCTTCCTCAATTACATGAACATTTTAGGTATTCTGGTTTTAACACATAAGAATAAACTTAAGGTTTGTAAATGATATTTGGACAATGTATTAGTCTCATAAATTCATTTATAAGATGACATTTCTTCCTAGTTAATTAAAAATAACCATGTTCTAAGCCTTGGTGTGTTGTCAGGGAAATTTTGTCTGAATTTCTTTAATGACCTTTTAAATATAAGAGCGATGTCTTTAGACACTCAGATTCTGAAACAACTATCTGTTCCTTTAATCTCAAAAAATCCACACTAAAGACCAAAGATGTCAAGTATACATCAATTATGAACACACTCCTATGCATAAAATTGTTATCATTGCTTTTTTAAAGTAAATGAGAAATGAAAGAATATGGTCTTCACAGGGTCAGAAATTTTTGCCCATGATATGTTGACCACTATATCCTGAAAACTCAGAACAGTTTCCATACACATTGAATGCCCAATGAATATTCTGAGTGAGCTGAATAGTGCAAAACAGACACTCAGAATATAAATGGTGAATGGCTGTCTAATTCATGGAAATGGTGGGGTCACTAGCTCTTAACAATATGGTACAGGACCCCCACTTCTGTGCTAACAGAATGCCTCACACTATAATACCTATGTATTTAGTAAGTTATTCTGAACAAGCAGATGAAGAAGCAAACTGCATCAGTATTTTGGAAAAGGAGTCATGAACTATTAAAGATCAGAACTGGACAATCTTTTTTCATACAGCTCTGGGACTCAAGCTTGAACATTGTCTGAAAAAGCTGCAATCAGTGTCTCCAAAACTACAGAGAGTAGGATAACAGAGCCATCCTCTTGGAATCTGATGAAGACCAGACATCTTTCCTTGATTTACAATGCTGTCAGGTACTAACTCAACCATGTGGGCTGCATAGTCAGGCCATGATTATGCAACTATTTTCAGAGTCAGGGTTGCACAGAATTCCTTTCATTTAGATGTTAACCTGGATAGACTTAGTATCTTGAAGAGTCTGGCAGTATGGCTCTGGATCTATCCACTAGCAACATCAAACACGCCTGCCTTAAAAAAAAAAAAAAAAAAAAAAAAAGAAATCAAGGCAATTAATGTGTAGCAAAAATACACATTGCTTTTCTTTTAAAAAGTTAAAACATCTACAAATATATACACACATATGTGCACATACACACAAACACACACACACACACCACACACATATATATGAATGCAGTAACACTTAATAAAGAAAAGGCCATAAATTTGTAAGAGAGCAGAGAGGGTTCAGAGGGAGGAAGGAAAAAAGAGAAATGTAATTAAATTACTATCTCAAAACAAATAAAAACAAAATGAGAAGAAAAAAAAAAAAAAACCTAACGTGACTAACACTGAAACACCATAGGCATGTAATGTGCAGGCTCAGGCTGTCCAAAGAGCAAAGAAACCTTTACAAATTGGCCCATTCATAAAGCCTTCCAAAATTTTCACAAGCCTGCATCACAGGAAAACTTCACAAAAGTACCATTTAAAAAGATCTAAGTCCCCTAAGACTTTGCTCACAAAACACCCAAAAGGTGCATTTCAAGAAGACGAAGGAAATGCCAAGATACTATCTACGACTGTTGAAATGCTTGCTTCACTTTCTTTTGTAAGAAGCAGACAGTCAAAGCAGATTTCAAATGGTGGGCAGATGTAAATGGCATTTGGCTGAAAAGACATAAAGCAGCATTCAATGGGGGAAGTCCCACCCCACTGAGTCTGTATGAGGCTCACTCTATCCCTGTTGTCACTGAAGACAGCACTGTCAATCAATCCTCACTCAGTAGTTAAAGAACCCCAAGTCAGTAGGGTGTAAATTACTCCAATAGTTTAGGCTGAAGCGATGTGTTTTCAAGCTAAGGAAGAGGAAGTTGGAATAGCTAGTTTCTTCTTCATATACCCTTAAGTGCATAGCCATCCTGTTTTCTGCCCCTCTAGTTTACAGTACTTGCAAAAATCCTCGTCTTAGGGTCTCACAAAGGCTCACAACTGAACCCTCTTACTCAGGTCGAGAGGCTGAGAATCTATGTAGACATCCAGAGAATACCAACAAAGAGGTAAGAGTTTAGAGCAATGACAAAAGATTTTTCCAGAGCAATGAAAGCAGTGATGTTTTTACTGGAGTCAATACAAGACCTTCACTCTGGGTTGACAGCATCATCATGTAATAATTACCAAGATTGCCATTCAGAATTAAAATGTAATCTTACCAACAGTAATTTCTCACTAGAGATTGCTTAATCTCTTTTATGCCTCATCTTGTTCATACTGTATTACCTTAATGTGAGTTTCTGTGTGTGTGTGTGTGTGTGTGTGTGTGTGTGTGTGTGTGTGTGTGTAACTGTGGAGTTTCTTTACAACTATGAAATTGTGATAGAGAAAATTGAGGTTCCTCCAGGAGAGCTAGCCTTGGATCTTCTAATGCTTTGGGAAAATCTGCTGTTACAAAGAGGTTCTTTGCCTTCTTATGAACATTGTTACCAGGACTCAAAAGAAACAATACAGTGGGGAACAGTCCTTGGTCTTCACCCACATAAAGTTAAGGGTCATTTATACCCTCATCTTGTAGCAATAGATGTGAGAAGACCATGGAGCAAACCCAGCTACTGAGCCCAAGTCCTGCTACGGTCAGAGGTACTAAGCTGGGATAAAAGAAAGAAGGCATTTTATAGTGTGGTAGGTTAGAAAGAGTTAAACTCAACCATGTGAAATTCCTATGAGACTTGCTAGGAAACACTCAAGTAATAGTGAAGTATGATAAGCACTGTTGACTCTACATATTTTGTTTTCAATACACTGTCACAAATTTGCAACCCAATCATCCTCAGAGCATGCCAAAAACAGGTACTGGTTCCACTGCAAAAATAAAAAAAAAAAAATTTCATCAAAATAGCTTCCTTGTAGAACAAGTGGAAGCCAGATGTCAGAAACCCTATGCAGCCAGATGCTAAAGATTTAAAATGAGAAATACCTGAGTGTCTTTGGATGAAAACACAATGTTCTAAAAATAGGACACTGACACCTTACTGAAATCAACTGTTCCTTTCTGTATCCTAAATGAAGGTGACTGAAGTGGGCACCAACTTCCTGCAAACCTGCAAAATAACACTTGTGGATTCCTAAGGTCCTTTAAGCAGAAAGCAATGTATCCATTAAGAACAGGCTCAGCACTAAGACACTGGTCTCCTTGTTGGTTTTTATTTTAATCTTAAGAACTCAGGGAGGACCAGGACAATACTCAGTAGCTAGCTAGGGATGGATAGGCAGTGGGGAGGGAGAATGTCATTTGTAAACTGATCTGCAAGACATAGTGTGGAGGATGCTGCAAGGTAAGCCTGGGTCAGCAGCACACAGGTGCTGGCTTTGGAATTTGTTCCCTGAACATCTGTGCCTGACATAAAAACAGCCTGGACTGTGGGGGCAGAAGGAGCAGGTCTCATGTTGCCTAACAAAAACAACAAAATAAGGCACATCCCGGTTTTCTGCAGTATCTGTCACAGGAAATGACATCCTTGTCCCCAGGTTTAGCTATGCATTTTGCCACCTCATAAAACTCCAATCAATCTTCCCTGCTCTCCTGGCACCAACTTATGAAGCATCTCCAATCTTCTGATCTCCCAGGCAGACCTAAAGAAAACAGCCAGGAGACGAAAAAGATTCCCATCAGGTGCAGGCTTCCTTTGCAGTCAGAATTTAAGACTAAATACAGACCCCAGTCCTCTCCTGGGACTCCAAAAGAGCTCCATCTTAAGAAACATTCCAAACACAACCAGCCATGCCTTTCTGTCCCCCTAGGAGAACATAGAGAGAAGGCAAAGGTTTTCTGTTTCATGGGAAGTGATCCCCCATTTCTCTGTGGGGGCAGAGAACACATCATCCCACCTGGAATACGAGTCCTTTGTGAACTGCTTGTTTTCAATTCAGACTTTTCCACAACCTGAGGAGTCCGCAGGAGACCCCATGAGTCTGACACATAAGAACAGATTTATTTTTCCATGAGAAGAAAACCATCAAGGCAATGGTATCTGGGTGTTTTTATTGTCAAGCAAACAGATAAAATCCCGTATTTCTTCACAAGAAAAAAAGAATGCTCAAGACCCTCTCATAGTTTCAAAGCAGACGCCCAGATGCCTGAGACCTGCCTCTTCTGGCCCAACACTCCTTAACTATTAGCCTGCTTCTCATATTGCTTTGCTGAGGACATACCCCAGCCTTGATGCATTAAAATTTACCATTCTTTGTGCCTGAAATGGCCTTCCCCTCAGTGTTGGTCTCCCCTTGTCTATCAATTCAGCAGAGAACATTTCATGGCCAATGGATTAAAAAAATCTACCCACAACACCCCATCTTTTTCCCCTGGCCATTCGTAGCAGTTACACTAACTTCTGACATACTGAGAAACTGATAGTTCCTGGTGTGTTCAGTAAGGAGTGATTTTTTAATGGAAATTTATGATTTGTTGAAGAGGAAGCTTCTGAAATTATATGCAAGTAACTTTTCCACGTGAAAGCAGGCTGTGGTTCTCCAGAATGCACTAAAGATCTGGATGCAACCAACCACATCAGTTGAGTTTAAACAAGAACTTTATGTACTTCCTAATCTCATTGGTTCTTCCTACTCATCCTCATGTTCCGATAGATACCTGCCTGTTGTCTATCTAAAGTCTATCTTCTATCAATCTATCTATCTATCTATCTATCTATCTATCTACCTACGTACCTACCTACCTATGATGGTCTATCTGTTTGCTCATCTGTTTACCTATCTATCTATAAAAGATGGACTATATCTATCTATCTATCTATCTATCTATCTATCTATCTATCTATCTATCATTTACCTATGATGGGCTATATACTCTTCCTGTCTATCCATTTATATGTATTTATCTACCAGTCTAGAACTACATACAGCAAAGTCCAGGTAGGACAATTGAAAATTATTTAAAGTGGTTTTGAAATGAACAAAGGTGATTTTATTTAGCTTATTGTATTTTCACTAGTTAAATTAATTTTTATATCTATTTCATTCAAATGACGTACAGTCCTTAGATACTGTAGGGTATCTTTACTTTCTGAAGCAGCTATCTATAGGAATTAAGGTAGCTTAAGTCTAAAGAGCCTAAAGGAAAGGCCTGTATGTAAGGAACTTATTCAGCTCCTACAGTGTGGCCCAAATAACCTGTTGGTCTGCTTGCCTGTTCATCAAACAACTATTTTAACTATATTATGAGAAATGACCATGTTATGTTTTCCCCAGAGATTTTAGAGCCTTTGTTCCTCCCACACTGTGTCTGACACATGACATACAGAGCTATAAAATGTCAAGATGGGTTAAATAGGAGAATGCCCATATCTGATTATTTGGCTGTACATAGGGGAAAATGGTGATGATGGCTATGTCTCAGTACAAACTCTTGTGGACTCTAGTAAAGCTACATAAGCCTGAATGACAGCTGGAAACCATAGCCTTCAGTGTGCAAAACCAGGGCTTCACTCTCCTATAGGTGGGCCTAAAAAAAAAAATTTTAAAAAAGATATGTAAAATAACCAAGCCCTACATCTAAGACCAATATCTATAACTCTAAAAACATTATGTTTATCAAAAAAATCAGATCCAAGATAATAATGTGGTTTGATTCCATCCAAAAAAGTCAAGTATATAGAGGCTGGAGGCTGGATTTCAAGTTGTTCAGGGCTAGGAATGGAAAAGCTAATGGCTGAGAAAAGTACAAAGTCCTTGTATGGTAGAAGCATTATAAAATTAGATTGCAGAAAAGATTATACAGCTTTGTACACATACCAAAATTCTTTAAACTATGTATTTTAACTCATGAATTTTATGGCATATAAATCACACCTTCATAAAGCTGGGTTTTTTTGTTGTTTTTTTTTTTTTTAATCTAAAGGAGAAATACTTCTGGTGTCTTCAGGATCTTCCAGTTCATCAGGAGCAAAGAGAGAAACTAAAAGAAAATAACATTCCAGAGAACTTATCTCGTGAATTAAGGGTGATGTTCTTTCCCATTCCTGCATAGTTAGGAGGAGCTGGGAAAGCATTGCTGGTATGCCAGGCATGACACCTTGCAAAACATGCAGAAACACAGGCCAGCCCACGTGAGCCAAATTTACAAGACCCCTCCTGGCTCTGTAACATCAGGAATGTCGCTTTAAGGGAACCTCCGTGCTTCGCATCCCTCATAGCTAATAAAAACAGTGCCAGCACTCACCTAGCAGGATTGTTGAGAACATTACCTTCAATACTTGAACAATGTTTAAGGATGCTTGTTATTATTATATAATCCCTTTAAGGTCATCTGGTGTAGCCTGTAAATATTTCAGACTTGTGTGGGGGGCAAGGTATGAGAAAGAAGTTGTTGAAACTCTTCCTTGAATAAGGATCAGACTACATTACGTGTAAACCATGTTCCATGACAAGTTATGTTCTAAGTGGCACAATTCTGTGACTTAATGAGCATAATAACATACAAAAAGTAAGTGGATTACAGAAAATGATTGCTTCACAAGTAGGGAGGTTGAAGGTCACTAAAATATGTATTTCTGGAGATCCTATGAACTTGTTCTTTTATAGGAACACTACAGAAATACTTTGTCTACTGCCAGGGTCAAAGTAGAGCTGGGTTGAGTTGATCGGTGTGTCTTTTTCAAAAGTACTGTATTTTTCTCACGCAATGAAGTGTACCCAGCAGGAATCCAAACTATATATGCAGCAACACAACACGATTAAAAGCTTTTTAATGAAGGGCACTGTAAACAGCATTTTCCTTCTGCTTTGGAATATTTCAAATACAAAATTAGCAAGCCCCAGAGACTGGAATTTCTGTTACAGGAGAGATGAAAGGTTAACTGTCTAAAAGGAAAGAATATGTTTGACATATTCTATTTAGAAAATAAAAGGGTTTCCTAATAAAAGCAGAGCCCCACTTGATGCTCCTAATGCTCCTTCAATGTTTGCATACACAACCGAGTAATTAGAAAGCTCACTCAAAAAAAAAAAAAAAAAATACAAAGCCATCGCAGACATCGGCCCCTTGTTTACCAGGCTTGCTAGAGGCCCCCGGAGGTCACTGTGATTGACAGGATTTTGGTGTTGGTAGGAGGGTTGATAATGCACACACATCTCTTGAGAGGAGAGCTCTGGGTCCTGACCATGCTTTAATAGAAGAGCAGGCACTATAAGGAACAATGGATCAGGGAAGCCTGGGGGAGAGGTTTGGAAAGGATGTTCAAGGACTGCAAATGGCATTCCCAGTCAATTAGTTCTCTTTAGGAAGCTGATGTATACCATGCCAAGAAAAAGAAAAAAAAGAAAGAAAGAAAGAAAGAAAGAAAGAAAGAAAGAAAGAAAGAAAGAAAGAAAGAAAGAAACTAAAAATTCCCAGGGCAAGATTCTGCCTTTGCTAAAGACAAGGCACTCCTGTAGGTAATTCTGTTAGTGACATATACAAACTCCAGCTCCCTAAACGCATCTTTATAAACCACTGAACTTCCAGATGCTTTAGGAAACTAACCCTGGTTTCTGTAAAGTATGATGAAGCTACTTTCATTAGGCACATTTGACAGGCAAAAGTAAACAAAAAATTACACTAAGCACACAACTACAGCAAATAAAACTATTGCTCTGAATCACAAAGTCATCTTAATTTTAATGTCTTGGTTGAACTTGAATTCCTAGAAACTCACTGAATAGTACGTTTTGGAGAAAGAGAGAGAGAAAGAAAGAGAGAGAGAGAGAGAGAGAGAGTTAATTATTCCCAATGTTCCTGATCTTCAAGATCCCATGACTCACACTGAGGAGCATCCAGCCAGTTTCATCTGATACACTGATATTTGAGATATATGGTTACAGAGATAATAAATGCATTCCAGTCCTATGTCATTAAATTGGATTAATGAATACATAGATGTGGTCCTTGAAGACACACAATGGTTACCTCGTTGAGAATCTACGCCATTACTGCGCCGAGCTCTGTTTATTAATGAGATCGACTGCTGCCTGAACAAAGTGTTCACCTCGAATCAAATGCTCCTTTAAAAGCCTGGTGAGCAGAGTCATAGTGCAGTTTCAGATTGTCCCCCAAGCAACAACTGGGGCCACAGGCTGAAGTACAAAGTACAAGTTTTCCTAAAATGGAATATTTACCCTTTACATGACTCCTTTATCTGCAAACACAAGATCATTTCTGAGGGCAAAGGAAAAAAAAATAATCTTGTCTTGACAAGGTCAAACTAGGTTTTCCTAGCTTAATCCTTTTGGAAAACTTGTCACTTAATCCATTTCATCCTGTGGAAAGCCTTGTCCTGAATTTCTATATGATACTGAAACAATAAACAGACACACAAGATGTCAAAGTTCTAAGAGGAAAATATACAGTGGTCCTTGAAACAGTGTTCTTACTTCCAAAATAAAACACGCAGGAAATCAGTGTTGTTTCTTTGGGGCCCCCGGTGAAGCAATCACCCCCCCCTTAGAAAAAAAGCACATGCTGCAGAGAATATAAAATTAGACGTTTACCCAAATAGCACATCAGGCAGAAAGCAGGTATCCCTGAGACAAGTCAAGTCTGAAATAAACATAGCCTCGCTTAAGTGTTGTTTTCGTGTTTTGACTTTAAAAAAGAAAATCGGTTTCAGACAAAGCAGAATTGTTAATCTACTTTCATTCCGAGATCAACAGGACTGTACTGGAATGGAGAAGAAGTGTCCCTTCCCCCTCAAGGAGGTAAGTAATGCCATCTGAGGTATGAGAATGTGGGTGCCACAGGGACCAGGCACAGTGGCTCACTTTCCCATTCTGTCCTGACTTCTCATTCATAGCTTCCCCCTCTTCTTAAAAAGGGCAAAACGACCCTTCATTCTTTGCCACAAGGCCCACAGAAGCATTTCAGGGTTTACAGGGACAGTGTGTCACCAGGCAACTGAATTAAACACAGGAAAGACAGATGTGAAGGCCGGAATTCTTCAAAAGCAAGGGAGTTTGACACTTCATAAATCACCATGTCACTCTCTAACAAAAACTGGTCTCGTGTACTGTACCCGAGGCTGGAGTTGGCTAGACTGAGGGAGCGTGTTTGCACACCACATCTGGTCTATCACTAGGAGCTTTATAAATGCAATGAATCAGCAGAAGCGTGACAGAGGTGGAGCCTTCCTCTCTATACAATAAAGCCTTTTGATGGAGAATTCAAGAAACCAGTTAGTAAAAAAAATACCAAAACGCTAAAAATGACTCAGGTATGAAATGAAAACACTTTAACATACATACATGGTAGGTTTTATGACTGTCATCTGATTACTTTCACTATACCCTTTTAGTCTCAGGATGAGAGGTAGAAAATATAGACTATTTATAAGCATTTGCATCTTAATTATTCTCGCTTTTACATGGTAGGCAGTGGAAAAGCCCCACATCATCCATCATAGTACTTTCTACTCATGAACAAGAACTAGATTTTTAAGGAAAAATGAGAAGTTTTTAAGGATGGTGCCTTCCTCTCCTCCTGATACCCTATTCAGGCCAGTTGGGAGCAGAAGGAATTGACATAAACAAAGGTGGATCCATGTGCGTGCTGCTCCTTTTACTGAAGTAGCTTTGTCCTGATGTCTCAGGGTGGTCAGGGGTCATGATACAGCATCCTGCACAACAGTTGAACACATCACACTGGAGAAAATACCACATGTACTTATTTTCCAGGATTCTTAGTCATTTAACTTTAGTTCATCTATATCCGGATTAATATAATACTATTATGTAAAACTTAAGTGAAAAGTATTTTATGTCATTTTATGATTAGAGTCATATAAAACTTCATGTCTTGTGTGGCTAGAATATGCAGGCCTTCCTCAGGCAGCAGAAATGACCATGACCATCCAAACCAGTGCATCCCACTCCTCTCCACAGTGCTAATGTGCAGCAATGGACCTTTTCGTCTTAGTCTCACATGAACACTAAAAAGTACAAAAACTAACATTTTATATAAATAGACTACATTTTACAAATGCAGTGCCAAAATATGCATATTTGAGAGGAAAAGAGTGGCATGCACTTCTAACTTCTAAAATACAAAGAATGGGAATATGATTTTCAAATACTCAAATGCCACCAAAAACTGTTTCTCCAGGCCACCAAAACATGTATCTGGGACTTTTCTTACTTTGCTGGCTTCAATTCAGCTGGAACTAGCTTTCGAGCACCTTTAGCGACTCCTGAGCTCTCTTCTGTTCAGCTGCTCTTGTGGCTGCTTGTGATTTGGGTTGGTTTTGTTTTTCAACTTGATACAAGCTAGAGTCCTCTGAAAGGAGGGAGCCTCAACTAAGAAGATGCCTCCATCAACTGAGGCCATATACAAACCTGTTGAGCATTTTCTTAATTAATGACTGATGTGGGTGGGCCTAGCCCATTCTTAAGAGGGCAGATTAAGTAAGCTAAAGCTAGTTAAGCAGCACTCCTGCAGGGCCTCTGCATCAGATCCTGTCCTGCCTGAATCCTGCCTCTGGATGATGGACTACAAGCTATCAATCTATCTGTATATCAATTATTCTATGAAATACAAACTCTTTCCTACCCAAGCTGCTTTTGGTCACAGTATTTTGCCACGACAACAGAAATCTAGTAGCAAATTGTGGGGTATTGCTCTGACAAATCTGATCTGTGGGAAGAGGACTGTGGTGGAGTCTGAACTTTGGGCTGGAAAAGCACTCAGAGCTCAGTTGCCTGTTTACAGGGAGCTTGGAAGACAAGAATGCTGTAAGCAGTGTAGACAATGGAGTTCCGCCTTTGGATCTTCAGGGGGAAATCCCTCAAAGATATTCTTGGAATTGTTCTGTGATATTTTAAATTCTGAAGCTGGGTTCTTATCAGATAGAGCTGGGAATCAACAACACTAGCTGTTCCTAACAAGAGACCATCACTTCAGTGAAACCTTGGCTCTGTTTTGACAATTGGTGCTCATTATCTGGATATGAGAAATTAGAACCGATTAAGGAGAGTCCAGCATCATTGTGGCAAAACCTTCAGAAATGTTTCCTCAGAACATTTCTGTGTTCCAGAGAAGCCCAAGGTTGTACCTCATGATGATAGCTGAACTTGGAAATGTGTAAATTTCCCAGGTGGTACTGATTTTGATGGCAATTAGGAGTCCTGGAAAACATCTGAGGCATGGTGCTGGGTGGCAGATCCTAAGTACCTAAAAAGAGTTCACTGGGGTAAGTGCAACCCAGCTGTACAGAACCCACCATTTTGGAGATGCCAATATCAAAGGATGATGACCAAGGACAGTGGCAACCAGGGAATAGAGCCTGCCTGAGCCTAGGAGACAAGCTGAGTGTTCTATGGTGAACCCTTTGGAGCATACTGTGAGTCTTAGAAGCCTGACACAAAATTTCACAGTGCTGAATTCTCGTTCTGCTTTGACCTGTGACTGAGCCTTGAAGTAAAAAAGTATTTACTTACTTACTTATTTAGATTTTACAAGAACCCACATTTGAGAGACTTTGGAATTTCACAGAGATTTTAGAGAGACCAGATATTTTAGAAAGGCTTGAACTTTAAAACAGACATTGGATTTTTTTTTTTTTTAATTTGGCTTTATTTATGTGCATTGGTATGAAGGTTTCAGATCTCTGGAACAGGAGTTATAGACAGATGTGAGCTGCCATGTGGGTGCTGGGAATTGAACCCGGGTCCTCTGGAAGAGCAGCCAGTGCTCCTAACCTCTAAGCCATCTCTCTAGCTCCTAGATTTTTTTTTTTTAAGAGACTGATCTTTTAAACTGTTTGCATTTTTTAAAAAAACTGTGAGACTTTAAAAGTTAGAATGCTTTATGCTGTAATATTGATATAAATATGAGATCTTGGGGCTAAGCAAGAAAGAAAAGGTTATGGTTTAGCCATTATGCATTTGTCTGCCAGGTTGACAAGGAGTCAGATAGGCTGGCTAGTTACACATCAATTTGACACAATTAAAATCATTTGGAAAGCGAGAACTGACTTGTGGACATGCCTGTGGTGCATTTTCTTTTCTTTTTTTTCTTTTTATTTCATAGAATAAAGTCTCATTTTTTATCCATGTACCCTCCCATTTCAACTCCCTTCCCCCTCTCAACCCCTCCCAGTCAGTCTTCAGCCTCCCTCCTCCCCAGCCCCCATCCCCTCCCGAGAAAGGACAAGAGGTCCCAAGGTGGATCAGCTCAACATCCACTCCAGGCAGGTCCTGATTGCTGATTACTGAGGGATAGTTCAATTCAGTATGGGCAGTGCTGTTCCTGGACTGGTGTTCTTGACTGCTCTAAGGAAGCAGGCTGAGCAAACCAGTAGGGAGCACCCCTCCATGACCTCTGCATTAGCTCCTACCTTGAGTTCCTGCCTTGACTTCTCTCAGGGATGGGCTATCCTGTGTAACTTTATAACAGATGCTTTTCTTTCCCAGTTGCTCTGGCCATCACAACAATGGAAACCCTAACTAAGAGGGTGCTCTATCATAGCTCTGCTTTTTATGAGCGTTTATGTTTTATCTACAATCTTCAGCATCTCTTTTAATTTGCTTGTTTGTTTGAAGGATGCCTGCATCCCTCACCCAAAATGAAGTTAAAAAGAAAGAGAATTTGCTCTGCTAACATATACAAGGTTAGTATCAATCACCTTCTAGGGATCTCAGCATTCCCACTGACCAAGTTTAGGACCCTGGATCTGAAAGTTCAAATTTAAAATGCTCTAAATCAAAATGTAACACAAACTGTATGTCAGATATTTTGGATTAACAATGCTCCAATGTAAAGTCTATTAAAAAAAAAACAAACAAACAAACAAAAAAACCCCTTCAAAATCTGAAATGTTCTGCTCTTAAGCTTTCTGGACAGTGACATTCAAACTACACAGATTCTTTAACACTATTAAAATTATTAAACCTCATTACTCTACTTTTACAAAAAAAAACCAACAATAGCTGATTTTTCTTATTATTCATATCCTAGCTTTTGAAAGGTGTTACATAAGACAGACACTTCCCGGAGCTAGCCTTTCTAATATCATGCAAAATCAGAAAACTGTTGCAATCACAAAGAGCTATGAGAATGGGTATGTGTGTTCCTTTTAAAAAGTAACCTCAGATGCAATCTGTTTGTCTTCCATTTGTTTAAGCTGAAAACAGTCTCAGGTCTGTGTGAGGTGTCTGTTGTCACACTGCTTTGCAGCAGGCACACCACTCACAACTGTGCAGAACCCTTTGTGCAAATACCCAAAAGGCTGCATCAGATTCAAAAGCTCTTGTTCACAAGGGGCCAGCAGGTGGAGAACTAAAGGATCAGCCAGGAGTCTTCTGCCTGCTAGGAAGCATCACAGATGCATAAAGAGAGGATTATGGTCCCAGGCACAATTTCAGTCTGTCCAAGAGGCTGTATCATTAAAAGAGAATACAAAGACTAGAGTTGGTACCAAATTCTACAAGCTCACTGCAAGGCTCCAAAGGTTTAAGTGCACTTATCTGTCATCTCTTCATTTTCCTTATTGAAATAAATCCCTTTGTCATAACAAATGAGTGTTTTCTTCTTTTCCTTATGCAGATGAGCAATGCATGGGTGCTTTTCACTTGGCTTGGAGGGAGGAAGGAGATACAGGCAAACTGTGGGTTGCCATTTACAATTAATAAGAACAATGTATCTCTCCTCTTAACAGCCAGTTTCTTTCACCCAAGTAATAGCAAATAATTGTATTGCACATCAATTTAAAGTAAGAGCTTAGGTTCTGAATGTCTTTAAGAAGATACAGAACAGCAACTGGAAGGTTTTTCTGTTGCTGTTGTTGTTAGTTTTTTGTTTGTTTTGTTTTTTTTAGTGTCGATGATTTGGATCCTGAAATCAATCTATTGAGTTTTCCTGCTTTGTAATTCATGCAGTTAATCAACCAAAATAATACCAGTTAACCCCTCTCCAGTCATGACCTTCTTTACTGTACAGGAACATCACTGAGCCATGCACCTTCTAACTTGTAATTTCCCCGAGTGACTCTTTAACTGGAAGTTACTCACCTAAGTTCCTGGCAGAACAGATTTGTGAACCAAAAATTCACTTTATGTAATATGAAGCTATTCTTGGCACCAGCTGTGCCCGCAGGAACAATTACTCAACAGGTACAAAAGAACAGCAATAATGAAGAAATACTGTTGCTCGTCTAGCTGCAGAAAAAGGCCCCAAGTACAAGTTGACTGAGTCACAGCTGCCAGAGCTTCAAAACTGGCAAGTGCCTAAATACAGCAGGAACTGAGCAGAAGGCAGGTGTGGTGATACACTGTTGTCCTAGCACTTGGGAAGCTGAGGCAGGACAAATGTGAGCTTGAGGCTACCCTGGGCTACATAGTGAGACCTTATTTCAAATTACTAAAGATAAGTGAACAGCAGCTGCTGCTACTATCAGCATTTTGCATGTATTGTTCACACGGCATCTACTATTCACATTTATTTATTTTACTATAAGCAAACAAAGAATAAAATACTCAAGTAAATACAGGTCAAATGATAGCAGGTATCAGGGATTTGTCAAAGCATTTGTTTAACTAAAACCCAAACTGGATTAGTGCGTCAATACCTCATATTAAATCCAAGGACAAGTAAATTTCTTTGGTAACTGTGATGATTCCCAAAGGGCAGAAGGGTCCCTGTTTTTTTTAATCCATCACACTTTTCCAAGGGTGATGTCACTTTGCATCTTCAAAATCCTTTAAATAGCAGTTTCATAGCCATAGGAACCACCTAGAAATTTCTATTATAGTCAACGATTGAATTTGTAAAAAAAAAAAAAACCAAACAAACAATGAGTAGCAATAATTTTAAAGTTCTTGTAATGTAAAAAACAACCTACTACACCATAACTTGCAAGGGTTACGGACATTGCAGGACTGATGCATTACTTACAGGGTGTACAGAGACACAACAGCTGTGTAGACAGTCAATATACCACAGTATATATGGTATACAATAGATGTTGCTTTCTTATCTCTTTCCTTAATTCATGTTATATAAATATCCCAATTTTAATTTTAAGCAATGGACACCATTTTTCATTTTTTTTTCCCCCAAGACAGAATTTCTCTGTATAGCTCTGGCTATCCTGAAAACCACTATGTAGACCAGAGTTCTGGGATAAAAGGTATGTGCTATCAGTGATCACTTTTCTTTTTCTTCTTCTTCTTCTTCTTCCTCCTCCTCCTCCTCCTCCTCCTCCTCCTTAACCCCTCCCTCCCCCCTCACCAATTTGAAAGTTGAGGCAACATGAAAGTGCTCTGATGTTCTTAAAATCTACACTAAAATTTTCTTTCAGTGCTCTAAGTTTGCAATAAACTTTATGCTCTTGTAAAAGATATCTGTGAAGGGGCTGGAGAGAGGCTCAGAGATTAAAAGAACTGACTGTTCTTCCAAAGGACCAGGGTTCAATTGCACCACCACACGGACATACATATAGGCAAAACACCAATTCCAAAAGAGAGAGAGAGAGAGAGAGGTAGACAAGCAGAAAGAACAGAAACTACCCCCACAAAATCAATCAAAAGAAGACATGATACTTGGATTCTGATCATTCACACAGAATGGAAGAGAAAAACCAGAAACAATAAACCAACATCAACAAGACAGAAATGCCGCTGTCATCTTCTCCTCGATTGTCACTGGACTTGTATTATTCTAGACTTCGAAAATGAGAAGGACACTACATGCTTCTTGCAATCTCAATAGATTCCACCTGAACACTCACAGGCTCCAAGAGGAAGAGCCTGGTTCTTGTATCAACTCTGCCATTTACAGCCAGAGTTGTGTTTACCAGGATCGTGTGTCCTTCCTGGAAATGGGCAGGTCCTCCATAGGAAGCCTGCACACACAGGCGGATGCAACAGCCTGGCTGTGCCTAGGTGTGAACTCATCAGCCTGGATTGCCGTGATATATTAGGAAAGTGAAAGCTACAGTTCTCCCTTTCTGGACCAGGTGTTATATTCAGACTTGAATGATTATGGATTGTCTGATTAAATAGTTTCCTGAGTGGAAAGAGCACAGGAAAGAATAGAACAGGATTACTTTCTGAAAGTAAAAAGTACATTATTTTATTCTAACAACTACATGAACAGGGCAGCAAGTTTGCCTGAGGAGACCAGAGAGAAGGCAAATCCCTAAATAAGAAGGTGTCACATTAAAAAAAAAAAAAAAAAAAAAAAATGGGAGTCTAGAAAAGGTTCCTCTTTCTTAAATCATAATGATAACTTATAAGGACATAAAAAATGATGAAAGAACATAAGAAAAGCCTACAAGTTATGACAAGAAAAGGCCTATACTCAAGGCATTATTTGGAAAGGCTCACCACTGCTTCCACACATAGTTACATATTTTTTAAATCCTGAATGAGCAACTATCTTAACCACAAATGCCAGATCTTCACTTATTTGTCTACTGAGAAAACACCTTTGTGGTGGAAAAATTATTTGTCCCCCTCCCCTTTCCTGGCTTTCTGATTAGGATACAGTTCCTTGTTTTTATCTTTTAACTGTGATCAAAGTCAACAGCAGGTAAAATACTAAGAACATGTCTTCAGTGCTTACAGTGCTATAAAGTTTCCATAAGAGTAAAATTCAGGATTTAATAGGACGGGAGATTGGAATATGTGTGAGCACTCAGCTAAAGTGTGTGTGTCTATCTCATTCTCTACTGAGAATGTATGCACCATCTCAAGTTGACATGCAAGGTCTCAAAGACCTTCTAGCTAACTTCTTCACTTATGTTCTCATTTTTTTGTTTGTATGTTTTGTTTTGTTTTGATTGTGGGTTTTCAAGACAGGGTTTCTCTGTGATCTTGGCTGTCCTAGAACTCACTTTAAAGACCATGCTGGGCTCAAACTCACTGAAATCTGCCTACCTCTGTCTACCAAATACTGGGATCCCAGGCGTGTGCCACCACACTAAGATCCGTTTGTTTTTCCTGTAGCTAAAATAGTTTTGCTAATCACAAGTACATTAGAAAATTAAAATTAAATGTTAAATTCTCTCAGTGATGCCATCATAATAAAGTATGACAAATAAAAATCAAATATTTTAATCTGTGTAAAATACACAGGGAGTTATATCAAGTAATATATTGTGGCTAGGCAGACTGACAGTGTTCAAGGCTTTTCAAACTGTGGATCCTAAATTTATTAAACAACAGCTTTTAAAATATATAATTGAATAAGTATTTGTATTACATTTATAAGGAAAATATCCTTTTGTGAACTTTTCTTTAATTATGTATATATTATATATGTGTTCAATTGGCTATTTACAAAACTTAATTTCTTATAATGGGCCAAGAAGCTGAAGTTATTTCTATTTTCTCAATAATAAAAGTAGATCAGCTGTTTATTCCAATATCGACAAAGAGCTGATGCAATTAAAAACTAGTCTAATGTTGCAATGCCCTCTGCTAACTGACAATGGTGGTCCTGGGTAGTGAAGGGCCCAGACATAAGGTTTGTAAAGGTCTATACTAGACACTATTTGTATACTAGGCCATGCTTCTCTGGCTACACTTCCAACTATCCTGCACCCAAGGGGCCTTTTATGCCAGGAAAGCCTACAGCACCTAGGCCTTTCTAGACTGGAACCCTCTAGGACTTTGTTTTCCCAGGAGATGTTTGGGGATGAGCAAACCACACATCCTGGAGCTGAAAAGGATCTTAATCAGTAGAAGTCAGGAAAAGGAAGGAACCAGGACTTTAACTGCTTACTCTCCTCTGTGAACCAAGCAGGAACATCTAAAGCACATCTGGTACCATCCTGCAAGGTCATATGACCACTTCTGCTTCATGCATACCATCTTAGATTGCTTCTCTGGTTCCCCCATCTCAATCCATTTTTCTACTCACTCTGGCTTCCCTATGATTGGACAGGCAATCACCATTTCTGCCAAACAACAACATGGTACATGTAAGTTAGTGATTCAGAATTTGCGGTCAAGGAAGTTCATCTTGAAACAATGTCCTAAAGAGATATAGACTTCGCTGTGTGCTATTGACAAAGACAATGGGAAATGTCTCTGGCACTGTCTACATGTGACATTGCCTTCCTTATTTTAAGTTCAAGAGCATGTTTAGTCATTGCAAATTTTCTTAGTTTTAAAGATTTTATTTTTAATAATGTGTATGTGGTGGTGGATGGGTATCAAGAGTACAGGTACCTGTGGAGGCCAGAAGACGGTATTGGATCCTCTGGAGCAAGTGTTACAGACAGCTGTGAGCTACCCCAGGTCAGTGCTGGCAACTAGACTCAGTCTCTCTGCAAGAGCAGTATGTATTCTTAATCATGTGCTGAACCATCTCTCCAGCTCCAGTAATTGCTATTTTCTATCTTAAGCAGGGTTAAATTTCATGAAAGACAACTCAGTCACGTTTCACCCTTGGTGAGCTAATAGTGACAGCCAGAACAGCTGACTAGATTATGAAGTGGTAACAATCAACTTCCAACTTTTTGGTGACTTAAAAGCAGCAAAGTGTTGTGCCTCACTCACCCATCTGCCTACTACAGAAGCCAGGAGGGGACTGGCATTGCCATTACAGGGTGACTAGGTGGATAACCAGCTGATGTCATGAATGTTGCTAATGGTCATACCAGAGGGAACAGAGGATTTGATCAGCCCATGTTGCTTCATAAAGCTCCGGTTATTAGAAACACGGGTCAGTTCCTCAGCTCCAGTCACAGTTGTTGGCTACAGACAGCTGAACAACCATGTCAAATTTCAATTTAGTAATATGTCCAGAAGGTAAAGAGAAACAAAACCTTTGTTAAAAGTTCATATGGCTTTGACAAATAACATGTGAGGTAAACTATCTCTACCACAGAGTATTTTGCTCTTGGGCTTTAATCCACTAATTTAGTGTTACTTGGGGGAGGGAGGTGTCTCAGGAGGAGCCATGTTATAATATTTGAAATAATGGTAACTTACTCAAAAATCCAAATCAGTTTGCAAACTTTAACATGGCTATCAAGAAAGAATGAAAGAATGAGTAGAGGATGTGGGCTCAAGCCTTGATCATGCTACTTGCTAAATTTATGCCTCAGATAAACCACTTAATGTTGTGCATTCTTGTTTCACACCAAGTCCAGAAGGGATGGTAGCAGGGCCGATTATACCCACCCTGTAGGTATGCTATAAAGATGAGAAAGACAGCAATAGGTGACCCTATTTGACACCAGGAACATATACAGCAGCACTGGTTAGGGAAGCTGGGACTTGTGTGTCTGCTGTTCTTTGAGAAGGCACCAGAATACTTTGTTTCTTTTTGCCTTATTTGTATGCTTTGCCAGCATAGTCTCAATACTTTATAAGGAAGATCTCTTAAATTCAATTTGCCAGTGACTCAAGTTTCAAAATGATAGATTTTAGAATTCAACAAAATATTCCTTTATAAAGCTATTTTTTTTAAACATTTTCACTCAGGATCAAAAAAGTCACCCCTTAAAAGGCAAATGGGGGGGGGTTGACTTTCTGACTTAACTAATGTTGACATGACTTAGTCTGAACCGTTATGGTTAACCGCAAGCTCACGATAAACCAGTGAAACATGGCAACATCCTTTCCCTCCAGGTAACGACTAAAAATCTAGAGTCCACTAAAAATCTAGAGTCCAATCAAAGAACTCATTATTTTATTTTATATAGCCATACCACACACTGCTGCTGTGCTTGAATATCACTATCTAAACCCCCATTGACAAATGAGAAAACAAACAGGATGGTATGCTTTAAAAAAAATAAAACAACAACAACAAAAAATAAAAATAAAACAGACAAAAGGAGATGTTGAAGTGGGAGAAAGACCATTGCAGAAAACACCCTGCCTACTCCCAAGCATTCAAAAGGCTCACAGGCAGAATGAATCTTTCTTCATGCTGCTATAGAGTGCAGGAAGAGGATGCAACTGTGGGAACTACCCTTGACTGCAGGTGAGATACTAGCCCAAGGCAGTTGAGCTGCTAAGCTGCTGAGGATGAGGTAGGGATTCCAACATGGGCAGAGACTGGGGGGGGCCGTGTTTTCTGATCCTACCCATCTATCTGCCTTTGGATGTGCTGTGTTTGTTCTAAATAGGCATCCTTTTTTTCCATTTTAATAAAGACATTATAAAAATAATAATGTAATGTGCAGAATTCATTTATGCTGCTTATGCTACAGAAATCTTGATTTACTGGATATCCCTTCAGGTTACAATTTGTGCTGCTGGCTGCAATATAATAAAGATGCTGACAGTTGTGAATTACTTTACTGAGTTCTACAAGTTATCAAGTGCAATGGTAAATAGGCGAGAAATGAAAGGTAAAGTAGGTGGCCGGGTCAACAGGGGTGATGACTGCTTTGCTACATAATTTAAGACCCTCTGAGAACAATGGCAAGTAAATGTCCCTTGCTGAGGAAGAGGAGCAAGTATATATGGCTCTAAGTTTCAGGACATAGAGGTTAATGGAAAATGGGAAGGGTTCTGTTTTATGGGCTGCACTGAAGATGGATGGCAGAGGAGATGGGCAGGAGGAATTATCTCTTATCTAGAAGAGGCTGAGGGTAAGAGATGAGGCAATGGCGTGTGAATGCTGCATAGGACAATTATTAGTGGAGAGATCTGACTAAAGGTGAATGGCCTGCTGGGAGATGAGAGACATCTGATAGGTAAAGTCAGTCTGGCCCTGGGGCCATGACCTCATTAATAGTTAAGCAACAGCACTGAAAATTAATGGCCCACACCTGACTGCCCAGAGAAATGGCACTCACAACTGTCCGGAAACCCACAAAAGCACGTTCCAGCAGGGAGTCTAGCTGTCAGTGGTTATGGCAATCCCTGTGGAAATCAGCCAGGTTAAATGGGTAAGGGTTCCTCAGATAATGAAGACTCCGTCCAACCTGCACAATACAACAAGGGTCAGAAGCAGTCAAATTTTGCAGAAGCAAGAGCTTGGCCATGTTGAAAGTATTTAATGGGAAGACCATGAACATGCCCTGTGAGATGTAGATGTGTGGCATGAATGGTGCTGATCTAAGAAAAGTGAGGGTGTCAAGTGGTCTCCACCCCAGCTGCCGGACAAACGCCATTCATCAGTCCTCCCAGTTACCAAATTTGCTGGCTCAAGATCACCGGATGGAAGGGAGAACATTTTTCAAAGAGCAATTAAAACCACGTTATAATTCTAAATCTCAAGACTTTCCTCTTTAGCACATAAAGGGCTCCTAATGTGTCCATATCATCATAAAGACCTAAAAAACAAAGACAACCCCACCCTGACTGCTGCCTTTTCCCCAGTCTCTAGGATGTCTTGCTGCTTTGTGCACAGAATTTTGAAAACAGAGCACAATAAATTCCATGCATGGCAGCTTACTGCAGCTGAAGACGGGACTCCTGAGATGCACCTTTTTATTTATTGGGGTTGGGGAGGGAGGTGGTAATGTTTCCTGTATCGGATGCCTATACTTTGCAGACCTTTGGGGACTCATCTCTGCTGAATTCTTTAACAGCTGAGATGACAGGGATGTCCATTACCCAAATGGACAGCACTCTGTATTGATCAGAGCCTCACTTAGCAGTCTCATTTGTCATCCTATGTCTCTCATCTTCACTGCTCTCAATAGGAAGGGGGGGGGGGTATCTTTTTTTTTTCTGGTGTTGGATGGTTCATCTACATTTCTGGAACAACTGAGCAATTAAAGCACTCAGCTAGCAGGAACACTCTTGTACTCACATATACAGAAGACCGAATCGGACTTCTCTCTATCTCTCCCAGACAGGCCATAGGAAGTTAAGAGCTAATCTACTCCTGAAAAAAGCCCAGAAGAATAACTATAATACTCTTCAAGCCCTAGCCATATCATGTGCTTGCTTTTTCTCCATTTCTGTGTTCAGAAACTCATTTTAGAAGATAAAAAGGAATATTATAGGGAAAAAGCTCAAATCCCAACAAAACAAAGGAAGGTCTACCTAATCTTGCCAGTTAATCATTTGGGGGAAAGTCTTGCTTTGCATTTAATTAGATCCATGCAGTTAAACATCCATCAAGAACTCTCCTATAAAGGGTATGTTTTATGTAGTTCTCATATAGGGATTAAATTGGGCATGTGGAAAGCAATGTTGATTCATTTAATGGACTTCCCCACAATATACATCAGCAGCCATGTCACGGAGCTAGACGGCTTCTTCATCCTTTCACCAAAATGCAATAGCAGAAATAATTAAACATCTCTCAGACCCAAACTGCATAGTCATTAGGCCACGGTCAATGACTGGAACCGCCACTAGAGCCTGCACCACACTTTACCTCAGCTTTTCTAGCTGTTTCTATTCAGAAAGCTTTCCATATCTGGATTTCCCCTGAGAACTACTTTATGGTGCTATAAAGACTGTCGGCCAGAGGCAGGAGCTCCCTCCCCAGCACCTGAGCTACACACAGAACTATCAAATAACATTTAATTGCTGGATGACACTGTGTGTCTGGGCTTGAATTCCAATCTCCAAATATTATCCATGCAACTGTCTACAGAGATAAGGCTGTTATGATAAATAACAGCAGATAAAAACCAATTAAACCTGGGAGCAGCAAACACTTCAAGATCTTGACTTCCACAGTAAACAGAGTTTGAGGATGTATAAACTATAAGAGGTCTGATACTATCTCCCTTATGTAAGGAGCATTACTGGAGGCCTCCTTCCTTCTGTGTGTGTGGGTGAGTGTTTCCATGTAAACACATGAGCTAAGAGAGCAACACATGCAAACTGCAAAAGCTATTAATTACTCTTTTATCTGGTGCTGGAGAGCAAACAATGATAAGGAATATAAATCAAGTTGGTTTTTAAATACTAGCTGTGGCTTTCATGATGGTCTCAAACATGCTATCATAAATACACTCCAAATTTCCCATTCAGAAGATTTTTTTTTATATAATTTCAGCTGACAAGATTCTACTCGTGTCTGTAGCTGTTTGTATACATACTATGTCTGCTTTGTGATACCTTTGCAGAGCCAAAGCCAAAACACCAGGCAGAAGTACCAACCTTAACCTCAAGTTCCTTCTGGGAGACCACAGATAAGGAAAGTAGCCCTGGATTGGGGTGAAATGAACAGTGTGCATAAGCTCCCTCGAAAGCTTTATCAAAACCTGACAACTACACAGGACAAAAGGAAACTTATCAACCAAATGATGGCGCAAAGGAAGACAGAAGTGACAGAAAGGAAAATGGTGTAGCTTCAAAGGAAGCCTGATTTTATACAGCAAAGATTTCTTTCATGAAAAATAAATAAATAAAATGTAATGGAAGTTTGCCACTAAGGAAAATATTCAATTTTCTTTTTAAAAGTGATGTTCTATGTGTTGTTGTGAAGAAAGAAAAAAAAAAAAAAGATTCTATCCCCTCCTGCATGTATTTCTCTCTGAGGAATAGGGTGGGGGGTATTAGGAGCTATTTCATTTAGCTATCTATCACACCTGGGGTATAAATAGAGGATAATAGCCCCTATTGTCCAAAAGAGGTGGGTAATGGCAGTGGCATTCAGCAGTGGTGGGCAGCAGGTAGGTGGATAAAGGACTGCAGACTTAGAAAGGAAAAATAAATGTCACAGATACCAGGTGAACAATGACGAGCTGTAGATTCAGGAGAAAGGAACCTGGATGCCTAATGACCCCCAGCTAACAAACAACACAATGTGGCTTTAAAAAGAAGGCAATGTACCAGTAATATCAGATGATAAATAATACTGAACAACTTCTTCAAGGGAGTCTTCCTACAATGGAGGGAGGTGTTGCCCCCTCGTTAAAACTAGAATGGCCCAAAAGAAAAGTACTGGAGGCAAGAATAAAGCAAAACATCCCAAAGACTGGGTAATATAACTGACAGAATTAATAAAAACATGGAAAAAAAATGAAAAGAGAAGTATACATTACTTACATAAAAATAAATACTTTATGGAAAACAAAACCTAGGCACTGTAAAATTTAGAACACAATACAAAGTCCTCTCAAAGTAGCAGGAATAATTTTATTAGTTGTAAGAAAAAAATATAGACTTGGAAAAGTTATATGGAAGAGATTTAATACTTCATTTAGTTAGCGACAGTTGTCTCCTGTGGTCCTTAGAGCCCAAATTACTAGCAATTAACTTTGGTTATGAAGATCACTGCCATCATTAGTCTCAATTAAAGTAGATGGAAGAGTCAGTCTATGTGAGGTTAACAGGGAATTTCCATCATAGTTTTATAAATAGGCAGAATTCCTCACCCAAGACGTGTTCTCTACTTGTCCATTTTGAAAGTGCCTGTTTCCTTCTCTTCCTCTTCTAAAGCAGAGTCTGTTCTTCTCTGATCCCATGGCAGTATCTCCAACAGCCAAACCCCACCAGCTTTCGCTGGAGTGAGTCTGCACACAGCCTACATGGGATACTCTAAAACTTTAATAAAATGCAAGTTTTATCACTATCCAGCTAGCTGGTCAGGGCTTCTGCATTATACCTTCTCAGAAGTCTCACTGCCAGAAAAGAATCTAAGTGTAATAAGATGTTAAACAGTAACACATGGAAATCTTCAAATAATCTTCTCATCTCACTGACAGCAATAAAGAAGAAATCCTAATGTAATTGTGCTCAAATCGAGGCATCTGAATTCTTTTTTTAGACAACCTATTTGATTTGACTAGATAAAGAGGGTAGAATAATATTGACATAAAGAATCATAACTTCTTTCAAATCCTTTCCTTCATTTCCTACCACAAGCCACTCAATTGCATCTTTATGCTGTTTGTGGTCATGTAAACTGTTCTAAAAATTATTCAATACATTTTATTGTGTAAATCCCATGCTTAGCATGCCTAGTACACTGGTCAGGTATTATTCCTAGTGGATCTTTAAGTCTCCACCATTAAAAAGAAAACAGACATAACATGTATAAATTCTTAAGTTACAAAGTATTACTGAGTGTGGGAGCTCCACACCTTCACACCCAGCACTATGGAGACTAGAGTAGCTATAGTGCCATGACTTCGAGGTCCTGTTATGCCACAATGTAAGACCATGTTGTTTTTAAAATAAAGAAACAAAAAGAAAACAAAAGGGCTTGGTGTGGTAGGGAGGGAGGAAGGCAGGGAAGGAGGGAGAGAAAGAGAGAGAGAGAGAGAGACAGAGAGACAGAGAGACAGAGTACATACACACAAATATATATGCAACAAAAGCTCAGAGATTTTTGCCATCGTCCTATCAATATGTCAGTCAAAAACAATGTCTTTTATTGCTAGGAGAAACAGTTCAATGGTAAAGCACTTAGCATTCATAAAGTGCCAGGTTCTCTCACTAGTTCTGTTCAGAACAACAGATGTGTGTTTGCAAACATATATGTATAATTTTGGTTCCAGCATCAATTATATGTAAAGGGCACAAATTCTCCATTTGGAAACATAGATGGTACAGATCTCCCACAAAGAAACTTGTTACTCAATGGAAATAGGAAGAAGAGAGGATTCTGGGGCTTCTGAGTGGCTAGGGATGGGACTCAAGTTTCCACACATTCAACAGGGCTTTGGCACTGAGTTATAGCCCTGGCTCAGGGACATACTGTTTGTTCTGAGATAGTGTCTCCCAAAGTCCATGTAGCCTCAAGCTTTCTGGAATCAAGGCCTTGTCATCCTGTCTCTACCTAAAAGAGCAATGATTCCGGGCACGTGCCCAGCTAGGAACACACACACACACACACACACACACAAGCTCATCATCAAGTAATGACAATAATTTACTCCACTGCTTTTTGAGTTGTAGTCTATCCACACTTTAGTTCATCTTCATAATTATTTGAAAAAACTTGCGTATCATCAGTTTGTTTTGCTTTGCTTTTGTCAACTTGACACAATCTGGAGTTATTTGGAAATAGACATTTCCATTAGGACAAGGCCTCTAGCAGATTGCCTCTAGTCAAGGATATAGGGCGTTTTCTAGATTAGTAATTGATGTAGATGAGCCTAGGCCACTGTGAGTGGTACCAGCCTTGGTGTAAGAAAGCAGGCTAGCAAGCCATGAGGACAAAGTTGGTGAGCAGCATTCTTCCACGGCTTCTGCTTCAGTTCCTGTTTCAGGTTCATGCCTGGGCTCCCCACAGAGGATTATGACCTAGACGTGTAAACCAAATAAGCCCTTTCCTCCACAAATTGATTTTAGACAAGGTGTTTCACCACAGCAATAGAAACCGCAAGTAAGATAGGGAGCATTTTACTGGAGACAAAACTAAGGTTAAGAGTGATGTGATCTGCTCAATTCACAGGAATTATTAGGTAACAGCCATATAAGTCACATTTCTAAATGCTTACCTCTAAATCCAGGAACAAGCATCACACTACTTGCAGTATTGTCCTGAGAGATAAAAGGAGGCCAGACATACACAAACAATTAGCATAGAATACACTCCAGCATTTCCAAATACTATGTGATGGGCAGATTGGAGCTGCTATCCTCAGGACTACAGATGAGGGTTAGATGGAGGCTACAGAAGTAGAGAAAGGCTCATGATATGGTAGACCTGGGATTGTGCCTTGAAAGATGGGTAAAGATAGATAAGCCAGAAGACGAGCTGCAGGCATTCTACAGATAAGAGGTCTTCCAGTCAATTCATAGTGCTCATTAAAAAATAATCCACAAAGAATGCATCTCTAAGTTTCATTCAGTGTACAATCTGAAGCCAAAAAAAGTGTACCACTCCCACTATGCCAACCTTATTCAACACAGGGAATCACCTAGATCTTGTTTTCAGCTTTATCCATTCATATTTGTTTTCCTAGAGAAAAGTTATTAATCATCCAAGCATTTCTGAGACTCTCCTTTAGCAAGGCAGTGTGGTCCCCACTCTGGCAAGGCTCAGTGGGCACGAATACAAAACTCTGCAGCTCAAATTAAATATTATGTAACTAAGGAACATAAAGATGGTATGAGCAGTTTGTGCAATGAATATTCACAGAGAAGTAGGGCGTAGATGCACAGGAAGCTTGGAGAGATTGTCCTTGCCAGTCCACAGCATAAGCAGAACTGGCTGGTATGGACAAAATGAGTAAAGGAAAATGTATGCAGCAAACTGAGCTGACAGTCTGTATACTGTCTACAGCAGAAAGTGTGTAAGACACTGGAGATATAAATTTCACAGCAGGAGAAAGAGGTTCAAGAAAGCAATAGTTACTCTATGTTCATAGTTTCATGTTCCACCAGTAAAATCCAGACTCTTCCGTAATGACATCATAGGAACAGCTGGATCTTAGAGTTCAGGGAACAGCAAGGAATGTGCACCTTCCTATGGAATGAATGGTTCCCTTGCGGTGCTCGGCTTTTCTCTTCTGTTGAGGCCGCCTTGCTTTTGACATGGCGTCTGTGTTTCTAGCTTGTACAATTGACAACTGCACACGTTATGAACAAAAACCCAGTGTCACAGCGTTCAGACTGCAAAGCATACCACAAAGGAAGTGCACTATTACAGGCAGGAAAGAGTACATCTTAAATCTCCTTTATGCCCCAAGAAGGTTCATACCACAGGCCAAGGAGATCACTCCCCAGATTAAAAAAAGAAAACCCTACTATGTAAATAGGACAACCTAAGTTTAAGTCCTGGACTGCATGGAAGGAGAGAATTGATACCCAAAAGATTCTATTATTCTCCATATGTGTACCTGAATGCACACAGAGAGAGAGAGAGAGAGAGAGAGAGAGAGAGAGAGAGACTGCATGGAAGGAGAGAATTGGTACCCAAAAGATTCTATTATTCTCCATATGTGTACCTGAATGCACACACACAGACACAGACACAGACACACACAGAGAGGGAG
>PVIH01001235.1:0-48579 GCA_004025045.1 Sigmodon hispidus
AAAAAACAGTAAAATGACTTTAAAATGCTGAAAAGTTAACAATAACTATAAAGAAGATAAAAATCATAAGCATGACTTATCAAGGGTGATAATGCAAATAAGATTGCTACACATATATATACTTTGTGTTCAACTTTCTCTCTGAATTTTTTTTCCATCCCTGTATATCCTTATGCAAGGTCCCTTCCCCCTCCCACCACAGCTCAACTGTTTTGAAAGCAGTATAATTTGTAATATCCAGAAGTTGGAAGCAAACTGGATGACCCTCAACTGAAAAATGGATTAAAATTTTGGTACATTTACAGAATCCTACTACCCAGAAGTAGAAGAAATGACATCCTAAAATTTTCAGGCAAATACATGAATTTGAACAGCATCATTCTGAGTGAAGTAACACAGGTTCAGAAATACAGTCACAGTAGATACTCACTCATAAGTAGATTTTAGACATAAAGCATAGAATATTGAGGCTTCAACCACAACCCCCAAACACATAGGTAACAGGAGCAACTTAAGAGAGACATTCAGGGATCTTCCTGGGAAGGGAAATTAGAGAAGATCTCCTAAGTAAATTGGGATCATAATAAGGAGTGAGCAAGAGAATCTAAAAACAAATCATGAGAGATAGAATGGTTGAGTGAGAAGAGATAGAGAGAGAACAAAGAAATGGGTATCTTAATAGAGGGAGCCACTATGGGGTTAGAACAAAACCCCATGCTAAGAAAGCCTCCAAGAACCCACAAGATGTTTTTGGCTAGGATTCCAAGCAATAGTAGAGCCTAAATAGGACTTCCCTATAATCAAATGAATGACCACCCTCATTGTCATTATAGAACCTTCATCCAGCAATGGATAAAGGCATAAGCAGAAATCCATAGATAATCACCAGGTTAAGCTCCTGTTCCGGCTTAAGAGAAAATAAAGAGAGAGTATGTGAGCAACGAGATTGGGGTCATGAGAAGGAGACCCACAGAACCAGCTGACTCAAGCTCTTGGGAGATAACTGACTCTAAAATAATTGCTAAGGAACCTTCATGGAAAGAAACTAAACCCTCCAAATGTAGCAGACTGTCAAATGACCTTGGCAGTTTGTGGAGCCTCTTGCAGTAGGATTAGAGTATGTTCCTAAATATAAACTACATCTCAGAGCCCATTCTCTACAGATGACCACCTAACTCAACCTAAATACTGGTATGAGAGACTCAGACTTATCTCAACTGGATAGATACCAGACTGAACTGACCAACTGTGGGACTCCTTACCCTCCTTGGGGAATAGAAGTGGGATGGAGTAGCAGGAGGCTGAGGGAGCACTAGGAGGAACTGGGAGGAGGGAAGGAAGGGGAAGCAGTAGTATATATGGAGACAAAAATTTAAATAAAGAAATGAAAGAAAACAACTTTAAGATCTTGTCAGGCAGTTCTTTCACTTGTTTAGAGTTACTCCAAGGTATTTTATGTTATTTGTGGCTACTGTAATGGGTTATATTTTTCTAATTTCTTGTTCAGCCAGGTTATTATTTATATATAAGAAGGCTATTGATTTTTTTTAGTTAATCTTGTATCCTGCTACATTGCTGAAGGTGCATACCAGCTGTAGGAGTTTCCTGGCAGAAGTTTGGGTTCACTTATATATACTGTTATATCATCAGCAAATAGTGAGTGTTGGACTTCTTTCTTTCCAATTTATATAACTTGGATCTTCTTTTGTTGTCTTATTGCACTAGAACTTTGAGTAATATATTGAGTAGATATGCAGAAATGGATAGCCTTGTCTTGTTCCTGATTTTAAAAGTTTGGCTTTGAGTTTCTCTCTACTTAGTTTGATGCTGGCTGTCAGCTTGCTGTATATTGCCTTTAGTATGATTTGATATGTTCTTTGTATCCCTGATCTCCCCAAGACTTTTATTATCAAGGGATGTTTGATTTGTCAAAGGTTTTTTTCAGTATCTAATGAAATTATCTAGTATTTTTTTCTTTCGGTTTGTTTATATGGTGCATGATGTTGACAGGTTGGTTTTTTTTTTTTTTTTTTTTTTTTTTTTTTTTTTTTTTTTTTTTTTTTTTTTTTTTTTTTTTTTTTTTTTTTTTTTTTTTTTTTTTTTTTTTTTTTTTTTTTTTTTTTTTTTTTTTTTTTTTTTTTTTTTTTTTTTTTTTTTTTTTTTTTTTTTTTTTTTTTTTTTTACTGTTGATCCATTCCTTCATCTCTGGGATGAAGCCAATTTGAACATGCTGGATAATTTTCCCATGTTGTTTGTTAGTATTTTATTCAGTGTTTCTTGCATCAACATTTATGAGGGAGAATAGTTTGTAATTCTTATTCTTTGTTGCGTCTGTGTAGTTTGGGGATCAGGATGACAGTAGCCTCAAAAAAATTGACAATGTTCCCTCAGTGTCTATTATGTAAGACAATTTGAGAAGTTTTTATTATTTCTTTTTGAAATTCTGGTAGAATTCTTCACTGAAATTATGTAGCTCTGGGCTTTTTGGGGGGAGGGGGATAGGAGACTTTAATAAAGGCTTCTATTTCCTTAGGTGTTATAGTTCTATTAAATTGTTTATCTGGTCTTGTTTTAATTTTGTCATTTGGCACCTCTCCAGAGAATTGTCAATTTCTTTTATATTTTCTAAATTTTGGAGTACAGGTTTTTGAAATATCACCTGATGATTCTCTGCATTTGCTCAGTGTCTGTTGTTATATCCTCTTTTCTATTTCTGACTTTGTCAATTTGGATATGTTCTCTGCCTTTTTGTTAGTTTGGATAAAAGTTTGTATATCTTGTTGATTTTCCAAAGAACAAACTCTGTTTTGTTGAGTCTTTATATTGTTCTCTTCATTTCAATGTTATTCATTTAGCTCTGGGTTTGATTATTTCTAGTCATCTACTCCTGAGTCAGTTTGTCTATTTTTGATTTTGAGCTTTCAAGTGTGATGTTAAGTCACTTGTGTGTAATTTCTACAAATTCTTTATGTAGGCATTTAGTACTATGAATTTTCCTCTTAGCACTATTTTCCTTGTGTTCCATAAGTTTGTCTATATTGTTCTTTTCAGTGAACTCTAGAAAGCCTTTATTTTCTTTCTTTATTTCTTTCTTGACCAAGAAGTGTTTCAGCTGAGAATTATTCACGTTTTATGATTTTATTGGCACTTTGTGATTTGTGTTGTTGTTGAACTCTACCTTTAAGTATGGTGGTCTGATAGGATACAATGAGTTGTTTCAATTTTTTTATCCATTAATATTTGCTTTATGAACAAGTATATAGTCAGTTTTAGAGTAGGTATGAGGTTTGATGCATGATTTAAGGTTTTATCATGTTCCTTTTGCATATGTAGGATTCCTTTTATTTGAGGCCTAAATGTTTAATATTGAGAATTTATATTGATGTAATTTTTGAGAAGAATATGTAATGTCCCTTTCTCTTGTGATGAATTTTAGATTTAAGTCTATTCCATTAGATATTAAGAAGCCATACCAGCTTAATTTTTAAATACATTTAGTTGGAAAGTCATTTTTCTACTTATACTCTTGAGTGTATGTCATTGAAGTTGAGGTACATTTTTTGTATGCAGCAGAAAGATGCATCCTGTTATAGTAGACATTGTGTTAGTCTGTGTCTTTTTACAGGGGAATTGAGGTCATTGATATTAAGGGGTATTAGTGACCAGTGATTGTTAAAATTCCTATTATTTTTTGATGGTAGTGTGTGAGCAGTTTATGTGTGTTTCCCTTCTTTGGGATTTTCTGATATGGGATTATTTATTGTTTCTGTTTTTGTGGGTGAATATAGTTTTTTAGGTTGAAGTTTTTCTTCTAGTTCTCTGTGTAAGACTGGGTTTGTAGTTAAGTATTGTCCAAATCTGGTTTTGTCATGGAATATCTTTTTAATACTGTCTATGTGATTGAGAGTTTTGGTGGGTATAGTAGTCTGGACTAGCATCTGTGGTCTCTCAGTGTTCTCCAGGGTCATTCATGTTGCCATTAGGGGGATAGTCCTAATGACAATGAAATCTTGTATTTTACCAGATTTAATTATTTAATTGTTCTTAGTGGAACCCATGCAAATTATTTGTTAATATTGTGTGCTTTGAAAGGAAATCTGTGAAAATACTGTGGTCATTGTCTGACACTAGCACAATGGATAAACAAATTTTAAGAGAATAAAAATTCTCTCTTCTCCACAACTGCCCACCCTCTCTCTGGGCAAGCATCAGGCAGTCCCAAGGTCCTGCTGTCCCAATATTGCTTAGATCAGCCTCCACTCCTGGCAGATACAGTTTTCTCCCCACAACCTCAAGACTGAGTCAGATGTTCCCCTAGGGGGAATGGGATCCAAGGGGTCAGTCCAAGGTGTTTCTGATTCCAAGCTGTTCAGTGGTTGTGGCTTGCAGCTTGTGCATGCTTTGCTTTTTTCTTGTTTTTTTGTTTGTTTGTTTAGTGTACACTAATGAGAGAGAGAATGACCTGATATGGTGGGAGGGGGAAGGGACCTTGAATAGGGATATACAAGGATAGAAAATGTGACTTCTTTGTTCATAATAATAATAAAAAGGGAAAAAAATAAATAAATGCCCATAAAAAAAGAGAGAATAAAAATTAGCTATAAAGGTCTTAATACATCCATAAACTCCTATGACTTTCCAAAAATTATGACACAGACTTTTAAATTTTTTATAGACTGGAATATTACTGTTAGGAAATCATTACTGTAAATTTCAAGGGAGAATAATAGATTTCTCTAACTAGTTTGAGAGATAATTTATCTCCCTTGTTTTTTATATTTGTGTCTTCTTACAGAGCAATTAAATTTAAGGATGGATGATGGTGTTTGAAAATTAAGCCTTCAGGATTTTGACAATCTCTATTGTTTAGCCAGTTCTTCCATGCTCTCAGTTAAAGCCAACTTATTAATCTTTGGTTGTAAATTTAAAAAACCAAAACAACACTAAGGCTATTCATAAGCTAATACTCAAGGTCATATAACTTTGTGTATTGTGTTTAAAGTATGGAATAGAGTATGCTTCTAAAACAATGTGAGTCATGATGAGGCTTCAGGCATACATTATTTAAGGTGTTAGCATGGTATGGGGTTTGGTACTTTTCAACCTGTTGGGTCACATATCAGATAGCCTGCATATCAGGTATTTACATTATTATTCATAAGAGTAACAAATTTTATAGTTATAAAATAGCAATAGGTTGAGGTTCACTGCAACATGAGAAAATGTATTAAAGGGTCATCGTTTAGAAAGATTGAAAACCACTGGTGTATTTAGTAAACTAATATAGTTAAAGAAATAATTGTCGGCCTTATTTATATTTATAAAGTTCAATTACAGTGATATAATTACTTTCAAAGAATATTTTCTTTCCTGGTAAATTTTATTTCTACAAAAAAGAAGATCCGCATGCCCAGTAGCAATTTTAAAAAATTACAGCATGTACTATAAGGTAAAAAATATAATTGCAAATTTAATAAGGAATGAAAAATGGTTCTACTGTGTCCACTGCCATCAACAGAAGGATGATGTTTACACATAAACTATTCAGAATGACTTAGCAGTCACTGCATAATGAGTTTAAGTATAAGAAATTATTGATTATGGGATATATGTTCTTTAGAAGTTGCTAAATATCATTATTTAATATGTTAATTTTATGTTCTTTATTGTGTTTTGCATTTTCCTCAGGATTTTTTTTTGAGCCAAACTATTACAATTCTACATAACTTAATAAGAAAATAATATTAGGCTATGATGAAAATACAAGGTGGCCTTCAATTTTTACTTTCTTTTCCTAGTGCAAAAACACAATGTAAAAAATAAGTAAATAGGAAATTCTTCCCTTGCAACCATAGCACAATTTTTGTACCTTTGTTACTGAAGAAAATTCAGTTTATATCACATAAACAGATCTCACTCCATTTCTCAAACATTCTGCAATGTCAGGACACATAGGAAAAAGTTTCCTCAGTCCTGCCGAGGATCTTCTCTGTTGTTTTCAGGATTAGGTGCCAAGTTGGAGAGGTTGCTAAATTACCATAGACTCACTCACAACGTTCTTGTGCTTTATGCCTCCTTTCAAAAACTACCAAATGTCCCAAGGATCTGTATTTTATGCTTCAAAATCAACCATATGGTGAAATTTTAAATGAGAATTTAACACAAATATTCATTGGCATGTCACATGACTCTAATACATGCAACTAAAAATATATCTACATTTCCAATACATAAGCACTTACAAATCTAGTATTGCACACATATATCCTAAACTAAAAAGAGAATTAACATTCCTTTTATACACTGTAACAAGCAAAATTAGCCAAGACCACAGTCAGATATCAAAGTTTAATAACAGTTAGGGGACAACTTCTCTTACTGGGTAGGTAACATTCTCACTCTAAATTGTGTGTACTTCAGCAAAGTATTTATTGCTTGTGTATGTTTCCTCAAATCTAAAATGGACATGTAAATAATAATTGCTACATCATTGTTAGCTGTATGAATAGAGCATCAGCCATTGTTTCAGGAAAGAAACATAACTGCCTTCAGGAATGAGGTTTATTAGAAGTAAGTGTCTTATGGTAAGGGGCCATTATAATAGAAACAGCACATTATACTGAGACACTATTAACCAGGCCTTAACATAAAAGAAGTTCCACTTTACAGCTGGAGAAAAGCTTCATAAAAAATGATAGTTCAAAGTAAGAGGAAGTAAGAGAGAGTAAAGTAGCATCATGGACAACATATCTGGCAGGGAGTACATATGGCTTGGAAGGCAAAGAAACCATCAAAGAAATCTCACAAAGGTGATAGTTGCTTTTCATAAGTTGGTGAGACTTATGACCAGTTTTGTACCACAGGATAAAGTCACTATATATTACAAAGAATGGAGGACCAAGGTACGGTTATAGCCATAAATTAGTAGTCTTAAAAGTACAACATAACACTAGTTTCTAAACTTTCTATTCCAGGAATAAAGCTGAACAAGGTATGATCTGATGTTTTTAGGCTGTGAGTTATGGCCACAGGATTGACCAATGACATTTAAAAATATATCTTATTTTTAATTCTTTGAAAATTTTATACATTACATTTTCACCTCTTCAGTCTTCCCATATTCATTCCCATTTCTCTACTCTTTCAAATCTTCATCTTATTTTTTTTGTAATGACCCAGTGAGTTCAATTTATCCTGCACATATACTTTGCATCTGATTATCCACTGAAGCATGATCAACCCAGCAGGAGCCACATCCTTAATGGAATTTTATTCTTCCTCCTTTAAAGGCCAGCAATTCATTGCTCTTCATTTAAGGATGTCAGCATGTGAACTCCTTTCTGATCCAAGCTAGAATATTGACTGCTTTGACCAAATATTGATTATCAAAACTGTTATCAACATCTTTATAATTAGTATTGCCATTTACCACTGTTAATAGCATCCTCTTCATCACGATTATCACTCCTATGACAGAAACCCAGCTTATCACAGAGTAGATGAATAAACAAGTCCAAAGTAATAGTGTCTTTGTCTTAGTCTGGAATTTGAAACATAAAAGTGGCTGGCTTAAGCTTGTTAGTTTCCAGGAAAAGGACATATCCCAGGAATGGAAGCAAGTATAGGAAGCCTGCAAAGGTCAGATAGCAACAACTTTAGAGTTGTCCTGAGTCATTATATTTACACCTATCTCCCCAATCCTTAATTTCACATAGTTTCATATATGAATCAAGAGGATGTCAGTTTTAAAGCCCAGTAGTTCTGCCTCTTAATTTTAATATACCCACTCAGAAAAAAATATAAACAAATACAGGATCAATAGTCAACATGTAAAAAGCCATATCCTATGAATATTTCAATTCTTGATGCAGACAGGATTGACACTTTAGAAAATGAGTATAAGAAGTTTGTGTGATTACATAGGCAAAGTTTACATTTCTATCTCAGAAAGTTCATGAAAGTAAATACTAAGTAATTTGAAAAAGTTAAGGAAATATTGTCCTGAAATGGTAGTAGAAAAATATCTTTCAAATTTCAGAGTAGAGAAATATGTTTGAATAATATACCCAAAGTTTTAAATCATGGTGGAAAAAATAACCATTCTATCAGGTTTGTTCTTAGGTTTTAGGTAACTAAGAATTTTTCCTCATTCCAGATCTTAAAAAATTCAGCCAGTACAGGGATATTGCAATGAGGCATTCAGCTATGGGACTTCTTGCTCATTTTTAATGCACACAGTAGTTCAGTCAGCTTTTAAAGAATAAATGGAAAATTTTCCCAATGATCTAGGAAGCAGAATATAAATCCTGCACTTGATATTTAAACACTTTGAATTTTATCATAAAATGTAGAAAATAATATATTTTTATCTTCTTTAAAACAATATTATTTATATTCAAATACTTTTAAATATTTCAAGCACAATACAAATGTCCCTTATTATTAACCTTGAGTCAGATATATACTAACAAGTTAGAGCCCTAAGGCATGTACTAGGAATTTGATAATAGAAAATTTCACTTCAGTGTGTGTATTTCTATTTATTTTAACAATCTCGATTTATCAAATAAATAGTTTTTCTTATTCATTGTATTTTTTTAGATCAGACTTGGGAAGTTAGTACCTTGACAGATATGCACTTTTTCAGAGTAAAATGTAACCACAATGATTATTTATATTAGTTCTTAGATTTTGTGGAGAAATTGAAAAGCCCAAGAGCAGTTTTGAAAATCCTTGACTCAGAGGAGCCACAATTTTTCTCAATTAAACTTCCTCTCTTCTAAGATATTCAAAGTACTCTGGGGCATATATTGTTGTATGTCTTTGAGTGAGATAAATTACTCATATGAGCACATGATTCTACAATGTGGTTAGATGAAATATCACAAAGCATGGGAAGGGCATCTATAAACCTGCAGCTATGTCTGAACAAATAAACAATAGTATCAAGTATTGTACATGCAGCAGATCATCAAGATTCATTAATTTATTGTTGATATCACTGATGTGTTTTAAACAGAACTCATAAGCCTGCTTGAATGCTAATTTACAGATGTTGAGACTGAAGAAAAGAGAGTGGGGCAATAAAGTGACACTCTCTTCAGAGAAATAAATGGCTCTGATGTTGAGACTACATGTAAGTGTATTTGCTTAGAAGCTGAGATAATGACAGGCTCCAGGTTATACTCAGAGGAAATAAGAAGATCTAAAATATGCTTATTACTAATACTATTGTTAATGCTGAATCAGACATTGATTTCTGATATGAATTTTCTGATTTTGCACTTTTGGTGAAAGGTAACACTGTGAAATTTGAGTCTGTTGACACTGATCAAATATATTATGAAACTAATCTATAATATAGAGTCTACAGTTAGTGCAGTTGGAAAAGAAATGCATTCTTATTATCATCCACCCAGGTATTCACTTAAGCTCTATTATTCCTCCTGACATAAAATAAAAAAATTAAACATCTATCAAATACAGTTTAATTATTTCTGAAATTTAGTGTTATATACTGAGAAATATCATCATTATGTTTTATTTTTTCTGGTATATCAAATATTGCCATTGTTGTTTTGTTTTGTTTATATTATTTTGATGCCAATAAAATAAACTTCTCAGAAAGTGAAAAATTTAAAGAACTCCAAAAAACTTCTTTCTAGGTGCCTTAACCTACACAGTACATTTCAGGAGAAAACACTAAACAACACAACTTCACTGTAAACAAATGTTCACAACAGTTCACTATGCTCCTATTTCAGATTTTCCACTCACTCTGCATAATGCTGTAAAGCACCAAATACTCAAGCTTTAAAACATGAAAATAAAGCCCTAGATAACCTTAACTGAGATAAAAATAATCCACAATGCACTTGTCTCCAAAAGAGATTAACAACATAGACTCAAGATGGGCTGAAATATGTACAGTGAGAAGTAAGTAAGCACACACACACAACAAAGTATAAAGTTGACTCCAGAAATGTGCATTGTGGATTCTCTAAGAATAAATTATGAAAAAATAATATAAGATAAATAGAACTTAATGTAGTGGGAAATCAGAAGGTAGTAGAACGGGTAGATGTGGAGACTGCAAGGATTTTTGACTCTATGAAATTGTTAGAGAGGTCATTTATAGAGGACTTTAAAACACTGGAAAAGACCATTACTACTAGGTTACAAGATCATGAAGCTCGCTTGGAGACTTGAGAAAAGGATTCTGAGGCAACATCTGCTCAAGACAACCCAGAGCCCCCTCTTAAAAGATGCTACTGTAGGGAAGGTTCTCTACCTAGAGTGGTTACGATGAGGGGACTGCCCCCCACCCCTCCAACTCTTTTCCCAGTCGTGGCAGAGACCAAAAAACCACAATCACGTGAAAGGGCTTCAGACAATGTGGGATACAATTATGAACCTATACTCATGAAGGATCTAAAAACAATAAAGGAAGCCATAGTTGCATATGGTGTACAATAATCTTTTGTTAAACAATCCATTAACTCATGGTCAGCACAGAATAGGGTAATTCCTAATGACTGGAAGAATTTAGCAACCACAGTGTTGAACAATGGCCAAAGCTTGCAGTGGAGGAATTGGTTTAGGGAAGAGGCTAAAGCCTTGGAATCTCAAGATCAAACTGGGAATGTTACCATCTCCAAGGACCAAATCCTTGGGGAAGGCCAGTTTGCTGATGTATCAGTTCAGGCTTATGATGACCATACTCTTTTGCTGTGCCATACTGCTGCCTTAAATCCTTGGGAAAAGTTTTTAGACCCAGGACAGAGAACTGAGTCATATAATCAGATTAAACAAGGTACAAAGGAGACTTATACAGACTTTTTACAGAGGTTGACTCAGGCTGTTAATAGAGCAGTGTCAGATTCAGAAGTTCGGAAACAATTGATACTCTCTTTGGCCTTCAATAATGCTAATATGACATGTAAGAAATTGATCATGCCATTAAAGATCAGAGGTGCATCCATAGAAGAATGGATTCAACTTGCAATTAATGTTGAATATCTACACTCTATGAAGAGAATTGGGTAGGACAATGCATTGCTAATGTTAAAATGAGAAGTCAAAGCATTATTTGTTTCAATTGTGGTAAGCCAGGCCATATAAAGAGAAATTGTAGGCAAAGTATACTTGAGAATTCTCCCAATCCCAGGAGTGACTTAAAGAGAAGGCCATTACCTCCTGGACTTTGTAGGAGATGTAACAAAGGCAGACATTGGACAAATGAATGTAGATCTAAAAGAGACAAAGATGGCAAGCTTTTAACATCAGAAACGTAACTTGGGGCTTCCCCTGGGAAGGCCCCAAGAGTCAGACCACCAAGCCAAAAAAGGTTCAGTCATATCCAGTCACAGTGGAAGAGCAGTGTTCTTAGGATGAGTAACAAATCCCAAGCCTGAAACAGTAGACCATGTAGCCACAGACAATAGATCGACCTTACAAGAGAAGTTGATGGTATCTAGTAAACCAATAAAACACATATTTTGGCAGACTTCCATAAATGAACAAAGACCAAAGTTAACCATAAGAATAGACAGTATTTTTATGCAAGGTTTAGTCAACATGGGAGCTGATGTTTTGATCATAATTCCACAGGCGTGGCACCCCAAGTGGCCTCTGAAGGAGGCAGACGTTCAATTTTTAGGTATTGGGACATTGTCTCAGGTAAAATAGAGTGTGAGATGGCTAGAATGCATAGGACCAGAAGGACAGAGAGGAAGATTGAAGCCATACATGGCCAACATAGCAGTGAACTTATGGGTTCATGACATACTGCAACAATGGAACACTCAAATTAAGATCCCTCCAGGCTTAAATATCAACCAAAGACCCAATCATGGACTTGAAAGCAATACCTCAAGAGGCTACGTAAAACAGCCGTTGGTTATTCAGGTTGCACAACAACGCAGTCTAAAAGCTACAAGCACCCCAAAGACACTCACAGCCCTGCCTTTGAAATGGTTGACAGACAAACCTATTTGGGTCCAACAATGGCCTTTGACAGAGGAGAAATTGTAGCCCTAGAACAATTACTACAGGAGCAGCTACAAGCTCAGCATATTGAAGAATCAACCAGCCCATGGAATTCCCCCTTATTTATGGTCAAGAAGAAATCTGGGAAATGGAGCATGGGGGCAAATTTAAGAGCAATTAATGAGATGATTCAGCCCATGGGCACCTTACAGTCTAGTATAACTATACCTTCTTTGCTACCTAAAGGATGGCCTATTATAGTTATTGATCTGAACGACTGTTTTTTAACCATACCTCTACAAGAACAAGATAAAGAGAAGTTTGCTTTCACTATACCTACTCTCAATAATGCACACCCAGTGAAAAGGTACCAAAGGAGGGTCCTTCCACAAAGGATGTTGAATAGCCCCACCCTATGCCAATATTTTGTCCGACAACCATTAGAAGTGATACGCAAACAATTCCCAAGATCCATCATTTACCATTATATGGATGATATATTGTTAGCAGACCCAGACATAAACACCTTAGAAAGATTGTTTGAAGAATTGAAGAAGGTGTTGCCTGATGGGGGACTTCACATTGCCCCTGAAAAGATACAAAGAGGGGATTCTATTAATTATTTGGGATATAAAATAGGCTTGCAAACAATTAGACCTCAGAAGGTACAACTTAAGAGGGACAGATTTGCCCCGACTCTGGGGACTTCAACCTGGGAGACCACCTATGAGAGGGAATGAAGGGAGGGAAGATGAAAAGGAAGGCAGCAGGTCAAACGGGATTCTGATCGAGCTGTGATTTATTGTGATTCTAAGCATGCTTATATAGTAGAATATGGGGAGGGGACAATCTTCAAACACCTGCAGGAAGCTGACCAGGGGAGCAGGATATTGGCAGGGTAAAAGGGTGACTGGTCTTGCTTCAGGGGAGAGTTGCTAGGTAACCTAACCATAGAATGTTCTTGTTATCTCATTCTTTAGAGCTATTTTTTATGTTATCAGGAGGGCTGCAAAGTAACCTAGCCACAGAATGTTACTATTATTCTATTCTTTAGTATTACTCCTCTGCTACTGTTAAGCAAGCTAGAACATCTATTTTACTTTGGGAAAAACATCTATTTTACTCAAGGTAGTGCCAGCTCAGTGGTTGGTTTCTCAGTAAGTTCCCATGGGAGCCTTTAGCAAGAGGCCTAGAGGCTCAAGCCAGAGTCTTGGTCCCTGACACAGATTGAGGACACTTAATGATTTTCAGAAGCTATTGGGGGATATCGCCCACATACATCTGGTTATTGGTATTAAAAACTATGAACTGGTTCATTTGTTCAAAACTTTAGATGGAAATAAGGATCTGAATACTCTCAGGGAATTCTCTGCTAAATCTGAGAAAGAATTAGCATTGGTGGAAAAGAGATTACAAGAAGCACATGTTGACCATATAGTCCCAGACCTCAACTGCATCCTGGTTATTTTGCCTTCTGAATATTCCCCTATAGGAGTCATAATGCAAAGAGAAAATATTATATTAGAATGGATATTTCTGCCACATAGACCAACTAAAAAACTGAAAACATACACTGAAAAGATTTCAGATTTGATCTTCAAAGGAAAATTCAGGCTTTGACAGTTGACTGTAAAGGATCTGGCAGAAATTGTTGTGCCTTTGACCAATGAGGAAATGGAAATTGATAGATTATGGGTAGACAATGAACCTTGGCAAAAGACCTGTAGTGGTTTTCTGGGGGAGATTAATAATAAATACCCCAAAGCAAAAGAATTCAATTTATAAAGAAAACTAATTGGAATTTCCCCCATTTGGTACAGGATAAACCTATTTCTGGAGCTCCTACATTTTTTACTGATGCAAATAAAACAGGAAAGGCTGGTTATAAATCAGAAAACTTCAGTAAGGTGACACAGAGTCCTTATGATTCTGTTCAAAAGGCAGAACTGAATGCCATTATTATGGTGTTATTGGATTTTCCTGGACCTCTTAACCTGATAACTGACTCTCATTACGCAGAAGGAGTTGTATTTCATATTGAAACTGCTGACTTCATTCCTGATGATACTTAATTAACCTTTTTGTTTGTATAGCTATAGGATATCATCAGAAATAGAACACATCCTATGTATATAATACATATCAGGGCTCATTCAGGCCTTTCTGGCCTTTTAGCACAGGGTAATGACAAGATTGATTGGTTATTAATAGGGAATGTGGTAGAAGCCTCACAGTTTCACAAGAAGCATCATGTCAATAGCAAGGGATGAAAGAAATGTTTTCCAATCACGCCAAGGAAATTTTGTGAAAGTGTGACAAGTGTTCCCTTTACAATCAACCATTCTTACCCACTGGGAGTAATCCTAAGGGTACAAGGAGCAATGAGATTTGGCAGATGGATGTGTTTCACTTCCTGGAATTAGGTAAGATGAAATACGTTCATCATAACATTGACACCTACTCAGGAATGCAGTGGGCTACCACCTTGAGTTCTGAAAATGCTAATTCAGTACTCACTCATCTTCTGGAAGCCATGGCCATATTGGGAATTCCTGATCAAATTAAGACTGACAATGCTCCAGCATATGTTTCCCAGAAAATGAAGCAGATTTTTGGATAGTATGAGATAAAGCACCTTACTTTGACACCACACAATCCCACTGGACAAGCTGTTGTGGAAAGATCCCATCACACCTTGAAAGAAATGCTTCATAAACAGAAAGGTGGTATGAAAAAACCCAGGGAGAGATTACATGGTGCCTTGTTGACATTAAACTTTCTTAATGCTGATGAGAAAGGAACTTCAGTTGCAGAGAAACACTGGGTAATAGAAAGGACTTCTGAGTTAAATCAACCTGTTTATTTCAAGGATGTACTAACTTCAGAATGGAAGCCAGGGCATATGCTTCATTGGGGTAGGGGTTTTGCTTTTGTTTCCACAGGAAAAGAGAAAATATGGGTACCAAGAAGATTGATAAAGAACCAATTTGAAAAGGAGAACCCTTCTGAGGAGAAGGAGTAATGGCTCATCTACTGATAAGACAATTGGATATGTGGTAAGGAACATTCATTTAACTAAGGTGGAGCAGGGTCTTAATTTTGTTTTTACAGAAGAATGGATGCAACCCTTTTCACAAAGCTAAAAGGATGCTGAATGCTCAGACTTCTGAAACATTATAAGGACTACAGGGAATTGCAAGGACGCCTGACACTGATAGGCGCGAAGGGTAATTTTTCTATTCTCACAACTGTACATCTATATCTAATGATTATGTATTTATGTATATAAAGGAAGTCCTAGTTTGGTAACAAAAAAGGCTGGCTTTGGGGGTGGAGCATGTGGCTTTCTCCCTCTCTAAACCGAAGCATATTGGTAAACAAAACTTTAGAGACTCTGTCTCACATCAGAAAAGCCACCTGAGATGAGACAGAAAAATAGATGAAATATATAAGGACCAATATTATCTCACTTTTATTTTAAATCTTAAATCTTACTTCTTTCTGTTTTTCTTACTCTCCTAATCTAAAAATCTTGTCTTCACACAATTCTTTCTGATGGTTCAGTATCTTCAGTTAATAGTATTCATTGGATTCCCCACTATAAAAAACAATTTCTCCTACCAGCACTATCCAAGACATCCAGAAGGAAGATGGGGCCCCCACCAAAAAAAAAAAAAAAAAAAAAAGCAGAAAACGAAAGACCTTTGAGACAGAAAAAGAAGGAACCTGCTGTATGTCACTCAGTGATCACTTTTGAGGTATAATCCAATCAGGACAATTGTAAGATAGTTTCATATCATATCTTTAACAAGAATTTCAGATGGACTCACTCAGTATGATGAGAATGGCTATAGACATTTGTGTAATGGTTATATATATATGTTTATAGTTACTTCATTAGGACTTAACCATTGTTTAGTTTACAGGACCCCACAGAGATACAGTCACCCACAGGCCAGCATGAAACAACTTAATGAAAGAACTACGTCCCTTTCCCAATAAGTTGGTCATCCAAGGGAGGGTTATGGTCAATTATCATTTTGATACGATGGTTATAAATTAATCTTGGGATAGGATAGAATGATATTATAGATGTAGGAATTTCAAAAAAGAGAGAGAGAGAAAGAAGGAAAAGGGAATAGATAGAAGATCATTATACTTGCAAACAACTATTAACCAAAGGATGTATGAAAAATGAATCACCATGGTAGAGGGGTTTGTATATTGATACAAATGGGAAATCAATCTATATCTTTGATTGAGATAATAGGACACCTGACACTGACAGGCACTAAGGGTAATTTCTCTATTCTCACAACTGTACATCTATATCTAATGATTATATATATATATAATATATATATTATATATTATATAATTATATATATATAAAGGAGTTCCTGGTTTGGTAACAAAAAAGGCTGGCTTTGGAGGTGGAGCAAGTGGCTTTCTCCCTCTCTAAGCCCAAGCATATTGGTGATATTTCTGTCTCACCTCAGAAAAGCCACCTGAGGTGAGACAGAAAACAGATGAAATATATAAGGACCTGGGATCTCCTGAAGCTGGGAAGCTTCTGCAAAGCCAAGAACACTGTCAATAGGACAAGATGCCAACCTACAGAATGGGAAAAGATTTTCACCAACCCTACAAGTGATAGAGGACTGATCTCTAAGATATATAAAGAGCTCAAGAATATAGAGCCCAAAACCTTGAATAACCCTATCAAAAAAATGGGATACAGATCTAAAAAGGGAATTCTCAGCAGAGGAACTATGAATGGCTGAAAGGCACCTGAAAAAGTGCTCTTCATCTTTAGCCATCAGAGAAATGCAAATCAAAACAACTTTGAGATACCACCTAACACTTATTAGATTGGCTAAAATAAAAGGCACAGGTGACAGCCTACGTTGGAGAGGATGTGGATCAAGGGGAACACTCCTCCATTGTTGTTGGGAGTGTAAGCTTGTTCAGCCACTTTGGAATACAATATGGAGGTTTCTCAGAAAATTGAGAATCAATCTCCCCAAGGACCCAGCAATACCACTTCTGGGTGTATACCCTAAAGAGGCACATTCACACTCCAAAGGTATTAGCTCAACTATGTTCATAGCAGCATTATTTGTAAGAGCAAGAACCTGGAAACAACTTAGATGTCCCTCAAATGAAGAATGGATTAACAAAGTGTGGTACATCTACACAATGGAATACTACTTAGCAGTAAGAAAAAAATGATATCCTAAAATTTGCTTGCAAATGGATAGATTTGGAGAATATCCTCCTGAGCGAGGTATCACAAATTCAGAGAGATAAGCAGGAGATGTACTCACTCACTAGTGGTCTCTAAACAAACAAACAAGAAAAACAGCCAAACATGCCCAAGCTGCAAACCACAACCACTGAACAGCTTGGGATCAGAAAAACCCTGGACTGACCCTTCAAACCCCACTCCAACTTTAGGAATACCAGACTCACTCTTGAGGGAGGGGGGGACAAAACTGGATTTGGCCAGGAGTGGAGACTGATCCAAGCATTATGGGGTCAGTGGGACCATAGGACTGTCTGCTCCCTGCCCAGGGAGGGGATGGGGAGTTGCAGAGAAGAAAAATGTCAAGATGTGGTGTGAGGGGGAAGGGACCTTGAATAAGGATATACAGGGATGGAAAAAAAATTCAGAGGGAAGGCTGAACACAAAGTAAATATATGTGTAGCAATCTTATTTGCATTACCACCCTTGATAAGCCATGCTTAAGATTCTTATCCTCTTTATAGTTATTGTTAACTTTTCCACATTTTAAATTCATTTTACTGTTTTTTTGATAAATACAAAATAAAGAAGGAAAAAAAGGAAAAAGAAATATATAAAGACCAATATTATCTTATTTTTGTTTTAAATCTTAAATCTTACTTCTTTCTACATTTCTGACTCTCTTAATCTAAAAATCTTGTCTGCAAGCAATTCTTTTGGATGGTTCAATATCTTCAGTTAATAGTATTCATTGGATTCCTCACTATAAAAGCAATTTCTCCTACCAGCACACTCCAAGGCATCCAGAAGGAAGATGGGCCCCCACTGGAAGAAAAAAAAAAGAAAAAGAAAGTAAAAGAAAGGTCCTTGAGAAAGAGAAAGAAGGAACCTGTTGTATGTCACTCAGTGATCACTTTTGAGGTATAATCCAATCAGGACACTTGTAATATAGTTTCATATCATATCTTTAACAAGAATTTCAGATGAACTCACTCAGTACATTGAGAATGGTTATATACGCTTATGGAATGGTTATAAGTTAATCTTGGGTAGAAGGTAGAATGATATTATAGATGTAGAAATTTTAAAAAGAGAGAGAGAGAGAGAGAGAGAGAGAGAGAGAGAGAAGGAAAAGGGAATAGATAGGAGATCATTATACTTGCAAACAACTATTAAGCAAAGGATGAATGAAAAATGAATTGCCATGGTACAAATGTTTGTATATTGATACAAATGGGAAATCTATCTATACGTTTGATTGAGATATGTATATTGCTACAAAGTAGAACATGGTACAAATGTTTGTATATTGATACAAATGGGAAATCAATCTATATGTTTGATTGAGATAATATGTATATTGCTTCAAAGTTGAACATGGTACAAATGTTTGTATATTGATACAAATGGAAAATCAATCTATATATTTGATTGGGATAATATATACTTTGATACAAAGCTGAATGTATAATTGCCTTAATTCACATGTGTCTAACTCTGTTTAAAATATTTTGCACATTGATGTGTATTAAGTACATTGCCATTTCCATAATGCAATTTCAACCTCTAATTATTTATATTACTCATAACATTTGTGGTAATACATACACACACTGTTTTATATAACTCTGGTTAGATATATTTTTATATATATATAATGATATATAGTTAGGATATTGCTGTCATTTGATACAAAATGTATTTTGGTCAATATTCATAAGATTGTTATACTTGAAATTATTATGGAGGAGCTGTACACTCATTTTGGAATGCCTATTTTTACAATGTTAGCTTCACTTTCTTGGTTGATTGGGATTGCAGATTATGGTTACTCAGATTTTCCACCTAACAGGCAGGATACTCAGGCTTTTCAGAAACATGTTAGAATATACCAGATAAATAGGCATCTTCAACCACTTCATAGACCAAGAGAATATGGCATTCAAGATTTTGTTATCTCGAATTTGGCCTTGAGAGACATGACAACTCCTGGCATCACTGTTCCTTTCTCAAGGTGGTGTTGAGCATCACGGACATCTTGCAAAGACATTGTCTTTTTGGCAAACAATGGCTTGAGGGGCAAAGGACGGCACTTGCCCTGACTGCTGTCAGCGTGCTCTCTGTCTGATATGGACAAGCAGGATGAAGGATAGAGACTGCCAAAGCCTGCCTAGACAGGATAAGATGGTCTTACCAAAAAAAAAAAAATAGCCTGCTTCTATGGAGACTTGTCAGATATCATAGTCCCATAGCCACAAGGATGGATGCTCCTGTTGTACAGAGAAGTAGTGGATGACTGTCCAGGTAGTTAACTGTCATTGTCTTCTCCTAAATTTTGGAAGTTACTTCATCATGCTTCCAACTTCAGGTATATATTTTCCTTCTCAGGTCTTGACATTGTTGAAGATTGGGTAGCTGAGGTTGTTATTACTTCACATCTTAGTAAAGACACTCAGGTGTTAGAACTTTATTGTTCAATATAAACAGCCTTGAAGCAATCCCTGTGCATTTCCTTGTATCAACATTTTAGACATTAAATTGCACCTTGTATTTGTTGTTTGTTAGTGGTAGTTTGACCTCACTTATGTTAGTACCTTTCTCTTCCCCAAACACTGCCTTATGATGATCCCTATAGTATGTAGTTTTATACTTAGTTTAGAACCTTCCTATTTAGACAAAAGGGGGATATGTAGCGGGAAATCAAAAGCTACACATAAGAACTGATTGTGTCAGAGTGCTGGAGCCAAGCGGGGCGTGCTCAACTGGAAAGAGCATCAGAAGTAAAGCCCCTCCCAATGAAAGAGGCGGAAGAGGAAGCTGGGCTCTGGCACAATTCCTGGATCGGCGGCAGATTGGGCACTTGGAAAACTCTCCGGTGTGCTGCTTCCCCCTCTATTTTCTCCCTTTGAACAAAACCCTTCTCTGTAAGTGATAGTTGGATAGAAAATATTACTTAATATATATCTCACAGCAGGTTAATTACAGTAATAACTTAATATATAAATTTGACAAAAATGTAAGTATGAAAATCTGTGCTTAGAACACCACACTGAACTTAATAAAAAAGATAGTGGGAAATACTCTCCAACACATTGGCACTGGTGACCACTTCCTAAATATAAAACCAGTGGCACAGACAATAAGGACAACAATCAATAAGTAGGACTTCCTGAAACTGAGAAGCTTCTGTAAAGCCAAGGACACTGTCAATAGGACAAAACGACAGCCTACAGAATGGGAAAAGCTGTCTACCTTTTTCAACTAGTGATCAGTCCTCTCTCACTAGTAACCCTACTAGTTACTAGTAACCCTGCTAGTTACTAGTGACAGAGGACTGATCACTAAGATATATAAAGAACTCAGGAAACTAGAGCACAAAATTTTGAATAACCCAATAAAAAATAAGGTTCGAAACTACAAAGAGAATTCTCAGCAGAAGACTTACAAATGGCTGAAAGGCACTTGAAAAAATGCTGAACATATTTAGTCATCAGAAAAATGCAAATCAACCCAACTTTGAGATACCACCTTACACCTGTTAGGTGGACTAAGATAAAAGATACAGATGAGAACCTATGCTGGAGAGGTTGCAGAGCAAGGGAAGCACTCCTCCCTTGGTGGGAGCATAAATTTGTTCAGCCACTCTGGAATGCAGTATGGTGGTTTCTCAGAAAACTGGGAATTAATCTTCCCAAGGACCTAGCAATACCACTACTGGGCATATACCCTAAAGATGCACATTCACACCCCAAAAGCATTAGCTCAACTATATTCACAGCAGCATTATTTGTAAGAGCAAGAGCCTGGAAATAACCTAGATGACCCTCAACTGTAGTATGTATTAACGAACTGTGGTACATCTACACAACGGAGTTCTACTCAGCAGTAAGAAAAAAAATATATCCTAAAATTTACAGGCAAATGGATGCATTTGGAGAATATCCTCCTGAGTGTGGTATCACAAACCCAGAAATATAAGCAGGGGATGTACTCACTCATTAGTGGACTCTAAGCAAAAAAGCAAAAAGCAAACCATTTCCAAGCTGCAAACCACAATTACTGAACAGCTTGGAATCTGAAACACCTTGGACTGGCACCTTAGATCCCACTCCCTCCAGAGGAACACCTGACCCAGTCTTGATGTTGGAGTGAGAAAAGTAGATCTGCCAGGAGTGGATGCCATATTGAGACCTTGGAACCTCCTGCCCTTGCTGGGGAAGAGATAAAGAGATTTGGAGAAGAGAGAGTACCTGGAAGGGGCGAGAGGGGGAAGGGAGCTTAAACATGGATATACACAGATTTAAAAAATATGACTTTATTCATAACAATAAATAAGTAAAAGAGGAAAAAATACTGTTGAAGAGATTATTGTTCCTTGCTCCACTAAAGTTATAATTATTGGCATTGTGAATTAATCTAAAGCTGCTATATGAATTATCTCTCTATATCCAACTCAATTGTTGAAGTTCACTCTAAGGAAATCATAAATATTTTTTTAATCCTCTGTTATTCTCAGAATATGAAGATATTTCACATGGTCAATTTTACTTCTATGGCAGCTTTACAATGTCATGTAAAGCTGCATCTAAGGAAATAGAAGTCCAGTGTGGTATTTTTTTTTTATCACTATTCATTCTTCTAAAGTTTATTTTAAATTAAAAATTAGATTTTTTTCATACAACATACCTGGATTAAGGTTTTTCCTTCATCTACCCTCCCTGTTTCTTGATACCTCCTTTCCCTTCCAGAGCCAATCCTTTTATTCTCTCATTAGGAAACAGACACCTAAGGGATAATGATAAAATTAAGTAAATTATATTAAGATAAAACAAAAACAAACACAGAGAATAAGACAAAACAAACAGAAGAAAAAGATCCCAGCAAAAGATACAATGAACAGATATAGACATAAAGACTCACTTGTTCAAACACTTCAGGATCTCATTTAAAAAAAACAAACAAACTGGAAGCCATAAAACTACAATTGACCTGTAAAGTTTGAAAGAGTGTCCATGTGGGCCAGAGAATGAGAGGTGATAAATAAAAATAAAAAAGATAAAATTATTTTTTGTGGCCAGACTACTCCAGGTCCTCCCCTAGACTCTTACCTTGAGCCCATTTCTCTGTTACTGTCTTTATGGAAGATGTCACTTGTATTTTACATAGAGTTTCGATGTAGTCATGTCTTAAGTTTTGTTGTACGCATGGAATTAATTTAATTATCACCAGGAAACATTTTATCACACTGTGCTATATTTAAATATGCCCAAAATAAACTTCTGTAAGTCATATTCTTGACGTTTGGACCAACACTAGCCAATGAGTCATGTTGAACAGAACTGCCGTCCTGCCTCTCTGAGAACAGCACTCTGCCTGTCATGGGATTGGCAGAGACTACCTTCACCAGATTAGGGATGGGGGCACATATCTACTTTTCCTTTTAGATCTTGGACCCCATCTTGTGTAGACCTGTAAAGCGTTGTACATGCTGGTTCTTTCTGTGTTTAGCAGACCTTGGTATCCTCCATCCTTTCTTGTTCTTACTCTCTTAGCACCTCCCCTTCTATGGGGTTACTTGAGCGATAAGTGAGGGGTTTGATAGAAACATCCTATTGACGTCTGAGTTTTTCAAGATTTCTTACTCTGAAAAATGTCTAGCTTTGGGTATTTGTGTTTGTTCCCATGTGCTACAGGAGGAATTTTTTCCAATAGATGGTTGAGTAAGACACTGATCTGAGTAATGCTGAATGTAACTAGGAATCATTTTTTTGGTATGTTCACTTAATATAACAGTAGTATTTGGTTTTACCCCGGTCCCTGGGCTTTCTAGATGCTTTGTCACCCAAGCAGCACTGGGTATGGGCTTCATCTCATGGATTGGGCCTTAAATCAAATCAGATATTAGTTGGCTACTTTCACAAACTTTGAACCATCATTTCACTAGTATAGCTTGCAAGCAGGACACCATTGTAGAATAAAGTGTCATAGCTGAGTTGGTGTTTATTTTTCTGTTTTGGTAGTACTCAGAATACCTTCTGGTACCAAGACCATTAGCTCATAGAGGTGATGACTTTGACAGGCACCACCTTGACTTCTTCATGTTTAATGAGTTGTTTAGGTGTTCTCTTCAGTAATGGGGCCTTTCTGTGTGTTTTTGAAGGGGAAGCAATACTCTTGGCAAAATTCTGGTTCGGTGGGGGGATTTTCATTGGACCTTTTATGCCAAAACACAATTAGATGTGAACCATTCCTGGTACTGGAAGCTTCATTGAGTCGCCAGAGATGTCTAGTTGAGGTTCTGTCTCCCATATTATTCAGCCTATATCATTTAGATCATCTTCATCTTGCATATAGATTAGGAGGCTTCTGTGGTATTGGCTTTTCATCCTACCTCTTAAATGGCACTTGATTTTAGCTATCTCTTCTCATATTTGTTCTTTGCCCCCATTCCTTCCCTCTCACTTCTTGATTTTTCAATTGCAGTATACATCAATCCACCTATAACCACCTGTTCTACTTCCCTTTCCTAGGAGATCTATCCATCTCCACCTAGTTCTTTAATCTGTACCTAATCTCCATTGTTCTATGGATCGTAGCTTACTTATATTCAACAACTAACATAAATGACTATATCTCATTTTTTTCCCTCGGTCTTGGGTTACCTCTATCAAAATGATTCATTCTAGCTGAACACATTTACCTGAATAATTTATTTTATTAAACATCTAAATACTGGAGAGAATACTGAAGAGATGGCTCAGCAGTTCAAGGCTAGACTCACAGCCAAAATACTATTTAATTGTCATGTAACGAGTTTTCTTTATCCACTTATCTCTTTAGAAACATTGAGGTTTATCCAAATCTCTGGCTATTATGAACAGAGTAGGACTGAACATGGTTCATCAAGTGTTTCTGTATTAAGATGAAACCCTTTTGAGTATATTAAAAAATGGTATAATTGGATCATTAGGCAGACTGATTTCTAGCTTCCTAAGAAAATGCCACACTGATTTCTATAGTGGCTGTGCAAATTTGTAGTCCCATCACCAATAGATAATTTTTCCCCTTACTGCACATCCTTGCCAGTATAAGATATCATTCATTAATTGGTCTTAGCCATTCATAAAAGTATAAGATTAAATCTCACAATAGTTTTGATTTGTATTTCTATGATGACTAAGGATGTTGACTATTTCTTTAATTGTTTCTCAGCCACTTGAGTTTTCTCTGTTATGAATTCTGTTTAGGTCTATACCCCATTTTTAATTAGACTATTTGCTTTCTTAATATCCAGTTTTGTGTGTTCTTAATAAATTTTAGATATTAGGTTTTTATTAGATGTGTAGTTGGTAAGAAAATATCCTCTCATTCTAGGGGCTGCTGCTTTGTCTTAATGACAATGCTGTTTTCCTTGCAGAAGCTTTTTAGTTTTGTGAGGTCCCATTTATTAATTGTTGATCTTAATGCCTGTGTTAAAAGTCTTGGAAGATTCTGTGCTAACACCATCTGACCCTGAATTTTTTAATTTTTTAAGGTTGGAAGATTTTAATTACTGATTTATGTTACTAGGAGTTTAGGTCTTTATAATTTGCTTATTTGAACTTTATTGAAGTAAGTGGGATATATCAACAAAATTATCCACTTTTTATATTTTCCAAATTAGCAGTGTACATATTTTTCAATATATATATATGTATATATGTATATATATATATATGAATTTCCTTGTTGTCTCTTGCTATATGTCCCTTTTCACTTTTCAGTTTTGTTAATTTGATTTCTTTCTCTGTTTTTTGGTTAATTTGATTAACAGTTTATCAATCTTATTCACTCAGAGAATCAACTTTTGGGTTTATTTATTATTTGTTGTGTTTGTTTTTGTATTATTGGTTTTACTTATGAGTTTAATTACTTTTTTTGTCATCCATCTGTTTAGTCAGACAAAGACATGATGCTGCCACCCAAAAAACACACAACAAACCAAACTGGTAAAAATAAATTAAATTCAAATACAAAAACTAACAATATGCATAAGCTATAGGCCAAACAACATATAGTTAATATAAGCTTTGTTATGTTTCTATAAAACTACATGCCTGCAAGTGTAGACCACAAACTAAACAAAACAAAAACGCATACTACATGTGTCATGTCTTATTTTTAGTCTAGGTCTTTCAGATGTGCCATTGAGTTACTAAAATGATATATCTCTTATTTTTATGCAGGCATTTAGTGTTATGAACCTGCTTCTCAGAATCACCTTATTGTGTCCCCTAAATTTGAGTATGCTGTGTTTTTGTGTTCATTTTAATCTAGAAAATCTTTAATTTTTACTCAATTTGTCTTGATCCATTCATTTTTATTCAAGAGAAGTTATTCAGTTTCTATGAGTTTGTAATTCCATGAGTTTCTATTATTTCTCATATTATTGACATCCAACTTTAGTCTGTGGTGGTTATGTAGGATACAAAGTGTTATTTCAATTTTCTTCTATCTTTTAAGACTTGCTTCCGAGCATGTGATCAATTTTGGAAAAATTGGTATTTGATGATATGCTGAGAAGAAAGTATATTCATTTGTGTTTGGGTGAACAGTTTTGTAAATATCTGTAGATCAATTCAGTTTATGATGTCAGTTGGCTCCAGTATTTCAATATTTAAGTTTGACAAATTAGATGATTTGTCTATTGAAGAGAGTGAAGGACACTGTGTAATTTAAAATAGTGTTTCTTTTAGTGTTGTTTGTTAATATTTGAAACCCCCAACTTTATGAAAAGCTATGCTGGTTATGTAGAAAGTCTTACCCATCGTGTTCTGTTTCTAACAAATACCAAGTGAACTCAGGATACAAAGACCTCAACACAAGTCTACACATGACTAGTGACTACTGGGGTCAACTATGTGTCTGAGGAATACCAGGGCTGATCTTGTGAACTGTGAGACCAGGGACTCTCAACCATCCCTGCACATAAAACCAGCCAACTTACAGTTCCAACAGCAGCAATGCCAACCTCATCCTAGTTTCTTTTCCCAGTTGGAGTTTTGAATAATACAATTTTACTCAATTCATTCATGGCTAAAAGAATAAAGCATGCTCTAGTGAATGCAGATAGTTTTCTGCATGTAAGTAACCTACACTAGGCTACTAGATTTAATACATACATAATATACTGATCAAAAAGTGTATCAATTGAGGCTGACTAATGCTAAGTAAAAGCCTAGCAGCACTCATCAAGACCACCTACTAAGTATTCAACTCTGTGAGTTAGTGGAATGCTTCTTAATTCAATCCTTAGTAAATATAGATCAAGAAAACTGTAACAAGAATGGTGGCACTTATACATATTAAACTACCCCCTTTAATCTATAGGGAAACTGGTGATAAACATGTTAAACCTCAGTCACAGTATTTTCCTAAGATGCTATGAATATGACAGCAGTCTGCTGTCCTTTGTGGTAGCATATGCATGTAAATAAAATACCATAATAAAGATAAACCTTTCTACTGAGGGCAGGGGGGCAGTTGTGGTGATGCTTGATCCTTGGTTTCAAGAGGGCTCTATCTCCTAGTATTATTGTGATTTCCTCCCCGAGAAGCTCTACACACACCATGTGGTAGGCAAAGGAAATCTTTCAGGATCAGTCTTTCTCTTCAAGTCAATGCAGAAAATCATACAGCCATCACCAACAATTTACCATATAAGTAATTAATATACTTTCTTTCCTGTAGTTTGGGTTAAATGGAAGACTTAAGGCACTTACTTTTAGGCCACAAAGGATATTATTACTCACTACACTAACAAAAAGATCACACTATAATGAAAATATAAAACTGCATGCTATTGAGTTAACATTACATAATATTAAATGCTTAATACCAGACAGTGAAGGCTAACTAAACACTTCTTTTCTAAGCAATGGAACAGAACTATGTGCTACAAGTTCTACTGCCTAAAGCTTACCTACACTGCACCCTTCACCGGGTTATATGCCTAGTCTAACTTAAAAACTCAGTACTTTGGACTAAATGAAGAACAATACTTATAACAAAAAATCTCTACCTTTAGATGAAATGCAAGTCATTTAGGTAAAAATTAGACACTTTAAAACTAAATGCTGATAAATAATTTTACATATATATTTTTACCGGTAAAGTCATTATCTACATACATTCACATGGAAACTTAAACAAGAAACATGTTTTTTTTTAAAAAAAAAAAATGTAAATAGCTGCTACTACTAAATACTTGATTTGCAGGAAAAACAAAACTAAACAAAACCAAAGAAAAGGTAAACATTCACCAAGGCTACCTGCTGTATATTATAAACCCAGGGCGATGAGGAAATACTTTCCAAATCTGGGAAGAGCAAGGCTGAAAGAAAGCCTATAGCTTGCTGGCTCTGCTTTACCAGATAGAATAAAAAAAAAATAGTAATAAACTTAGTGATAAGGGTTTTAGATAGCAGTAGTAGGCCACTCGGGAAGTCAATTTTAAAACAATTCCTTATTACTCTACAGGAATCCTCTTGGGTACCTGTTATTTTAAAGCCTTGTTATACTTAACATTCAAACAGAGTCACTTCTGAGTCTTCATTTAAACCTGGTATTTCCACTGTCTGTGAGAACTAGTCTACACTTCTGTGTGGTACTATGTGCTACAGTATTGAGGGTTGCCTTTTATTTTTATTTGTATCACCCCCCCCCCAATTTCTCATGTTTGAAGTTAATTTACAGTGTGCTCATTTTTAATATTGGCAACAAAAATTTAAACAAAGATTTTTAGGCCAAGAGGTACCTGTGGCATGTTTCTATGTGAAATGTTGAGCTGAGCTCATGGTTTACACTTGTATTGGAGCAGCTGGGAAGCTGAGGCAAGAGCAGTACATGCATGTCACCCTGAGCTACACAGTGAGTTCAAGTTACCTTTATTTTGATCAAAATACTATGTATGCTGATTTCTTTAATTTTCAGTACATAAAGACTTGTATACTAAAAATATCTGTATAAGTATATACATAACTAAAATGTAACTCAGAAATGTGAATTAATGATGGAGTTTGTTTTCTGAAAAAGATAGATATAATCCTATAGTATCAAATTTATGTTACCTTATAATGACTAATATTCTATAAAGAATGTTTAAACTATTTAAATTTTGTGTTTTTCCCTTAAAGGACATAAAAAATTGTATTAACTTTATATACCTTTTCATAAATTTTGCCCTAAATATTGTGCCTTGTTTTATTAGACTTCAATTCCAATTTTTGTAATAGCATTTTATTCTAAACAAACAATTAAAAAATCCTGACCAATGCCTGTATTTGGTATATCACTGCTTATCTGTTTGTTGAATTTACTGAATACACAACTCCAAAAATCAAAAAAAAAATAAAATAGTGTTTCTTTTATGAACTTGAGTGCACTTGTGCTTGATGTGTAAATGTTAAGAATTGCAGCATCTTCTATGTGTACTTTTCTTCCTCTGATGGTTATTTAACTCTCCTATTTCTGCTGATTGGTTTTAGTTTGAAGTCAATTTTGTCAGGTATTAAAATTACTACACTTGTTTGCTTCTTAGGTCTATTTGCTTGAAATACCTTTTTCATTGCTTTACACTGGAATGATGACTCTTCTTCATGTTAGGGTGTGTTTCTTAGATGCAGCAGTAGGATGGATTCTGTTTTTACATTGGTTCTGTTAGTCTGTGTATTTTATTGGGGAATTCAGACTATGTTGGGAGCTGTCAATGAACAGTGTTAATTCTTGTTATTTTGTGTGGTAGTGTTGGTGGTGATGACGGTGGTGAGTGGGTGTGTGTGTTTCCTCTTGCTTTGATTTGCTAGGGTGGTATGGTTTATTCCTTGTGTTTTCTTGTATGTATGATTACTTTCTTCAGGTTGACATTTTCCTCATAGTACTTACTATAGGGCTGAATTTGTAGATAAATGTTGCTTAAACTGTGTTTTATAATGGAATATCTTTTTTTAATCCATCTATTGAAAATGTGCAGTCCCTTCTGGCTTTAAGAATCTTCATTGAGAAGTCAAGCGTTATTTTAATATGTCTTTTTTTTATATGTTACTTGGACTTTTTCCCCTTGTAGCTTTTAATATGCTCTTTGTTCTTTACATTTAGCAATTTGATTATCATGTGATAAGGATAATTTCTGTTCAGATCCAGTCTATTTTGTGTTTTATAGGCTTCTTGTACCTTGACAGGTACTTCCTATTTTTGGTTAGGAAAATTTCCCTCAGTAATTTTATTCAAAGTGTTTTCTATGCCTTTTCCCTGGTTTCTTCTTCTTCCTCTGTCTCTTGTATTCTTAGATTTCTTTCTGTTTTTTTCATAGTGTTCCAGATTTTCCGAATGTTCTGTGCCTTTATTTTTTCCTAGATGTTTTCTTAACTTTTTCCTTTTTTTCTTTTCAGATTGACTGATGGAGGTATTCATTTCTTCTATCTTGTTTTTAGTGCCTGATATTGTCTCTTCCATCTCTTGTATCCTGTTAGTGAGGCTTTGTGGTAGAATGTTTTCTGTATGATGTAAATAAATAACTGTTTGGACCCAGGCAGGACACCGTAGAAGTGGGTGGAGAATCAGAGGCAGCCAGGTAGGGAAGGAGGGTGGAGTTAACTCACTCTACATCAGATCCCCCAAAAAAACAAACATATAAAGGTACCAGCCAGCCATGGGCTAAGAGCCACGTGACAGTCAAATTAATAAAAATAAGTTAAGTTAAAATAGAAAAAAAAACTAATAATAAACATAAAATATAGACCAAACAATATTAAAATATATAAACGTGTAATTTCATTTCTTTTGAGAGACAAAAGCCACAAACACACGGACCAAATTCCAAACCACCAGCGCCACAGGCGCGCCAAGTCACAAACCTCCCAGACCCAAAACAGGCCAAAAAAAACCTACTACAAAAAGGCTTGCTATGATGCTCCTAAAGTTTCACTTCCAGATTTTCCCAAATTTGGGTCTTCTTTATTAATTTTATTTCTTCTTTCAGATCTTGTACTTTTCTCTTCATTTCATACCACTTTCTGTTTGTGTTTTCACAAATTTCTTTAAGGGGTGTATTAATTCCATCTTTAAATACGTCTATGAAGTTTGTCAGGACTATTTTAAGGCCTTGGTCTTATGTTGCATCTATGCTGCAAATTCGAGAACCTACTCTAGTAGAGTTGCTAGGTTGCCATAGAGACAACTGTTTTTATTATATGTTTTTAACCAGTGTCTAAGCATCTCAGTTTGGGAAGATTGTAATTCTAAGTCTGATATCTGATTTGTTTTTGCTGAATGGGCATTTTATTCCTTGGTTTCTGTTGTCCTCTCTGTTTCTGAGGATACTGTGGGGGCTGTTAGTTATTACACAGTAAAAAAAAAAAATCTTTAGCTATCTTGCCAGGAGTTGTTACAGGGGTTTTCATGTAGAATGTGTTTCTAGGTGTTGGCGGCTAATGCTTAGTAATGGGAATGGGCAATAACAAATGAAAGCAGGGTGTTCTCCGATTTTCTTAATACCTTGAGTTTAGTGGTAAAGCATGAAAAGAAGCCACAACAGGTAATCTGTTACAGAGCTGAGAATGAGACTGCAGAATTGGATATGGTGAAGAGGAGAGACAGTAAATATCTGAAGCTTACCTACCCACTTCACTGGACTGCTTTCTTCTATAGCAGGCTTGGATCATGGGTTCATAGGAATTCTAGAATGAATTGGAGGCTGAAATAAATGGGTAAGTTGGAAGAAGGAAGGTTGAAGTGTGATCTACTGAACCCTTGGGTAGAGAAGAAGGGGACTGAAATATGTGGCTTGCTACAGTGTTGGATGGGAGATGGGAGGACTACATTTGGAGGAGAGGAGGGAGAGATGAAGAAGTGAAATTAACCTACTTGCTGCTATGATGCTCTGAAGATTTTATATTTATGACACTTACATGAAAATATAACCTGAATTGTAAATGTCATTATTTATCCTCAGAGAGAAAGAGAGAACAGTTTTGTATTAATCCTAAAGCAGTCAAATAAAACTCTATGAACATGATACCAGGAGCTTTTGCAATCTAATAAATGTATCTTAATTAAGAATTACCTAGACTTAAATTCTTAAGTAACTGACTGTAAAGACAATGTGAATAAACATGATATAAATTAACAAGGTCCAGGATTGGCAGCTTTTGTTCAGAACAGATGCCTTTCTCTACCCTTTGCTCACTTAAGATACGTATTACAAAACCTTTACTAAGCAATTTTCCGGAACCCTCAGAATTTTATTGTGTGAAACTGCTGCTCAGTTCTCTTCTTTCCACCTTCATCATGCCTATTTTCATACTTTTTTTCTTTAGCCTTTTATTCATCTACTGCTTTCTTCAACTTTTAAGCTACATTATAGAACTACACAGATAAAATCTCTCACAGAAGCTCACAGACGAGTTGATATGGTAGCATCACCTTGCTAAACACTGTTTATTGGACCACCCATATAGATTTTATTTATCTTTCTAGGATTATCTTCTTCTTATTGTTCATCCATATAAAGCCCTGCCCAAGAATTTCAGAATGCACAGCAAGGTCACTGATGGATTCTATATGTAAGGAAATATTACAATTTCCTTTCATTTCTCCCCCTCTGGTTTCAAGAAGTCAATATCTGCAAATTGCTTTTTCTAAATACCAGTCACTCAAATGATCTCTGCTCTTTCCTTCATTTAATTATTCCCTGGGGTCAGAAAGGAGGTGTTATTATATAAAATGGGATGTGCTGCTTTATTGGCTTCCAGAAAAAAATAAAAAGGCAAAGAATATGTTGATTGTAGAGTCACTGAAAATAGCATGTAAGGAGCAACTGCAACATGAAATGTTTATTGAGTCATCTTTTTCTCAATCTTTTGACCACCCAACTGTGTTTACCATGATGCCTTTCCAGACAGGACAGCCCTTTGAATTTTCTGTCTGGGAAGATTCTCAGTAAACTCTGGCCCTTTTGCCATTTGATGCTGCATTTAGAAGTTCCCAGAGAACTGACATGGAGGCCAGAGGAGCATAACGTAAACCTCAAATGTCTGTGGCTCCTAAGCTCTGTCAGCCATAGACACTTGCCAGATATCTGAAAAACAGTTTAAGTAGACTTATACTTTTGAGTCTTGGGAAAAGCTATAGAATTGGGATATAAAACATAAATAACTTTTTCTCTGTCCAGTGAGCTAGATACATATTTTAGCCTAAAGAATAGCACATTTAAATCTAAACTTATAAAACAATCAAAAAAATTTTAAAATCTTGAGTTTATGAATACACAGTAAGTATTCAGTGTTGTATTACCTTCATAGAGGGAAGAAAGAAGTCTGAAACATTTTTATTTTTATATACCTTAAATCATTTACTTATAACTTCACAACTTGCATTTATATATCTTAAATCATTTTCTGAGATCTTCAGAACTTACTTAACCTTTCACATCCTCAGACCTTTATATCTTAAAACATTTTCTTAGCCCCTCAAAACTTGCATAGACCTTAGCCAATTTTCTTCAAACCTAATTACTTACTGGAGACAGGAGTAGTTATTACTGAGAACAGTCGCTGCAAAACATGTTTCTTTAGTGGAAAGTTACATCTGCAGACTGATTTTAATATGAAGCCTTCTAGCAAAGCAAACCTGTCTGTCTTTTCGCAAAAGGATGACCTATAGCTCTAGAGAAAAACAACCCCTAATTTTTACATATGAAATGAGCTAACAAGGAGGCCTCAGCCTTGGAGAAGGATCTAGTTGCCTGCTGCTGCTAAACTGAGGAAGCTGTAGTTAACCTAGCCATCAATACCATCAGGGCTCTAAGAAGGATAAATTATAGAAGGAAGAATAATCCAAATAGCCTGTGCATCAATTAAAATGATAGAGTGTAGTTCATTATACACAGTCATCCCAGACTCCTATGGTCTTCATGGCATTAGTGGCAGATGTACCAGGGGAAGCATTGGTCTTCAGCTGCCAGGTCCAAAAGATGAGAACCTTTACTATGGAGTGTGAACAGAGGGGTACTGACTTTACTTTGTCTAGAAAAAGTGGGGCAATAATCTCTTCAATGTTCATCTTGTTTGGGCTTAGTCCAAAAAGCAGATATGGCATTAGGGCATATTTCCCCCACTAGTCATGATTACCACAAAGCAAGTAGAATTTTCATGGTGCCCATAATCTTCTTTGGAGACTTTTGGATCACTGCTAGGAATTGGGAATCTCTTTTATAGTAAGCCTTTTTTATTAAACATTTTAAATGGCCATATTCATCATATCTCGGACGAGTTTGAGGAACATTATCTATTAAGTCTACGTGAGCTAAACAAGCCTAGTCTTAATCTTTGAAATATATATGCATACTTAATAATTATTTTCCTGTAATTAATTTTATTAGTTCTTAGTGTGACAACAATTATAGTTATGAACAAACATGTAAGACTTTATAGGCTAGGAGTTTTTTGCCTTGAAGAACACATGGAATGGTTTTAAATCTGCTCTGGTAGTTAAATCTGAAATCTTGGCCAGATAACTATTGTAGTGGGATTCAGAGTTTGCCCAAGGAAGCACTAGTGACATCAGAGAATCTGGACACCAATGGAGCATGGCCAGAATCATTGGGGAGACAGAACCTGAAATTGCCTTCCTGTTTGTTCATGCTTTTCTCTGGTAGAAGATCAAACCTCCAGCACTGGAAGTTTTAACACTCCAAGAATCACCTTAAAGCTACATTTTATCAGTGAGTGATTGTATAGCCCCTTAATAAATATTAAGCCTTATATGATATATTGCAATTGAATATTTCTAGCAATACCTGGCACCCAAGGTGGGGTTCCAAACACCCGCATAAAACCTGAGAAAGTTTCCAAAGTGCTCTGGAGCATAGAAACAGAGCCAAAAGCAGGCTTCTAAACTCTATCTCTAATGTGGGTCATGGTACAAAGACGCCATGGTGTCCGAGTTTGAATTTAAAAATGGCATGTCAACAGGAAGCCTATTTAGAGTTCCATCTCCCCAAGGATTCTGGCCATGCCCCATCTGGATCCGGATTCTCTGATGTCACTAGCGCTTCCTTGGGTAACCTCTGAATCCCACTACAATCTATAGTATTCCTTTAACTATGAGATTTTTAAAATTATGTTCTGTTCCATTTTTTTTAACATTTAATGAGCTGACTACATGTATTTCCTTTTGTTTTAGTTTAGTTTTGTTTGTTTTTGCTTTGTCTTTCAGTCTGATTATTTGGTGGATTACACTTACTGATTTACCTACTTTTAACCATCTATCTATGGAATAAAGCCTTCTTGATTATGATAGATTGAATTTTTTGATGTGTCTTTATGTTCAGTTTGCAAATATTTTGTTAAGAATTTTCATTCATGTTCATAAGAGATATTGGTCCATAATTTTGTTTCTTTGTTGTCTCTGTGTGGTTTACCTATGAGTATCATTTTGGTACAAAAAAAGAATTAGATAATTATTCCTTCAGGTTTTATTTTGAGGAATTTAAAAGTATTGACATTGATTCTTTTTTGAAGATTTAGTAGAATTTTATGCTGATTCCATCTATCCCTGGCCTTTTTGGTTTTTTTGTTGTTGTTGAGAGACTTTTAATTATTGCTTCTAGCTTCTATTACACTGAAAGATATTGGTCTGTTTAAATCATTTACCTAATCTTGATTTAACGTTGGTCATGTTGTATATGAAGAAATTTATTCCTTTATTTTAGGATTTCCAGTTCGGTGGAATATATATATTCATGATTCTCTGGATTTCCTCAATGTCTGTTTTGATATTCTCATTTTTATTTCCATTTTTTAAAATTTATATCTTCACTCTATTTTAATTATCTTTGCTAAGCATTCATCAATATTATTAATTTTCTTAAAGGATAAACTTGTTTCATTGATTATTTGCATTACTTTTGTTATTATTTCTATTTTATTGATTTTATTCCTGAGTTTGATTATTATTTAAAGTCTATTTCTTTGAGATAGTAATTACTCTTTTTGTCCTAGAGTAACAAGTATGCTGCTTAGTTGCTAATATGAGATCTCTCCAATTTTTTAATGTAAGATATTAATGTGCAATTTTTTAATGTACTTTTCTCTTGTCAATCATTTGGTCAGAAAACCACTCCTCAAGAAAAGATATGGTAAAGAAATGAGTAGAATGACCTGAATGACATAATAAATTATGCATATATCTCAGCAGCCCTACTTAATGATGGTTACTTATTTTACTCTGAACACCGCTGAATTGCTTTAATCTTTTTCTAACTAAGAATTACATATTTTTTTCTACTTGCTAGCTTATAGTTAGAAAACAGCCAAAATGATAAATATATTTATTTGCATTGACACTTATTGGCCTTACTCACTGTATTTCTTAGGAACCCTCTCGTGACTCTGCTTGAAGACCACCATTGCTGACTGTAATTTTTTGGACTCTAACACAAAGTACACTATTTCTTTTTCCTTCTTATTTATATCTATTTTGCAACTATTAGTACTTACAGTTAACCTGCCCCACCATTTTTTTTTTGAAATTCTATCAAATGGTCTCCAACCTTTCTTCTGAGAATATTTTAAGATAATTTTATTAATCAATAAAACTAAGAACTTACAAAAATGATCTCTAAATTTTCAAAAACATTAGAAGTTGTATGTTATATGAGTATACAGGCTTTACAAAATATATTTATATCTAACAGTTTATATATGTATGTGTGTTTTCATGTAAATGGGTATATATACATTTGTGCACATTCTAGCCAAGGATCTATGATGATGTCAATTACCTTCTTTTGCTGCTATTTACTTTATATATTGAGGTATAGCTTCTTATTAAATCTCATATAACTTTTTCCGCTAGTCTGACTATACAGCTTGTACCAGGAATTAAAAATTTTACCTCTAGTTGTCATGTATAAAAACCAAACACTGTACCTCCTGATCCATCTCTCCAGCTCAAGCAATATGTTTTTAAAAATTGTAGAAAATCCTGAGAATTTTGAAACAAAAGGAGGAATTCTTTTATTGAAAATGCTTTGCTTTCTTTCTGTTTTGTAAACAAGTGCTCTATTTTATGATTTTATGTTTCTACACTTAGTAAAACTTAAGTAAAAATATATGTCATGGTTCTTTTGGCTATTTTTATAGTAGGAAAATTACAATAACAGATGCTATTTAAATTGCTCTTAGATTTCTTTGTATTTCAAATTTATTTCATCTCTATTATTTTACCTGAGTTAGCTGAAAGGCAGTTTGACTGTTGAAGCTATTTCCAAAAGATCTTTTATTGCCTATGAGTTACAGTGATGACCAGAACTGAGAGATGAAACAGGAAAGAAATCTAGATAATACACAGAGTAAACAGAAAAATATCTTTTTAGATTCTTGGCAGAATCTTGAAAGCAGGAAATAACTTGGCCTGCATGCAGGCCTGGGCACTACCACTTCAACTTTTGGGCCATGCAGCAGTGTGCAACCATCTCCACAGTCTCCACAGAAGAGCCAAGTATCCTGAAGTTATCCACTTTATAAATGGCATGAACAGACCAAACACTTGAAGCCATATATGATTGGGATCTGGATTCTTTCTCTACAATTTTGGAATAAGTTTCCCACATAATATGACAGAGACACAATTCTCAAACTGTGGGACCCAGGACACCACTTATGACCTCTTTACATATCCCTAAAATTTGAGTTTAGGTCTTTGGAAAACAAGATGGTTTTGCAGTATGTCATCTCACTGCAGAGAAGTGATAATGTAAATGATGTGTTAAAGTGTATTCCAGGTGCTGACGTAAAATTAGATTTAGATAAAAAAAAATAAATGTGCTACCTCTACTTTTACATGTGTATTTTGATAAAAAATAATTGGATGACTTTATATTTAAAAATAAATTAAAAATTAAAAATGGAGAAGGCAAGTTGAGTGGATTCTGCCATTAGCTCATTCATAGTTAACAGAGTTATAACATTCAACATATAGACTTATCTAATTAGCTAATTACTAATTCAGATTAAATACTAAGTGTGTTTGTTTTGAAAATCAATTTCTTCTTAATGAGGTATTCTTCCTGTTTTACTATCATCACAGAAAAATAAGGCTCCACAACTGAGTGATAAGAACAAATGAGTGACTGAATCTTGGATTCAAGCTTTTCCTGATGCTGATTTTCTGTGGCCAAAAGTATCATTGAGGACAAGTTCATCCCAAACAAGAAGCTACTTTTTTCCAAACAGAAGTATATATTTTATCACTATCAAAATTACATAGTACAAAACTTGTACCATAAAGTATTCGGAGGACAGATAATTCCTGAACTTACTCTCTACTCTTTGGCTTACAGAGGCAAAGGAATCCCTATATGGCTTTTTAAAATATATATATATATATATTGTTGTTTAACTGGCTAAGAAAGACACATTAACAACCTCCTGTGATTAACAATATAGGGAACCAGGAAATACATGTAAACAGGTCTCTGTAGAGTATTGTGGAACCACTGTGAAAAACACATGGAGACAGCTAGTGAAGTAAGCTATTCACACTTACAAACAATGAGATACACTTACAAGTCAAAGACTCAAGAGATTGTTCAGGAAGCACATCTGCCAGAAAGTTCATGCTGAGCTCATAGCAACTCTCTTCCAAGGTTCATCAAGAGAAAGTTCTAAGAGCCATTAGCAGAGAACAAAATAATTAGAAAGTTAGCAACTAAGAAGAGCCAAGTAGCAGCATCCCATGCCTTGGTTCTCCATGAAGTCCTAAGTAGCAGGGCTTCTAACTCGTAGGACTTTTGGCAGAAAAGCAGTACTTCCTCACACAGGGCTATCCTAGAGACCCAGAGAGCACCATTATTCCTGATACACTCTTCATGCACAGGTTAAAAGCAAGCTGAATGTCAGGTTCCACAGGGACACATGAGCTCTTTCATGGTCCTGAGATTTGGACATCCAATTGCTATATCCGGTTGAGAGTTGGTAGTTTCTCCTATAGACAGCAGTAGTCTATTGAGTTGCCAGAATATAGTGTTGCCTAGAGAGGGGTGCATTGTTTCTGAGGTGCACTCAGGTCAGTGATTGTGACTAGACCTGGTTAATAACAGATGCACTAGAGAACCAGGGTCTCAACGGGTGGAAATGCAGTGAGTGTTTCAAACCGTATCTGTTGTAGAGGTGGAACACAGCAGCAAGCACTTCCATTCCTATCTGTGGCAGGTTCGGTATCTGTTTGGGTCAGATGGAATGCACTGGGCTTCCCAGCCTGTGTCCGTAGTAGCAGGAACATAGCAGTCAATTCTGTGTCTGTTGAAGTCAAGGCCCTCTAAAATCGGTAGTCACAGGGATGCAATGAGCACCTTGTATCTGTGAGGACTGCAATTGATCCTCAGATCTGTATAGGGACAGAGTGTCCCAAATTTGTAAGGAACACCATGGGACAGACAATATCTTTTCTGGATTTAGTCTTAATCCTTTGCCAAGATGTTAGTGATCTCTGTCTTCTGTAGTGTCCGTGTTTCTCTGTATTTGTATTCTTGATTATAAAGAGCGTTGGAAGGCAGGTAATTTCTTTCCCTCTGAATTTACTCTTAATCTATTACCAGGATGTTAATGCACATGCTCATAATTTTTCACTTACAATTTAAAAGTCTAAGTTTGCCACACTTTGCAGGACAGGATGGCCAGCACTCAGCATGGGCTGGCCTCTGGAACAAATCTTTGATTTGACCGTGATAGGGACAGTAGAGGAAATAGTCTTCAGACCCCTAATAGGACACCTTGACAAAGTGCTCTACTTAGTAGTCTAGAGAGACTTAGTAGAGAACCCATCTACTTGAATTAAATCATTCTTGCCTCAACAGGTCAAGATTCTTGCAGCAACAAAGAGAAGCTTACTCTCTAAGACCCCATTGGCTCCTAAGTTGGAGATCCTTCAAGGAGGCAGAACAGAGAATTAAGTCTTCCCCCTACCTCCTTATGCCCCCAAACCTGGAGCAGCCATCTCAATGTGGAATGACTGTGTACAGCTTTTGTAGGTTCCCTTCATGATGTAGAAGAGAGAATGGGTGCAGACTGAGGCTTAAAAGCTGGTTCAGGGCACCACAGAGGAATCCACATCTGACCAGGCTATCACAGATGCAGCCTTTTCTCTAATTTTCTTGATGTGGAATTGTACTATGGCTATAGGTAAGTGTCCCCCTATATTCTGTTGCCAGACTCTGTTGGTGGACCTCAGTGCAGCCACAAGATTGCCTACAAATTTGAGTCAGGTCTGTAGCACAGGGCAGAGAACAAATGAGGATAAAGCATTCCTGGAAGGCATATAGAAGGCCTCCAGGCCTCCAGGAGGTATATGCCCTATGGTCTTGAGGCTCTGGGAAATGCTGCTGCAATGACTTCAGCTTTTACTGAGAATGATGGAAATTTAGTAAAGGCGGTTCAAGATGAAAGGAATAGTGCAGAGGGAAAGAGAACCAAAGGAAAATGGCATGGGAATTAGCACATTTCTGGTGTGCTACTGGTCACTACTGTGAAATCAGAGAAGCCCTTGGGACAACTTTAACATCTGGCAGCTGGAGCAGAAGGCAAAAGAATAAGAGATGATTTTGAATTAAAAAACTCTGCCACCATCTTCCATGAAGCTCTGCATGAGGAACTGGGTGAGTATGAGACACAGAACTCAGAAATAAGTCTGTTACAGTATGTTGATGACCTGCTGATTACAGCTGCAGACAGAGAAATCAGCTTGGTGGAGACTGAGCAGCTATTGCAAACTTTGGATGACCTTGGGTACCACACCTTAGCCAAAATAGTTCAAATCTGCAGGCAACAGGTAACATACTTGGAGTACATCCTGAAGGAAAGGCAGTGATGACTTTCAGACACAAGGAAAGAGACTATACTTAAGATCCCTATACCAGCACTGACTATTCTTCCGGAGGTCCTGAGTTCAATTCCTAGCAACCACATGGTGGCTCACAACCATCTATGATGACATCTGGTACCCTGTTCTGTATACTGGGTACCAGATTTATTTATTTATTATAAATAAATAATTTTTTTATAAATAAAAATTTTTTGAGCCATCTCTCAAACCCCAAAGATTTATTTATTTATTATATTATATTTATTTATTATATTATATTATATATAAATATAATAAATATTTAAATCTTTGGGGTTGGAGAGATGGCTGAGCAGTTAAGAGCACCCTCTGCTCTTCCAGATGACCTGGGTTCGATTCCCAGCACCCACATGGCAGCTAACAACTGTCTGTAGTTCCAGTTCCAGGCAAACACCAAGGCAAATAAATAAATAAATGAAGTTTAAAAAAAAAAAAGATCCCTATACCTACCACTACTAGGCAAGTGAGAGGGTTCCTGGGCTCAGCAGGGTTTTGTTGTCTATGAATCAAAGGGCTTGCAGAACTGGCCAAACCTTTATATGAGGCCACCAAAGTAGGATGGGACATCATCTAGCCTGAGGACCACCAGCTGGCCTTTGACAAACTCAAGCAGAGCTTACTTTCATCTCCAGCACTGAGTCTGCCAGGTGTGATCAAAACATTTCACTTATATGTAGGTGAAAGCAAGGGGATAGTCAAAGGAGTCTTAACCCAAATACTTGGCCCCTGGTAACAGCCCAGAGCCTACCTGTCAGAGAAGCTGGACCCTGTGGCACCTGGATGGCCATCTTGCCCCTGCATAATAGCAGCCATGACACAGCTGTTCAAAATTCTGAAAAGTTGACCTTGGGACTCTTATTATAACCACACCACACACACTTAAAGGAGTTCTCAAGCAGACCTCTAACTGGTGGCTGAGCAATGCCAGAATGGCCCACTACTAGACTGTGTTGCTAAACTTTGCCAGAATAACCTTCCAGATTCCCTCAGCTCTGAATTCAGTTACTCTATTGCCTGATCTAGATTTAGAAGCACTGCTATATGACTGCTCCAGGATCCTGACCCAGGCACACAGCATTAGGCCAGACTTGTGAGACATTCCAATGCCAGAGGCCATAGTTAACTGGTATACTGATGGTAGCAGCTTTGTGAAGGATGGCCTAAGGTATGCAGGAGCTGTAGTCACTACTGCAGAGGAGGTAATAAGGGCAGAGCCAATGTCACCTGGTACATCTGCCCAATGGGCAGAGCTGATAGCCCTAAGGGATTAGGACTGGGACAATGGCAGAAGGTTAACATCTAAATCAACAGCCAGTATGCTTTTGCTAGGGCACATGTACATGGGGCAATATATAAAGAAAGGAGACTGCAAACTGCAGAAGAAAAAGTATGAAAAATAGGGATGAGAGCTTTTCCCTCCTTAAATCCATATGGTTATCCAAGAAGCTGTCCATCATTCACTGCCCAGGGCACCAAAGAGGGAAAGTGCCAGTCCCTAGAAACAACAGTCTGGTAGACAAAACTACCCTGCTGGTAGTGCTCCAGACTGATATAGCTTCTGCACATGTATTGGTAGACCCCAGAGCACTCAATCTACCAGAAAATCCTGGGTATATTAAGGAAGATATTTTCTGGAACAAGACCCTCCCTATGACCCAGTACATAGATGGGTGGTAGAGAAGTACAGATAGTAAAATTGTCTTGCTTGAAAATCTAAGCTATAGACTGCTTGCCAAGATCCATCAATCCTTTCATATGGGAACACAGAAAATGCAGGACTTAGTCAAACAGTTGAGAATAAAACTCAAGAACATACAACAAAAAATTATAGGCACTATCACTAACTGCAAAGCTTACTAGCTCACTAATGCTGTTGCCAATCCTAAGAACCCTGGGTCTCAACTCAGGAGGAAGAAGCCTGAAGCCTACCAGGAAGTGGGCTTCATTGACATAAAATCTGGCATGTATGGTTACATGTATCTGCTAATTTTGTTATAAACATTTTCAGAATGGACAGAAACCTTTCCCACCAAACATGAAACAGTACAGGTGGTAGCAAGGAAGTTACTTGAAGTCATTCTATACAGGTATAGATTTCCAACCATGATAGGGTCAGACAATAAACCACCTTTTGTGTTTCAGGTAAGTCAGAGTTTAGCCACCTTTTAGGGGAGTGATTGGAAATTGTATTGTGCATATTGACCCCAAAGTTTAGGACAAGTAGACAGGATAAACTGTACTCTAAAATGGGGCCTAATTAAATTGACCTTGGAAGTAGACTGAGTGGCTTCCTTTGCCTTATACAGGACCAGACACTCCCCTTATCAGATGAAGCTAACTACATTTGAATTTATGTGTGGCATGCCTTGCCCCATCACCTCTAACCTCCAGGTATATTTGCTGGCAGAGCTAGATAACCAAGATCTTCTTCATTCTATATAAGAAGCCCAGTGAACCCACAAGAAAGTGTGGCTCAAGCTTAGGGCCCCCTATAAATCTGGTGTTCCCCCTGACAGGTTTGAACAAGGGTATGAGGTCCTCATTAACAAACATTACCTAGGGTCATTGGAACCCATTCTGCTGATCATACCCACAGCCATCAAGATTGGTGGCATAGCAACCTAGATTCACCATTCACACACCAGATGAAAGGACCCTTTTACACTCAAGGAAGATTTCTGGAGTGAAGGATGGGAAGATCCAGACAACTCCCTCAAAGTGGTAGTGTGGCTCCTACTAAAGATTTTGCCTGCTGAGACAGAAGCCTTGGGAAGTACATAAACCCCTTGGCATCAGACCTGAATGGAACTAGAGACAGAAGAGTCTCATGATTAAAACTCTTAGGAACCATTCAGAGAGGTAAATGTGAAGGATTGGATTAATCCTTACAAAGCTTTGTTTCAGAAAAAAAGCATTTAGTGCCTGAGGGCAAGGCCCAGGTCTGGGAGTGAGCCACACAGCCAATGGATTCAAAAGTTAGGTTTGCACTGAAAGTTCAGCCAGTAGATTCAGGGCTTAGGTTTGTGACATAAAATTCCGCCAATAGCTACTATACCCTGTATACCTTTGCCCAATCCTGAACTGCCAAGATATACAGCACCCCACTTATGTAGGCTTTTCATAACCCCCCCTCACCTTGGGGCTCAGGACAAATAACCCTCTGCTACATCAGAACAAAGTAATATCAACTGAGTTTGTTTGGAACCTCCCCATAACAATAAAACCCTCGTGCATTTGCATCAAGTCGAGCTCCCTGGTGGTCTTTCAGAGTTGCTCAACAGAGGTACAACAATGGCAGTTGAACTGGTGCCCTGTTTTCCTCAGGGGTCAGAACATCTAAGAAATGTAGAGTTAAGGGTGGCAGGTGTATATTTGAGTAAGGGGGAGCTAAAGGGCTATTCTTTGTCCTTCTTACTCATTTTTTTTTATCAAATTTCTAAAAGTGGCTGTCTCACCTCATCCATTACCAAGCTCTTATCATTCAATCGAGGGTTCTGCTCTCCCTCCCCTACATTTCTTTCTCATAGAGGCCAATAATAAAACTTGTGCAATAAAATGGCCTGAGGGTCTACTGACTAATAATTTCATTAATTCTTATGGTACTTTCTCAGAAAAAATAAGCTAAAAATGACAATTACTACTTCAATTTTACACATGGACAACTGAAGCTGCAAATAACAATATAGAGTTGCCCAAGGAAATGAAGCAGTCAAAACTACAAAACTGGATTCTCAGACAAACACTTTGTAGTCTCCTCAGGCTTCTTTAATAGGTTTGTTATCAGGAAATGCCACATTACATCTAAACACACAACTATATGTGTATTCTTCAATAATGCTGTAGAAATTAGAGATTTGGCATTCTAATGATTTGAACATAAAAAACTGGATGTGTGTATATCATTTTTCAATAACCTTACAATATTCTGAAACAAAAATGCAATCCCTGACCTAAATTTATGAGCCTTCTCACATCTCTCTCTCCCCCCTCTGTCTTTCTGTGTGTGTCTCTGTTTGTGTGTGTTAGTCTATTTATCACAGTTATTTGAATGCTTGACTACACTAGTCTAGAAAGATTGGTGGTAATTAGTATGGCAGACACAAAGGGGAAATGCAGTGAATTTATGCCTCATGCTGAACTAATTTTAAATATAAGCATGAATCTAATATTCATAAAGAGCAAAGTTTGAAGTCAGAAATCTGTTTGTAGTTTTGTTGCATAGGTAGGAACTCTATAGCTTTAGGAAGACCATGACTTTTCTTATTCAGAATAGACAGAAGGACAAAGAAAATAATAATTGTGAATAAAATGCTGAAAAATTAAGTGTCTTACATTCTATAGACAGCATTTGAATGTTTTCATTCTGATACGTGTTCATGAAAATTTGTATGCAAAGCATTAGTAAAGAACATATTTTTATAGAAAGTTAAAAATAAGAATATACTCCTACCCAAGCACTGGATCACCTTATTCTTAACTTGAAGTAAAAACAGTAGGTTAGTCAACAATTAGTTGAAATTCAAATTTTCAACAGTTTTATGGAACTGAAGATTAGGGGGAATTTAATTGCCCCACTTCCTCTTTATGATTTCTTAGCCATTTAAATCATATTAAATCATTCAAAAGGGTATTGTAATATGTCACTTTTGAATTAGCCAAGAAATGGAGAATCACAACAGATTTTACCATAGTCCAACTGTAGGAGCCTCCAGGATGTAAAAAGGCACTAAAAAAAAAAAATGCTAGTGAGAAAAATCCACACCTAGGCTGCCATTTTAGATTGGCAATTTATTTTACATGAGAACTTGACTAACTTCACTACTTAGAATTTTATTGTAGGAGAGGAGCTGGTACAAGAAGTGTATATGGTATGCTATTGCATGGAGCTGAGAAGAAAGCATTATATGAGCTCAAAAACACAACATGGACTGCTGCTTCTATGGTTCCCAATGACAGTCCAGGATATATTTCCCCCTGATTTAAAAAATATCCTTATCTCCTTGAAGGTCTTCCTTATTTCTTGGAGGTTGGAGCCAGAAGGCTCTTTATGAGACCATAAGATATCCTTAAAACTTTTGTCCCTTTACTTCCTCAGGAACAAGATAATTAATTCAAAAAGGTCAACAAAATTTAGTGCACTAAGGAATTGGACACAGAAAATACTAAAAACCCCTTCAGAGGCCACAGAAAAGCCACAGACCCCTAGACCACAGTTGAATAAGAGCAACTTCCATGACACCTGGAGATTCACAGACCCCTGGCTCACAGCTGACTAAAAGCACATAACCTACAGTTGACTAAGAGCTAAGAGTTAACTGAGGAAGCAATGGGCAGACACCAGCACAAGAAAACATATAACAACATAAAGAGCAAGGCACCACCAAAAGAAAGCTCATGTTTCTACAACATCAAGACCTGAGCATGGCAATGAAGAGGAAGCACAAGGAAATGACCTTAAATACAAGTTTATGCAGATTATAGAAGCCTTAAAAGAGAATATTTTAAAATTCCTTAGAAAAAATAAGAAAATACAAACAAAAAACTAGAGGAGATTAACAAATTCCTGAAAAAAAATAAAGAAAACCAAGAAAAAGACACAAACAAACAAACAAAATAAACAGGTAAAGGAAGCAATAAAAGTAATACAGAAGGCACAAAGCAAAGCAATACTGGAAATAGAAAATCTGAAGAAACAAACCAAAATTACAGATGCAAGTATAACCAACAGAATGCAAGAGATAGAAGAGAGAATCTCTGGAGTGGAAGATAGTAGAAATAGATACATCAGTCAAAGAAAACATTAATACCAAAAAAATTATAACACAAAACATCCAGGAAATTTGGGACAACATGAACAGACAAAAATCTGAGAATAATCAGAATTGAGGATAATATCAACTCAAAATTACAAAAAATATTTTCAACAAAATCATAGAAAAAAATTTTTCAACCTAAAGAAGAAAAAGCCTATAAAGATAGAAGAAGCTTACAGAACAATAAATAGACTAAATCTCCTGAAAAAGTCTGCTTGCCACATAATAATCAAGCCATTAAACCTACAAAACAAATAAAGACACCTAAGAGCTACAAAGGAAAAATGGAAAGTTACCTACAAAAGCAGATCCATCAGAATAAATCCAGATTAATTAATGAAAGCAAGAAGTTCTTTGTCAGATGTTATAGAAACACTAAATAAATCATGACTGCCAACATGGACTACTATACCCAGCAAAACTATCAATTAACATAGATGGAGTAAACAAGATGTTATGACAAAACTAGATTTAAACAACATCTATCTGCAACTCTGGTCCTACAGAAAGCACTAGGGGGAAAATTCCAACCTAAAGAAACCAGATATACCCATTAAACCACAAGCAATCCCACAGGAATAAAACCCAAGAAGAAATGCACATGTATTACCACCAAAAATAACAGGAAATAATAATCATTGGTCATTAATATCCTTTAATATCAATGGACACAATTCACCTATAAAAAAAAATTACACCCTAACATGATAGATACAAAAACAGTAGCCATCCTTCTGATACATACAAAAGACACACCTCAACTCCAAAGACTGATATAGGCTTAGAATAAAGAGTTGGAAAAAGATATTCCAATCAAATGGGCCTGAGAAACAAGCTTATGTAGACATTTTAATATCTAACAAAATATACTTTAAACTAAAATCAGTCAAAAGGGACCAGTATGGACATTTCTTATTTATCTCAGGAAAAATTCACCAAGATGAAGTCTCAATCCTGAACATTTATGCCCACAACACAAGGGCACCTGCATATATAAAAGAAATACTACTAAAGCTTAAACCTCACATCAAACTCCATGTATTAATTATGGGAGACTTTAATACCTCATTTTCACCATTGGATAGGTCAACCAGACAGAAACTCAACAAAGAAATAAGGGATCTAAAATATGTTATAATCCAAATGGACTTAATAAATATGTACAGAGCATTATACCCAAACACATAGGAATATATGTATTTCTCAGCAGCCCATGGAACTTTTTATAAAATTGACCATATACTCAGTCATAAAGCAAATATCAATAGATTCAAAACAATAAGAAAAACTTTTTGTATCATATCAGACCACCATGGTCAAAAGTTAGAGTTCAACAACAACAAAAATCACAGAAAGCCTACAAATTCATGGAAACTGAACATCTCTCAATTGAACTACCCGTGAGTCAAGGAAGAAGTTAAAAAAGAATTCAAGACTTCTTAGAATTCAATGAAAATAAACCTACAATATACACAAACTTATGGGACACAATGAAAGCAGTGTTGAGAGAAAATCTCACAGCAGTAGATGCCTATGTGAGAAACCTAGAGAAATCTCACCCAAGAGACTTAACAGCACAGCTGAAAGCTTTATAACAATTAGAAGTAAACTCATGTGAAAGAAGTGGAAAGCAGAAAATAATAAAAACTCAGGGCTAAAATCAATAAAATTGAAACAAAGGAAACAGCAAAGCATCAATGAATCAAAGAGTTGATTCTTTGAGAAAGTTAACAAGATAGGTAAACCCTTATTAAAACTAACCAAAAGACAAAGAGAAAGTATCCAAATTAACAAAATGAAATGAAAAGGGGGTTATAACAACAGACATGCCAGAAATTCAGAGAATCATCAGGTCAGGTTTTAAAAAGCTATACACCAGAGTCCCTGGGTGCAAAGCTGAGAGGTGAAAGGTTAAATAGTGACTTCTGCTCTGGAACACAGTCTACACAGACCACGACTGGCATAATAGCTACACAGAAGCAGCTGAGTCCTACATGGGAGCAGCATAGTCCCTGGGCATACAGCTGGGAGACAGAGGCCAGGCAATGACTTCTGCTCCCTGAACCCAGGCCCTTAGGCAGGGTGCAGCTTCTGCAGCAGAACACAGTCAGCCAGACCAAGGCTGACTTTATAGAAATACAACCTCAAGAGAGCGGTCAACCTTCTGAACACAACTAATTAAGAACACTCAGAACAACAACCTACTAAGAGCTGACCAAGAACTAACCAAGAGTAAATTAAGAAAACAATTGGCAGATGCATACATATAGCAATACAAAGATCAACAAGACACCACCAGAAAAAGCAAGTGGTTCTATAGTTTCAAGACATGAACATAGAAATGAAGAGAAAGCAGAAGAAAATGACTTAAAAACAGCTTATGAAATTAAATGAAGCCTTAAAAGAGGATACTAAAAACTTCCTTTAAAAATAGCTGACAATAAAATAGAAAATTAGAAAATATGATCAAATCCCTGAAAAAAAATAGAGAAATCCAAGAAAGAGAAAACAAACAGGTGAAAGAAACTTTCTAGGAATTAAAAATTGAAATAGAAGCAATAAAGAAAGCACAAACCGAGACTGAGCTAGAAATAA
>PVIH01001235.1:48679-61879 GCA_004025045.1 Sigmodon hispidus
AAAAGAAAAAAAAAAAAAAAAAAAAAAAAAAAAAAAAAAAAAAAAAAAAAAAAAAAAAAAAAAAACACTAAAACTGAAAAAAGTGATAACACAAAATGTCCAGGAAATTTGGAACACCATGAAAAGGCTAAACCTGAGAATAATTGGAATCAAAGAAGGAGAAGAATGCCAGGTCAAAAGCACAGAAGATATATTCAACAAAATCATAAAAGAAAACTTCTCCAGCCTAAAGAAGGAAATGCCTACATAGACACAGGAAGCCTACAGAACACCAAATAGACTAGACACACAAAAACAAGTCTGCTTTCCAAGTCTCTAAACCTACAGAACAACAACAACAAAAATACTAAGAACTGTGAAGGAAAAAGGCCAAATCACCTATACAGGCAGACTCATCAGAATAACCCTGAACTATTACATGGAAACAATGAAAGCAAGAAGTTCCTTGGCATACATTATACAGACAATAAAAGTTCATGGATGCCAACCTAGACTACTGTACCGAGCAAAACTATCAATCAGTATAAATGGAGTAAACAAGATATTTAATGACAAAACTAGATGTAATTAATATCTAACCACAAATCCAGCTTTACAAAAAGCCCTAGAAGGAAGACTCCAACCTAAAGAAACCAGAAACACAATTGATAAGTTCACAGAAGAACCTCCCCCCAAACAAAGAAAATACAAGCTACTACCAAAAATGACAGGAAATTTTGATCATTGGTCATTGATATCTTTTAATATCTATGGACTCAATTCACCTATGAAAAGACACACCCTAGGATGATGGATACAAAAACAGAAACCATTCTTCTGCTGCATATAAGAAACATACCTCAACTTTAAAGACAGATACAGGCACAGAGTAAAAAGTTGGGAAAAGAAGTTCCAAACAAATGACTCTAGGAATCAAGCTGCTGTAGCTATTCTCACATCTAACAAAATAGACTTTAAACTAAAATCGATAAAAATCAAGATCAGATTAAAGACCTACACAGACCTATAAGAACAAAGGAAACTGAAATTGTCATTAAAAGTCTCCCAAATAATAATAATAAAAAAAACAGGCCCAGATGGTTTCAATGCAGAATTCTATCAAACATTCAAAGAAGAACCAATACCAATGTTCCATACAGTAGATACTGAAAAATATTGCCTAACCCTTTATGAGGCTAAAATCACCTTGACACCCAAGCCACTCAATGATGTAACTAAGAAAGAGAATTACAGACCAATATCCCTCATGAACTTTGATGCAAAAATTCTCAAAAAAATTCTAGCAAACCAAATCTAACAACATATAAAAAAAAGTCACTCACCATGATCTAGTAGGCCTCATCCTAGAAATGCAAAGATGGTTCAACATATAGAAAACTATAAATGTCATTCATCATATAAACAAATTGAAGAAAAGAAACAACATAATCATCTCCTTAGATGCTGAAAAAGCCTTTGATAAAATCCAACTCTCCTCTATGATAAAAACTGAAGGCCAACATCAAACTTAATGGAGAAAAACTCAAAGCAATAATACTAAAATCAGGAAATAGACAAGGCTGTCCCCTCTCCCCTTATCTATTCAACATAGTTCTCAAAGATTTAGCTAAAGCAATAAGAGAACAAAAGAAGATTAAGCGGATACAAATTGGAAAGGAAGAGGTCAAAATATCCCTTTTTGCAGATGATATGATTGTATACATAAGTGACCCACAAGATTCTACAGGGAAATTCTACAGCTGATAAACTCCTTAAGGAACAAGATTAACTCAAAGAAATCAGTAGCCCTCCTATACACTAAAGATAAAAGGGATGAAAAAGAAATAAGGGAAATATCATCTTTCATAATAGTTGCAAATAGGATTAAATACCTCAATGTAACTATAAACAAAGAAGTATCAGATCTGTTTGACAAAAACTTTAAATTGCTGAACAAAGAAATTGAAGAGGATATCAGAAAATGGAAAGATCTTCCTTGTTTCTGGATAGGTAGGATCAACATAATGAAAATGGCAATCTTATCAAAAGCAATCTACAGATTCAATGCAATTTCCATCAACATCCCAACACAATTTTTTACAGATCTTGACAGAACAATACTCAATTTCATTTGAAATAACAGAAAAGCCAGATTGCTGAAACAATTTTGCTAAACAAAATAACCTCAGAAGGCATCATTATCTCCAACTTCAAATTATACAACAGAGCTACAGTAATAAAAACAGCTTACTGCTAGCATAAAACCAGACTTGTGGATCATGGAATCAAATTGAAGACCCAGACATTAACCCTCACACCTAAGAACACCTGATTTTTCACAAAGAGGCCAAAAAATATTCATTGGAAAAAAAAAAGCTATCTTCAACAAATTATATTTGCATAACTGGAAGGTAGTGTGTAGAAAATGCAAATAGATCCAAACCTATCACCTTGCACAAAACTCAAATCCAAGTGGTTCAAAGACCTTACCAGTTACACTGAACTTGATAGACAAGAAAGTGGAAAATACCCTCCAACATATTGGCAAAGGTGGCCACTTCCTACATATAACACCAGTAGCACAGACACTAGGAACAATAATCAATTAGTGGGACCTCCTAAAACTGAGAAACTATGTAAGGCAAGGACACAGTCAATAAGATAAAATGACAGCCTACAGAATGGGAAAAGATTTTCCACAGTCCTACATATGACAGTGGACTCATCTCTAAAATATATAAAGAACTCAAGAAACTAGAGCTCAAAGCTTTAAATAACTCAATTAAAAAATGGGGTTCAGATCTAAAAAGGGAATTCTCAGCAGAAGAATTATAAATGGCTGAAAGGCACTTAAAAATTGTTCAACATCTTTAGCCAGCAGGGAAATGCAAATCAAAACAACTTTGAGATACCACCATAGACCTCTCAGAATGGTTAAGATTAAAAACACAGATGACAGCCTATGCTGAAGAGGATTCAGAGCAAGGGGAACACTTCTCATTTTTGGTGGGAGTGTACAATTGTTCAGCCGCTCTGGACTGCAGTGTGGCAGTTTCTCAGAAAACTGGGAATCATTCTCCCCAAGGATCCAGCAATACCACTTCTGGGCATATACCTTAAAAACACACATTTGCTCCCCAAATCATTAGCTCAACGATGTTTATAGCAGCATTATTTGTAATAGCAACAACCTGAAAACAACCTACCCTACATGCCCCTCAACAGAAGAATGGACTAATAAGCTGTGGTACATCTACACAATGGAGTACTAATCAGCAGCAAGAAAACATGATATTCTAAAATTCGCAGCCAAATGGGTGGATTTGGAGAATATCCTTCTAAGACAGGTAACACAAGCCCAGATATATAAGCAAGGGATGTACTCACTCATTAGTGGATTTAAACAAAAAGTAAAGAACACCCAAGCTGCAAACCACAACCACTGAAAAGCTTGGAATGTGAAGGAACTTGAGAGACATCTACAGAGTTCCCTAGGAAGAGAAAATATAGATCTCTTTAGCTAATTGGGAGCATAAGAGGTTGCAACCAAGACTGGATGGGAACAAATCACAAGAGAAGGAGATGATTAAGTGAGAGAAACAATAAGGAGGCAGAGAAAAAAAAAGGATCTGGTGATCTTAATAGAGGAAGCAAATATGGGAATGGAAAAAGACTGGGTGCTAGGGAAACCTCTAAGAACTCACAAAATATCCCTGCCTAGGTCTTCAACCAATAGCGTAGATGTTGCCTACACAGGACTTCTACCATAATCAAATGAATAACCTCCCTAAGTGCCGTCACAGTATTTACATCTAACAAAGAAGCAGATATACATGGCTGAGCACTGGCTGAGTCCCTGGTCCAACTGATAGTGGGGGAGGAGACTATAAGAGCAAATTCTCACAGCGATGGCTGCCTGTAGCTTTGAAGAGAGCTCACTGAATCAAAAACACCCACCTGGGAACCATCTAAAAAAGAACTAAGCCCTCCAAGGATAGGCAACTGTCTACTGACGTGGACAATATGTGGAGCCTCAAGGTGAGGTTTCAGATTATGTTTCTGTGCATAGACTGGCACCTTAGAGCTCATTTCTTCAGAGGAATACCTAACCCAGTCTGGATATTAGGATGTGGAAATCTGACTTGCCTGGAGTGCATGCTGAGATAATTCACCTTGGGATTTCTTGCCCTTTCTGAGGAAAGGATGAGAGAAGAGGGAGGACGGAAGCTGAAGCCTGACTGGGAGAGGTTCAAAGGGAGAAGGAAGTTGAAATAAGGGGATACATGGATAAAAAGAGTTTATTCTATAAAAAATAAATAAGTGAAAAATAGTCTTTTCTCATAACCCTCTATTGCCCCCACTCCCTTCCCATCTCTCCATCTTCCCTAATTCTCCACCCAACCCCATACCCCCATCTATCTCCAGAAAGGTCATGGAATTCGAAGGTAAGTTAGTTCACTCTGTAATATATAATTGAGAAAGGTCAAAATTCCTCTCCCCAGTATCAAAGCTGAGTAAGGTGTTCCTCTGTGAAGAATGGGCTCCAGGAAGGCAGTTTATGCACCAGGAATAAAGCCTGGTCTTACTACAAATGACTCCATAAACTGCTCATGTCATTCAAATGTCATGTACATTAGGAGGGTTTACTTCTTTCCATGAAAGGTGCTCAGTGGTTGTTTCAGAGTCAGTGACCTCCCACCAGCCACATCTGTGGGTCTTCTCTTCATGACCCTGTTCTTTTTGTTCATATACTCTCTCCTTTTTCTCTTCAGTTGGACTGAGAATTCAACACAATGCTTAGCTATGAATCTCCGCTTCTGCCTTCATTAGTTGCTGGATGAAGATTCTATCATAACAATTAGGGTGATCATTCATTTGACTATAGGGGAAGTCCTGTTTAGACAACTTCTCTACTATTGCTTGGAGTCCTAGCCTGGGACACTTTGTGGGTTCTTGAATGTTTTCTTAGCATCAGGTTTCTTTCTAACCACTCAATGGCTCGCTCTATCAACATATCTTTCTTTGTTCTCCCTCTCTGTTGCTCTCTCCACTCAACCACCTTATTCTCTCATGATCTTTTCCCACCTCCCCTTAATCACTCCTCCATAGGATCCCAATTTACTCAGAAGATCCTCACTATTTCCCCTTCCCAGGAGGATCCCTGAATGTTTCTGTTACGTTCCTCCTGTTACTTAGCTGCTCAGGGCTTGTGGATTGTAGCCTGGTTATCCTTTGCTTTATGTCTTTTGTTTTATTCATTTCTACCTACATCATATTGTGATTAAAAATTTTATTTTTATGAAATTATTTTTTTAGTTCTTTTGAAGTTTAATAGTTTTGTAGCACATAATTGCTCTTGTACACTCCCAGGAGTACTTCAGAATGATGTAAACGCAAGGGTCATTGGAAAGAATGCCCTAAACTTGTCTCTTGGGTCTGATTAACACCTTGTATTTTTAAGCTCTCTAGTTTCTCACATATTTTTTGTCAAGAACTTCTAAACATTGTTGAGAATGAAGTATTGAAGTTTCGAATGATTTTATAAGATTCTCTATCCTCTCAATTGTTAGTTCTGCTTCAGATATTTTGATGGTATAATATTAGATGTGTAAATGTTGGTAACTAAATTTTATACAACCTGGAGCCTTTTTATTAGTGTGCAGTGGTCATTGTGTTCGGTAAACTTATACTAAGTATCATTTTATCTAATTTAGCCAATGAAAATGATTTAGTAGTGAAAGAACGACAGTGCAATGCAACATTGCTCAGCTACAATAAAAAATGAATATTGATCCAGCTGTGGAGAAGGAATACAAGCCAGACACCAAGTACCATGTGATAGACAACTGTATATGAATTGTGTAAAATAGAAAATTCTTGTAAACATATGTAGATTGGTGGTTGTTAAAGAACGAAGTGAGATTAGGATAAGATATTTCTAATGGGCATTTCAGCGTGATATACTATTTCAAACTAAAACAATTGACATGGTTTTAAACCTTTTTGAATATACTAAAATTCACTGGGTTGTAAACTTAAAAAGGATTAATCTTATGGTAATTAAATATGTACTATAACTCAAGAGTGATGAAAATACCAGATACTAATGCATTCAATTATAGCATATGCAAATAATATCTTATAATTCTGATGTGCTTATGGTATCTTAGAATTCAAGTCAAATACTGACATTTAAATATGAAATGAAAGGATAAACCTTATTTCAAATTAAGTTGCAACCCCCTGAAAACCATTAAGTTTTCTGAAGATGGGAGGCTACTGAGTTCCCCAAGTCTCTAGTGGTATTCTTGAAATGGAGCAGAGATGTAAGGATCTATGTAGCTACTGTGTAGCTAGAGAAATTTACTATGATTATGGAAAAGAGATTAAAGGAATTAGAAAAGAATTAAACAGGAAAAAGATGAGAAAACATCTTTATTTCCCTAAAAATTTAACCCTAGTTTAACAATTACTCCTGAACAAGCTGCCTGTCTATACTTTAAGAAGCAATATTTAAAATATTTTTGCTATATTCTTTTCTATATTGTATACACAGCACAGCACACCTGGTAGTACTCTGTATTTTTATGTCTTATAATATTGTCTCAAGTTTTGAAGTAAGATCTTTAACCTCAGGTACACTAAGATTTTAGGGTAATTATGTGGTATAAAAAACTAATGTAAAGAAAATTAATTATAGTGGAAGATTATGTCCTCCATAGCTATGAAGGTTAGACACTTACCAGGCAATGCTTGATGAGTCTCCCTGGTGTGCTAATTCATACCAAACCTATGTGTCAATGTACAAGGAAATACCTATGGCTATTTAGGTCTTGTCTATGTGATATTAAAAAGTATAAAAATTTTCATTCTACTAATTGGTTGTCTTAACATAATCTAAGTTGTAATGCAAAGTCACTGTCCTTGGCATGGTTACAATAAAACTTTACAAAGTAAAATAACGAATCTCCTTTTGTCCTTTTTATGTGGTAACACAACTGCTATTAAGAGAATTCAATTCTAATAGAAAGAACATCATGCTGTGGTGTAGAAAAGCTGCCATTGTTTGTGTTGACAGTTCAGTGTGGTATACTATAAATAAAAGTCTGGTACACAAGAAGCAGCCTCCTTTTTTCCTCTTCTCTGATTTCTTCTCTCTCTCTCTCTCTCTCTCTCTCTCTCTCTCTCTCTCTCTCTCTCTCTCTCTCCCTCTCTCTCTCTCTCTCCTTCCCTCCCTCCCCCTTCTCTCTCTGTGTATATATATATATATATGTATGTGTGATTATGCATAGGCACATATTCCATGATACACATGTTTAAGTCAGAAGGCAATTATTAGGGTCCAGTGCTTTCTCCTACCATGTGAGTCATAGTCACAAAAATAAACCTTAGGCCTTTAGGCTTAAAACCCGGAGCCTTTTTCACTAATTCATCTTGATAACTCTCTTACTCTCTCTTTTATTCCATATTCACCCTTTATTTCTCTCCTCACCTCTTTTTTCTTCCAATCATTTATTTGTAAATCACCTGTCTTATGGTTTCTAATGCTGTGAAGAGAAACCATGGCCACAGCAACTCTTTTTTTTCTTTTCATATATATATATATATATATATATATATACACATACCTTTTATTAATTAAGAAGTGTTTTTTTCATTTTTACATACTACCTACTGTTGCCCTTCTCTCACCTTCTCTATACCCCCCTCTCCTTTCTTCCCTAACCTCCTTCAATGCTTCAATAAGGCAAGACCTCCCTTGAGTAATTAGCACAAACTAGCACATCAATTTGAGGCAGAACCAAGCCCTTCCTTCCTGTATCAAGGAGGTAGTAAAGCATTCCACCATAGGGAGTGGGCTCTAAAAAGTAAGGTAATGTACTTGAAACAATTTTTGTTCCCATTGTCATGGGATCCACTAACAGCTTGATCTATACAACTGTCACCCTCATTCACAGGTCCTAGTTCAATCCTATGCAGGTTCTTCAGCTGTTAGTCTGGAGTCCATGAGCTCCCATTTGCTCAGTAATTCTTATGAAGAAAAACATTTAGTTGGGGCTGGCTTATAACTTCAGAGATTTAGTCCATTATCATCCTGATAGGAAACATGGCATTATGCAGACAGACATGGTGCTGGAGAAGGAACTAAGAGTACTACATATGGATGGGCAGGCAGTAGGGAGTGAATGAAACACCTTCCTCCAACAAGACCACACCTACTCCAACAAAGTCACACCTCCTTATAGTTGTCACTCCTTAGGAATCTATGAGGGCCACTTTTTTCAAACCACTATATCACCCAATATAGAATACACCCAGCTTTGCTGAGTGTGCCATTAACATTATCTGTATTCCACAAACACAGACTACAATATGATTATTCTCTGTTCTTAGACTAAATGTGTCATGCGATGAACCACTCTGCAATAACAAATGTGTTTTAAACCTGCACTGTTTTGCTAGTGAGCATTTGGCATGAACTTGGTGTTCCTTATGAACTGAATTTTCCACTTTACCTAATTTTAATTAATTTAAATTTAATTATTTACAAAACACCAGTAACTGTTATTTTAGACAACATAAGTCTATCATTTTCTCTACCCTTATATATTTTTATTATTCCTAATACATCCCTATTTGGAATGTAGTGTAAACTCATAAGACTACTAGAGTTGTTTTGAATTGTGATGTACTGATAGAGTACTTAACAAAGAATTCATGTACAAAGTAGCAGGTATGAATTGTCAAACAGGAAAAAAAGGAGTTACTTAAGCTCTCTCTATTCTTTCATCACCTTTTTGACATGGTAGTCTAAAAGTCTCTAGTCACAGGCAATTTCAACTTATATATGTTGTAGGTAGACTTATCATTCTTGATATTTTAAAGATAAGTTTTCAGCAAAGTGGGACTGATCCCACAAAGCCTGTTTAAAGTCATTAAGTATAGCAGAATTATGGAAATTAATTATGTAGATCAATTCCACATTCAGAAGGACTTGGAGAATCAGCTCTGATTGCAGTTTTTGCCACAGTATGATCAGCTTTTATCCTTTGTAGTCTATCCTTGATTGAAAACATTTCAGATAATCCTAGGAATCATGTAAATGCAAAGACTGAGAAATCCTAAACTGAGTGCAGAGAGCCTGCTGCTGGCTGATTATCTGAGAGCATATATTTTATGATGTCTGTTGCAAAGCAAGGATCCATGTTTAGAAAGATCCCATACAAGACTGGGCCCTACTTAGTGAGCAGCCCTTTCTCCAGAGGGCTACAGGTCTTAATGGCACATCTCACAGTGGACACTCTTTGTTCTGCTATGAGGCAGACTGAAGCCTAGATCAGTTCATCCCTTTAGCCCTGCAGTTCTTTTATGTAAAACATCAAGACTTACAATAGGACTTATCATTCTATGGGTGACTTTTTTTGATATTTAATAGCAATCTTCATAAACTTTTCAGCTATATTAAAAATTTTCCTTTCTGTTCTTGCTGTTACATAAAATTTTTGCTGGGTTCATTGCTAGACAGTACTTCAAATGGTGGTCTTTAAGAGAATCTGGTACCCAAAAGTGCTGTGATAATGTATCTACTCCATCAACTCACTTGGGAATACTGGCTAGCTAGAACATCATAATCCAGCATGTTGTTAATATGCTCTGGGATTTGTTTAAACATCACCATAATGCTATATTTTACTCAGTGCATGACTTTCATAACTGAGAATTTGTCAATCTAAAAGCTAGAGAAAGTTACAAAAATAATCTTTCTAAAGATCTTTGGGTGTCAGATACAACAAAGGCTTTAAACATGTTGTTTATTTCTGTCAAATTTCTACATTGATGTTGTCATTTTTAGACAAAAAGCAGACAGTAGATACTTAAGAAACATACTCTAAATTAAGCAAGCCATTAGCAATACAGGCAGAAGAAAAGCCAATAATTGTTTAGCTCTGTAGGCCAATATTAACTTCAGATCAGAACCACTGAGTAAAGTTTGTGTTTGTTCAGAGATACTCTGTGTATGTGGTTCTTTTTTGTTGCTCCACCCCTTTTGCTAATTTGGTATCAAGTCCCAGCATGACCTCTCTAGAGCCACACTCATCATTATTCCACTAGTGTGGCTAGTGCTCCAGTGACCAGAGGGGACATTGTTGCCTCTAATAAAAAGGAAGATGGTTTTCCATAAATGAAAATTGGATTGAACATTTAACCAAGGTACTAAGAACAAAACAATTGTTATAATACTATCTTATCTTTTGCCTACTATTTCAGAATGAGTTCACAAAAAGACAACAGGAAGTGTCAAGGTCTAAACTGCTATTAAAATTTATCAGTGTCCAGAATCCTTTTAAAATGATGATGACTCACTTGTAGCATTGTTAGTGTAATTGGCACAAGCTTAAACTAAACAGAATGCTAGTTAGTTCATTCACTAGAACGCCAACCTGTAGGAAGCAGACATTATAATAAATAACTCATCCCTAAGTATCGCGGTAAAAACCCGCCGTGAGATATGTTTTAAGTGAGGTTTATTTTGAGAGAATCACTTACAAAACAGAGAAGATTTTAAGAGAAAGCGAAAGGATAAAGTTGCAACTCGCCAGAGCTTTTTTTTAAAAGAAACCTCCTCACACACGTGGTGCTGGCTCTGCTGGCTCGGAACTCTGCAAACTGGAAGCCCTGCCCCATCACGAGAGCTCCTGGCCCTGCACAAGAGAATGCCTGCTTCCTGTCTCTCTCCAGGTGTTGTCCCGAAGCTTTTTCTCATAGACCACGCCCCTCTCGGCTTCTGATTTCCTGCTACACCTAAGTATACATAAACATCTATTTACACATCAAAGAAACCTGGAAATGCATCATATTAAAGTTTGTAAACTTCTGTTGTTTAGAAGAATGGCAAGTGAATGTAAATGACCTGTCCACATATTTGCAGAGCCAGAAGAAAATATGTAAAAAATAGATAGACTTCATTTGAATTGTACAATTGTATGGGTCCCCTAGTCTTGTACCAAAATGTTAGGGGGGGAAAAAGAATACACAGAGTATATAAAAGCTGAGTTATTATTGTTTTATGGAATTTGTAGTATGCAAATAAGTGGGTCTCAGATTCTTCTATCCTCTTTGGTGCTCTTTTCCTTCTGTTGCTTTGTTTTGTGCATTCGCAATGTCAGTTTTTGTTTTGTCATATATTTTATTTTGTTATGTTTGAAATAAATATATGAATAAGTGAGTTATTTAAGGAATGAAAACCTAGTCACTAGGGCAAAAGTTAACAAGTGAATTGTCACTTATTCCTGCTAGGAGAAGAAAAATCAATTTTTTCCAATAGAGTGACACTGGGCATATCAACCTGTCCAGTAGAGGCCTCATTTGAGTAATTGACCAGTCTATAATAAACTCCATTGAATAAATTTTTGGTGTGCTTTTATATGTTATATTTAGGTTTTTGGGGGGGGTTTGCTATTGTTGTTTTCCTTTGTGTAAGGTTTTATTTATTTATTTATTTTTTTGGTTTGGAAGATTTTATTGTCATTTTGTTTTCTGAGAAAAAGTTTAAAGTTTGGTGGGTAAAGAGAGGAGCTAGAATGACTTAGGGGAAGGAAAGAATATTATCAAAATATATTTAAATTTAAAATTTGTTTTAAATAATAAAAATATAATTAAAATCAAGAAGATAAGAAAAGAATTGAATAGGTGTTTACATTTTTAATGAGCATGGGGCTTATATTTCATCATTAGCACAATACTTACTATGCAAGCATGAGGCCTTGGTTTGAATCTCAGTTGGGTGTGATGGTATGTATTTTCAATTTTTGTGCTAAGGAAATAGAGAGAAGTGAATCCTTCATTCAGTCTACATAAAATAGTGAGCACTAAATTTAGTAAGAGATTCTGTCTTAAAACATAAGGTAGAAACCATGTCCTGGTCCACACCTATGACAGAAATCACTTCTTGCTCCAGAGGTTAGGCCATCATCCTAAATCCATGTAAACGCCTCCTACCCCACATTCACTTATTCACCACAACCCCAACTTTTCCTCCTCTCCTTGGCACCACAACATGGCTAACACCTGTGCTAAAAGCCTTCTATTCCATCTGAGGTCAGGCTAGAATCCTGCAGCATCCTGAACCCCAGAGACTAGGCCAACTCTCAGAAAACCAGGTAGAAGTCTCCTACCCCACCAGAATCTAGGCCAGCATCTGAACCCCTAAAGATCCCAAGCCAGATTAGAGGCCATGCACATACATAGCCAGAAGTTCAGCCTTAAACATTTGAGAACAATCCCTTGCTGACCCAGAGGCCATCTAGGCCATCAAAAGTTCATCTTCCAACATGGTAAAAGAACCTCTACTCAACCATACATCATGGGATACAGAAGATCAGAGAGAAAACAGAAACTAAGGAAAAAATAAAAAAAACACCCACTAAACAAAGACAAATTCAGAAATTAGTACACAGATCTACAATTACTTCAAATCCTAATGCCTAAACCTAAGTGTAAAAATACAAATGACAGAAGCCAGGGCAATATGTCGCCACTAGAACCCAGCCACCTCAATACAACAAGCCTTGAATAGCTCAACACAGCATAAGTGCAAGAAAACAATCTTAAAACAGACTTTGTAACAATAATAATAGATGTCCTTAAAGATAAAACCCCCTTATAGAAATAAGAGGAAGGACAAGTAAAGACTTTGAGGAAGTCAACAAATCCCTTAAAGAGTGACAAGAAAATCAAGAAAAATAACCAGATAAAGGAAACTATTCAAGATATAAAAATCTAATTAGAAGCAATAAAAAAAGCAGAAACTAAGATTATTCAGAAAATCTGGGTAATCAAATAGGAAATATACATGCAAGCATCAGCAACAGAATTCAAAGGATGCAAGAGAAAAATCTCAGGCATTGAAGGCATAATAGAAGAATTGGATTCATTGGTCAAAGAAAATGTTAGAGCTAAAAAAAAAAGAAAGAAAAAGAAAAAAAGAAACCTCCTAATCCCCAAAATCTGGAAATCTGAGACATCTTGAATAGACCACAAAATCCTAGTTCAAAAACCTAAAATGTATATTTAACAAAAGCATGGAAGAAAATTTCAAACCTTAAAGAAGGACATGCCTATAAATATAAGAAGATTACAGAGCACCAAGTAGATTGGATCAGGAAAAAAAAAATCCATGTGCCACTAAATACACAGAAAATAAAAGAATATTAAAGCTAA